>ML796551.1:487925-500382 GCA_009831015.1 Picea engelmannii
TGGTTGGAATTAGCACTCCTCAAACCCTCAAGATCGAAGGATACATAAAAAAAAAAAAAGGTAATAGTCCTAATTGATTCTGGTAGTACTCATAATTTCATTCACTATAAATTAGCCAAAGCTCTCAATTGCTTTGTATATCCAACACCAGAGTTTCAAGTAATGATTGCAGATGGAGGAACTATCAATTGGTCAGGAAAATTCATTAAGATCAATTTTACTATGGGGGAATATGTAATGAATAGTCCAATGATTTCTATACTCATGGGTGGTGATGATGTTGTACTAGGAATCCAATGGTTACAATCATTAGGAACAGTGACTTTTAATTTTCAAGAACTTTTCATGAAATTTTCATTGGAAGGAAAATAAATTGAGTTAAGAGGTCTCATAGGGAAACTCGGTAAGGTGATAAGCTCTAATGGCATGAAAAAATTATTGAAAAAGGGGCATCAAGGCGTTATTGCACAACTATGCTCACTGGATGTTCAAACATCTAAGCCATCTATTCCTCAAGATCTCCAAGGGATCATTGATAAGCATTCCAAAGTATTTGAAGATATTCCCAAAGGTATTCCACCTTTTCGAAATCATGATCATGAAATTCACCTAATTCCTGGGAGTGTTCCTCCTAACATCAGGCCATACAGATACCCTTATGCCCAGAAGAGTGAAATTGAGCACATAGTTGAAGAAATGTTAGAGGTTGGCATTATTAGACCTAGCCAAAGTTCTTACTCTGCACCAGTGGTAATGGTATTCAAGAAAGATAGCTCATGGCGTATGTGTATAGATTATAGAGAGCTCAACAAGATCACTATTAAAGATAAGTTTCCATTCCTGTCATTGATGAATTGTTATATGAACTACATGGAGCAATCTATTTCACAAAATTGGATCTCCATTCAGGATATCATCATATTAGAATGAAGGAAGAAGATATCCAAAAAAAAACATTCTGAATTCATGAAGGCCATTATGAATTTTTGCTCATGCCTTTTGGCCTTACAAATGCACCTTCCACATTCCAAGGGTTGATGAATTCCATTTTCAGGCCCTTCCTTCGAAAATTTGTGTTAGTATTTTTTGATGTTATACTAATCTATAACAAGTCTTGGGAGGATCAAGTGTGACATGTTGACAAGGTGCTACAACTACTAAAGGAGAAATAACTATATGCCAAACCATCCAAATGTTTCTTTGGAGTGAAGGAGGTAGAGTATTTAAGGCCCTAACAAGATTAAGGCCATGATGGACTAGCCGATTCCCAAAACATTGAAGAATCTTAGAGAATTTTTGGGTTTGACAGGTTACTACCGCAAGTTTGTTCGACACTATGGAAGAATAGCAACACCTTTAACGACACTAACTAAGAAGGATGAATTTTCATGGACTCCAAAGGAAACTAAATATTTTGAATAACTTAAAGAGGTGATGTGCAAAGCTCCTGCCCTGACCACTCCAGACTTCACAAAAACCTTTATTGTGGAATGTGATGCCTCGGGAAATGGAATTGGAGCTGTCCTAATGCAAGAAGGAAGGCCCTTGGCTTTTGAAAGTTGACCACTTAAGGGAAATGACTTACACAAACAAATTTATGAGAAGGATATGATGAAAATACTACATGCATTGAAGAAATGGTGTCCTTACCTAATAGGTAGCCACTTCAAGGTCAAAACAGATCATGATAGTCTTAAATACTTCTTGGAACAAAGACTATTTTTAGAAGAACAACAAAAATGGCTAACCAAGATATTGGGTTATGATTTTGAAATCGTCTATAAAAAGGGGAAGAAAAATGTTGTGGAAGATGCACTCTCAAGAAAGGATGAAGATGTTGAGTCCCTTCTCTATTCTATATTGATCATCCAACCCGATTGGATAATAAAAGCAAGGGATGAATGGAAGAATGATGAAAAAGTGTGGACTCGCATTCAAAGGTTGCAACAGGATTCCAGTGCATCAGATACATTTACATGGAAAAATGATTCACTATGGTATAAAGATCGCTTATATTTATGTAAGAACCCCCAACTCAAACAAAATGTACTATTGGAATTGCACACCTCTCTAGTAGGAGGGCACTCAAGATTTTTGAAAACCTACCATAGAGTCAAGAAGGATTTTTTTTGGGATGGCCTTAAAACTGATGTTCAAAGGTTTGTGGCAGAATGTTTGGTTTTCCAACAAAATAAGGTGGAAAAAATTAAGACCCCAGGTCTTTTACAACCATTAGCCATCCCAAGTCAGTGTCGGGAGGAGGTTTCTATGGATTTCATCACAAGGTTACTGAAGTCTGAAGGAAAGAGTTTCATCATGGTGATTGTTGATAGACTGACCAAGTACGCACACTTTTGTGCACTCTCTCATCCCTTCAAAGCTAGTACAATTTGTTGATACTGAGAGGGGGGTGAATCAGTATCCAATACAATTTAAAACCTTTTTCAACTTATACTTAAACCATTCAATTATATCCAATGAGCAATGAACAATAGTATAAGAGTTACACCAATACACCACAATACACCATGCACAATATATGAGAAATAATCAATAGTTTTTGTTCAAGGGAAGTAATGAATTCCAAAGGTAGCTACAGCTTCCAAATGTAAAGGGAGGGATAAACCTCCAAGAGGAAGATACAATCCTCCAATATCAATAGATATTTGAACTCTCTATCATTTCCCCTTCCTTCCACCCAAGAATATATGAGAGATAATAAAACTTTACATTAAATCATCACCATCAACCAATCATCACATAGAACCTGATAATGCTTTCTGAGACTTCTTAAATTTCTGCAATTATTCAATTCTTGGAGTAATATGATCCTGTAGATAATGTTACTCAATGTATTCTCTGAAACTCCTCTAATTTTCACTCCTTGAAGCCTTCCCAAAAAGAGGTTATAGAAAGAATGGTAGACTTTATTCAATTCTGGTCTGTTCAGAAGATCCAACTTGTACAGCATGCCCCGAACTCAATATTTAACATCTGATTCTGAAACTCACACACAAGAAACTAAAATCCGTACTCTTTCCAATGGAAGTGATCCCACTACATTTGGATTCTTTAGGAAAACGTTATGACTGTTTTACCCAGAACACTTGTTTATTGACTAGTTTCAAGACTGGTCACAAGCCTTATATTCCATAGAGTGTATCTCCATAATTATAGCGAATCAAGAGCTGAAATTTTTACCAGAGGTACCTTGATATGTTTTCTCAATACCATAGCGATTTCACCATCTGAATCATTCTATAAAAAAAGTTATAGCAAAAATGGTAAGATGACCTGAAAATAACATACGTTAGAACACATCACCAAAAGACTTCATCCTCCCTTGAAACCCGGCCTTCTTTTACTTCTTCTTCCCTCTGAAATTAGACTTGTATCAAATGAATGTATAATGATATTTATTTATACCATTTATGTCACTTCCTTTTAACATTAGGGCCGACCTGACACTTTCTTATTTTGTAATTATTTTCAGGGCCTACATGTATTTCCTTTTTCAATTCACTTTGTCATCTTCAAAAATTCATTTCTCCTCAACCATGAGGATCCATGTGATGTGCCACATACCATTGGAAACAACATGATGTATACTATCCATTCATGGGTGTTGTATATTGATGCAGGAGCATCGCAATTACCAAAGCGAGCGTGGAGCCAGTGCATGTGTTGTTTTTTTTCTCATGACATATTGCTTTGAAAACTTTTGGGAAATGATGCGCCAAACATTCAATGAACCATTTATGAAGGAGCACATTTTGTATATTGTATTGGACCTTGAGCGTCATGCTCTTGTCGTTAGTAGATAGGAGGCATTTAATCTAGTTAATGCAGGTAGATAGGATTTATTTCCAGATTAGACAGTTTTAGAGCGCAGGAGGGAAAACGGATATAGACACCCTCATTGTATGATTGTAACATTAGAGAGCCAGCATAATTCAGAGTAGGAAGAGCATAGGAGAATAACAGATAATTGTAGAAGACATCCATGTACAGATATTGAATTAATAGAAGGAATTGATTCAGACTCATGGTTTTTTGTTCTCTGTGTGTGTGTGTTGATAATATGCTCATGAACATTTTCTTTCCTATTATGCATTTGCTTTGATATGATGTGCATATAATTTCATGTTTAAATGTGAGGTCTGAGAGGATGAGGAGATGAGTTTCAATTTTTTTTCTATGTGAGCGAAGATTCCTGCAAGGAGTGCAGTTGAAGTCATCCGCAAGGAGTGCGTTGATGGAAGCTCGGGTAGTTTAACTCTTGTTCTCGTTCACCCAGAAGTGAATTTGGGTTGTTGAAGCCGTGCAAGGAGTGAGAAGGCAGAAGATAAGCCTCAAAGTTGTGATTCTGGGCAAAGAAATCGAAGACTATTGCTGCAGGAGTGCGCAGAGTCAAAAGGATTCAACACTTGGGAGTTGTTGAATGTTTTCCGCAAGGAGTGCGTGCAAGTCCCTCTGAAAGAATCAGAGTGGGAAAGCTTAGGAGGTATAGAACCTTCGATAAATCGTCAAAGGAGAGCATAGGAATTTTGTGCCGTGGAATGTGCAAGCAAGAGTTGCAAGTGCATGTGCTAGAGGGCAAATTCTGAGAAGGAATACTTAGTCATTCTCAAGAAATCTTCAAGCAGGAGGAACCGACGGCCCAGATCTTGTGGAGAGGATTCGCAAAATCCTGTTAGTCGTTGGATTTTACGGAATAGCGGTGAGGTTACAGTTACATCCAGAGTTCGAGCTCAAAATATTGTGAGTCGTTGGATCAACAGTTGATTTCCCATCAACCGTCAGGTTTGGCAGAAGTTGCGTCGGGGTTAAGTCCTAGTGAGCAAAGGAGAGTTCCAAGGAGGCATCAGGATATTGGAGGCATCGGTGTTTTGGAAATCAAGAAACTTGAGACCCCTCGAGTCTCGAAACACCGACGGAATCATAGCCATGGATCTCGGATAGGACACGTGTTAGAAATTCGGAGCGAGTTGGGGTTCGACATTTCAGGGTTTCTAAAGACAAAGGAACCGCTGCATCAGGAATCACGATTTCGCTATATCCGATAGGGCGATGAGGAAGTGGTGACATGGAGGAGTAAGCTCTCACGTGCATCAGGGATCAGTATATCGGGATTCACAGTGACGAGAAAATCAGTGCAGGAGGAGTCGCGAAACTCTGAAACGCGACAACTCCACAGTCATAGCGTTACCGTGGAGGATAGGTGTTACCCATATTGGGGTTCGGGACTTGGAGAGTTCCGTGAACTAGTGCAATGGGAATCATGACATCAAGATACACAATTTCCCGATTTTCCATAGGAGTGTGGGCCACAGTGGAACAGGTAAGTAGAAAGGTGGCAGCCCATATCAGGTTTCGGGGATTCAAAGGGGCCCAAATTTGTGACCATAGGACTCGCAATTTCGCGAAGTCCGATTTCCTGATTTGAAAGGGGATTCCATTAAAGAGAACTCTGTGGGTATTGAGAAGTCCCGATAAGGGAGTTGAAGAGCATTTCAGTTCTTCGGGCCAAAGGAAGAGAAGGTCATGTGTGAGCGGACGTGCCCTGGGTGGCGCGCCTTGCATCAGGGTGTTATCAGAGCGGGAATATTTATTTGCTTTCTGTAGCAGAGAAGAAAAGAAAATTTCACCATGCCGCCGAGAAGAGAAAGACAATCACCCGATCCAGAGGATAGGGAGAACCAGAGATGAAGAGCGAGACAAGCACAAAATCCAGAAATGGAGAGACATATACGTGATCTCCGAGCGAGACTAGAAGATATGGAGGTAGCACAGAGACGCACAGCCAATGTTGGAGATCTAAGTGACTCCAAAGGTGAAGTTGAAGCCAAACAACAAGAAGAAGTTGCAGCCGAAGATGCGGCCAATGAGCGATTAATTAAGGCTATCACCCGGATGAGTTCGAAAAAAAAGATGGACATTCCATCTTATGAAGGGAATCTGGATGCAGAAGAGCTTCTAGACTGGATTAGAGCTCTTGACACTTATTTCGATTATGAAGATATCGAAGAAGATAAGAAGGTTAGGAATGTTGTCACAAGATTGAAGGGACACAGAACATTATGGTGGGACGAGCTTCAAGCAGATAGATGCTGCAAAGGCAAGCAAAAGATTAAGAGCTGGGATCGAATGGTTGCAAAGATGAAGGCAAAGTTCATCCCAAGGGATTATCAAATCACATTGTTCAGGAGAATGCAGAACCTGAGACAGAAGCTGATGACAGTGAAGGAGTATACTGAGGAATTCTACAAGCTAAATATCAGAGCAGGTCATCGGGAGAGAGATGATCAAAAAGTTTCCAGGTATATGAATGGCTTGAGATATGATATCCAGGACCAAATGAGTATGACAACCATCCGAATGGTGGAGGATGCGTATCAAATGGCGTTGAAAGCTGAGGAGAAGTTGAGCCGTAAGCCAGGACAACGAGGCCGAGGTAGGAGCCAGCCCAAAGGTAAGTCAGTTGCCCAAGATAGGTTCCAAAAATCCAAGGACGACTAGAAGAAGCCTCAGACTAGAATAGAAAGAGGTGGAAGTTCATAGCGAGGCTAGCATGCTGAACAACGAGGGAAACATACAGAACAGGGTGGAGGATACGCTGATAATAACACATTTCCTCATACCATAGGTAGAGGAAGAGGCAGAGGTGGAGTCATCACATGCTTTATGTGTGGAAAGAATGGACACAAGTCATTTGACTTTCCAGATAAGAAGAAGGATGGAGGAGAAGCTCACATCGCCAAGGCACAGAGGCGAGATGCTGAAGCAGAAGACGCAGAAGACGGAAGGTCATTGATGATGCGTAAAGTTCTCTTAACACCCGAGAAAGAGGTGGAGGACACAACTCAAAGAAACAAACTTTTCAGAACTGCATGCAAGACCAAAGACAGGGTGTGCAAGGTTATCGTGGACAATGGTAGCACAAATAATCTCGTTTCAACCGAGATGGTGGAGAAACTGGAGCTGGAGACGATTGATCATCTGAGTCCATATAAAGTTTCATGGCTACAGAAGGGACATCAGGTAAATGTCACTAAACAGTGTTTAGTTGAATTTAAAATTGGAGGGTACAATGATAAAATACTCTGTGATGGTATCCCTATGGATGTATGTCATTTATTGTTGGCATACCATGGCAATATGACAGGAACGTAGTTCATGATGGGAAGATGAATACGTATACTTTGGAGAAGAATGGGAGAACACATATGTTACTTCCAATTAAAGATAAAGAAGTAAAACCAGAAACGAGAAACACTATACTTCTCATGAGTGGGAAGGAACTTCTTACGGAAGTAAAGAAGAAGGAAGATCCACAATTCTTTGTGGTCAGGAAACCCAAAATCATTTTGACCAGCACAAGAGTGGATGATTTGCTGGAAGAAATTCAGGAACTACTAGAAGAGTTTGTTGACATTGTGGTAGACGAATTACCTCATTCGTTGCCGCCAATGAGGAGCATAAGTCACCATATAGACCTCATACCAGGAGCTAGTTTGCCAAATAAAGCCGCGTACAGGTTGATGTCGCAGGAGAACGAAGAGGTTAAAAGGCAGGTACAGGAACTGTTGGATAAAGGGTTGGTCATGGAAAGTTTAAGCCTGTGTGTCGTTCCAACGGTACTGAGTCCAAAGAAAGATGGAGGTTGGAGAATGTGCACCGATTCCAGAGCCATTAACAAGATAACAATCAGGTACAGGTTTCCATTGCCATGGATGGACGACTTGATGGATTTTTTAAGTGGAGCCAAAAAATTTTCAAAGGTTGATTTGAAAAGCAGATACCATCAGATTCGCATGAGGGAAGGTGATGAGTGGAAGACAGCCTTCAAAACCAATGAAGGGTTGTATGAATGGCTAGTCATGTCATTTGGCTTGAAAAATGCGCTGAGTACCTTCATGAGGTTGATGAATGAAGTCCTGAGGGAATTCATCGGTAAGTTTGTCATTGTTTATTTGGATGACATATTGATTTACAGTAAATCAGAAGCAGAACATCTGAATCATTTAGCTGCAGTAATGAAGAAGCTACAGCAGGAGAAGTTGTTGATCAACATGAGGAAATCTTCATTTATGAAGACATAACTCATTTACTTGGGATTTGTCATATCGGCGAATGAATTAAAGATGGATCCAGGTAAGGTGGAGGTAATTAAAAATTGGCCATCACCGAGAAATGTTTTCGAGGTGAGAATTTTTCATGGACTGGCTAGTTTCTACCAGAAGTTCATCAGAAATTTCAGTGGGATTAGCGCAGCGATGATGGACACAGTCAAGAAAAGACATAAATCTTTTCATTGGACTGAAGAGGTAGAGAAGAGTTTCAATCTGTTGAAACAGAAGATCACGGAACAACCAGTTTTGGTGTTGCCGGATTTTAGGAAGATGTTCCAAGTAAAATGTGATGCGAGTGGCTTTGCCATAGGAGCGGTCTTGAGCCAGGAGGACAGACCAATTGAATAATTTAGCGAGAAGCTGAATGAAGCAAAGGAAAAGTAATCCACGTATGATAAGGAATTCTATGCCATCATCCATGCATTGAAAAAATGGAGGCACTATTTGATTCCAAAGGAATTTGTTTTATATAGTGATAACCATGCATTACAGTTTGTGACTCAATAGGAAAAGTTGAATCAAAGGCATGTTAAATGGGTAGAATACATGCAGAATTTCACTTTTGTGATAAAACATATATCTGGTACTGCTAACAAAGTGGTTGATGCTTTGAGTAGGAAATGTTTGTTGTTGCAGGAATTCAAAGTCAGGACGTTAGGCTTTGATGACCTCAGAGACATGTATGCAGAGGATCAGGATTTTAAGGAAGCATATGAAGCAGCTAAGAATCCAGTTCTCAGAGATCGTAGAAAATGGGCCAAATAAATGATCCAGGAAGGATTGCTATTTAAAGGCAATCAGCTGTGTATTCCAAATTGCTCCATGTGGGAGAATCTGTTAAAGGAGAAGCACAACAGAGGATTGGCCGGACACTTCAGTCATGATAAGACATTTGCAAAGCTGAGCGAGTCATAATTTTGGCTAGGGATGTGGTCAGAGGTCAAGAGGTTTGTAGACAAGTGCAGGATTTGCCAACATTCAAAGGCAAGAAAGTAGAATGCAGGATTCTACCAACCATTACCCATACCTGAGAAGCCGTGGGATGAAATTAGCATGGATTTTGTATTGGGTTTGCCAAGGACACAAAGGGGTGTTGATTCCGTCTTTGTGGTAGTAGATAGGTTTTCTAAGATGGCACATTTTATCCCATGCCAGAAAACCAGTGATGCGACTCATATCGCAAATCTGTTTTTCAAAGAGGTCGTTAGACTTCACGGCTTACCCATAAGTATTGTTTCAGACAAATATACAAAGTTCTTAGGGCACTTTTGGAGGACATTATGGAAGAAGCTAGGGACTCACTTGATGTTTAGTTCTACTTATCATCCGCAGATGGATGGATAGACAGAGGTGGTGAATAGAAGTCTGGGAGACTTGCTGATAAGCCTGGTGGCGGAGCACCACAACAATTGGGATAATATATTACCCCAGGCAGAGTTTGCTTATAATGACTCAGTGAATAGGAGCACAGGAAAAATTCCATTTCAGATTATATATGGCACGCAGCCGAGAGGAGTTTTTGAATTGAGGGATTCAGAGAAGACTGCTACTAGCAGTGCTAGTGCAAAAGATTTTGCAGAGGCGATGAAAGAACTTCACGACCAGGTGAATGAGCGACTGATGAAATCAAATCAAGAATATAAGCGTAGAGCCGACCAGTGGAAGAGACAACTTCAGTTCGAAGTTGGTGATCTAGTTCTGGCACATCTGAGGAAGGAAAGGTTCCCGAGAGGAACATACAACAAGTTAAAAATGAAGAAAATTGGGCCATGCAAGGTCCTGAAGAAATTCGGAAAAACGCTTATGAGATTGAGTTAACCGATGGGATCGGAATATCTCCGATATTCAATATCTTGGATTTGTATCCATGCAAAGCTGAGGAAACAGGAACAAGTGGTGAGGAGCCAAAGGTCCAGTGGCAGAAGAAGATGTCGATTGCAGAGAAGCCACAGATGGAGCATATACTCGACAACAAGGTGATCAAAAAGACCAGGCGGAAGCAATACTTCGAGTATCTGTTCAAATGGAAGGGCCATCCAGTGGAATATGCCAGCTAGGAGACTGAAGTGGAGATTCAAAAGCATGGACAGACCGTGCAAGAGCTCATGGACAGGAGCCCATGAAATCTTTCAAGCAAGGGAGTATGATGCAGGAGCATCGCAATTACCAAAGCGAGCGTGGAGCCAGCGCATGTGTTGTTTTTTTTCTCATGACATATTGCTTTGAAATTTTTTGGGAAATGATGCGCCAAACCTTCAATGAACCATTTATGAAGGAGCACCTTTTGTATATTGTATTGGACCTTGAGCGTCACGCTCTCGTCCTTAGTAGATAGGAGGCATTTAATCTAGTTAATGCAGGTAGATATGATTTATTTCCAGATTAGACAGTTTTAGAGCGCAGGAGGGAAAATGGATATAGACACCCTCATTGTATGATTGTAACAATAGAGAGCCAACATAATTCAGAGTAGGAAGATCATAGGAGAATAGTAGAGAATTGTAGAAGACATCCATGCACAGATCTTGAATTAATAGAAGGAATTGATTCAGACTCATGGTTTTGTGTTCTTTGTGTGTGTGTGTTGATAATATGCTCATGAACATTTGCTTTCCTGTTATGCATTTGCTTTGATATGTTGTGCATATGATTTCATGTTTAAATGTGAGGTCTGAAAGGATGAGGAGATGAGTTTCAATTGTTTTTCTATGTGAGCGAAGATTCCTGCAAGGAGTGCAGTTGAAGTCATCCGCAAGGAGTGCGTTGATGGAAGCTCAGGTAGTTTAACTCTTGTTCTCGTTCACCCAGAAGTGAATTTGGGTTGTTGAAGTCGTGCAAGGAGTGCACAGGCAGAAGATAAGCCTCATAGTTGTGATTCTGGGAAAAGGAATCGAAGACTACTGCTGCAGGAGTGCGCAGAGTCAAAAGGATTCAACACTTGGGAGTTGTTGAATATTTTCCGCAAGGAGTGCGTGCAAGTCCCTCTGAAAGAATCAGAGTGGGAAAGCTCAGGAGGTATAGAACCTTCGAGAAATCGTCAAAGGAGAGCACAGGAATTTTGTGTCGTGGAATGTGCAAGCAAGAGTTGCAAGTGCATGTGCTGGAGGGAAAATTCTGAGAAGGAATACTTAGTCATTCTCAAGAAATCTTCAAGCAGGAGGAACCGACGTCCCATATCTTGTGGAGAGGATTCGCAAAATCCCATCAGTCATTGGATTTTTCGGAATAGCGGCGAGGTTACAGTTACATCCAGAGTTTGAGCTCAAAAGATTGTGAGCCATTGGATCAACAGTTGATTTCCCGTCAACTGTCAGTTTTGGCAGAAGTTGCACTGGGGTTAAGTCCTGGTGAGCAAAGGAGAGTTTCGGGGAGGCATCAGGATATTGGAGGCATCGGTGTTTTGGAAATCAAGAAACTCGAGACCCCTCGAGTCTCGAAACACCGACGGAATCATAGCCGTGGATCTTGGACAAGACACGCGTCAGAAATACGGAGCGAGTCGGGGTTCGACATTTCGGGGTTTCTGAAGACAAAGGAATCGTTGCATCAGGAATCGTGATTTCGCGATATCTGATAGGGCGACGAGGAAGTGGTGACGTGGAGGAGTAAGATCTCACGTGCATCGGGGATCAGTATATCGGGATTCTCGGTGACGAGAAAATCAGTGCAGTTGGAGTCGCGAAACTCCGAAACGTGATGACCCCACATTCATAGCGTTACCGTGGAGGACAGGTGTTACCCATATCGGGGTTCGGGACTTGGAGAGTTCCGTGAACTAGTGCAACAGGAATCGCGATATCACGATACGCGATTTCCCGATTTTCCACAGGAGTGTGGGCCACAGTGGAACAGGTAAGTAGATCGGTGGCAGCCTGTATTGGGTTTCGGCGATTCAAAAGGGCCTGAATTCGTGACCATAGGACTCGTGATTTCGCGAAGTCCGATTTCCCGATTTGAAAGGGGATTCTGTTTAAGAGAACTCTGTGGGTATTGAGAAGTCCCGATAAGGGAGTTGAAGAGCATTTCAGTTCTTCGGGCCAAAGGAAGAGAAGGTCCTGTGTGAGTGGACATGCCCTGGGTGGCGCACCTTGCGTCATATATGCATGTGCATTTTCCTTCATGTCCAAATACCTTTATCAATCTTGTAGTCCAAAACCCATGACTAGGGTTGACATCAATGACAACAATCAATCTTCCAACATTCTCCCCCTTTGTCATTGATGGCAACACTCATGCTTCCCTTATCATCATGATCCCAATTTCTCTCCCCCTTTGACATCAATGGCAAAGGGTATGGCTTCTCCCCCTGAGTTTAATGGAAAAAG
>ML796552.1:0-38803 GCA_009831015.1 Picea engelmannii
GAAAGATGGCAATCATGCAAGTGAGATTGGACAAGATTGAGAACGAGTTGTTCTATACAAGGGAAGTAGTCTACAAGAATGGAGTCCCTATTGTCGAAGTTGATGGGAAAGACATCTTAGAATTTTACTAGAGGATCAAATGCCTTTACTAGAAATTATTGAGAAGCGAAATTTGGAAGATAAAAAAAAGTAAAGGAGCTAAGAAGGCATAGACGAGATAGTACCCCGATGCTTAGATATGTAGTTGATCCTCTTTCCTCTATTATAGAGGACAGAAGTTTGGTTTTAGGAAGCATTTTGGACAATCTTTATTAATGGATAATTAAATGATATTAGAGCCAATATGGCCATCACAAATAGTTGCAGAATAACCCCTTTAACATGGTTTGTGAATATTCCTTTTTTTATTTAAAGGGAAAAGATGGATCTCCAAACTAAACTTTGTACAATTTTGTATCCTATGTAATATATTTAATTTGTTTTTTCAAATAAAAAAATAATAATTCTCATAAATACATAAAATGTCTCTTCTAAATTTTATTATATACTAGAATGTCATCTAAATAAACAGCGATGAATTTGCCACTTAATGGACATAATACCTCATTTGTGAGTCATACAAAAATACTAAGTACATTGACAAGACCAAATAGCATCAATGACCATTCATATAGGTCATTCTTGATGCGAGAGATTGTATTCCCTTCATTCCCTTCCTTGATTCAAATTTGACAAAAAACACTTCTCAAATCTATCTTGGAGAAGCATCACAGTCCTTAAAGTGCATCCATGAGATCATCCATGCAAGGTATATTGGAAGCTAATTTTTTTGCAATGCTCTTGTTTCAAAACAAACACATGGACCATCCCATCTCTCTTTGGAGCTACAAGCACTAATGTAGCACAAGGACTAACACTCTCTCTAATGTGACCTTTGTACACATGTTTCTTTGTTTGTCTGATTATTTCATCTTCCATGGTAGAATTGTGGTAGGTGGCTTTGTTGGATAGTGACAGTCTTCTTATCTCTTCATCTTCCATGGTAGAATTGTGGTAGGCGGCTTTGTTGGATAGTGACAAGGCTAAAATTATATTAATTTGATCAAATACTTTTTTGGGGGAGTAAACCAATCAGAATTTCTTGTGGAAAAAAATCTTTGTACTCTTCAAATAGATCTTGAAATTCCCTTGTAGGTTATTTTCAAAAGTTTGTTGGTGTTCATTCAATTTTTCTGCGGACTGAAATAGCATTCTCTATTTTCTCTAAGATTCAGTGTACATTGAAAGCATGACTTTATTGTCATTTTCTTCTTTCATCAAATAAGCCTATATCACTTATCATCTTTCTCAAAAAAAATATGTACTAGCTCTCTTGTCGTGCACGATACCATGGCCTTCACAGTAATATATGATAAATTACAAGGAAAGCATCACAGCACACTTTTACATAAAACTCCAAATTCAAAGTAACTAAGCATTTATTAGAGAAATATAATCCATGCCCATATTGCATCTAACGGTCTAACCTAACTTATATGGATTTGGATGTAGCTTATTAGCCAAATTCATATAAGAGATTGCACAAATACTTGTTTAAATCCCATTGCTACCTAAACCAATCACCAAGGTACATACCTTGTATTTATTTTCATTTTGTTAAAAAAAAGCTCTTTCATAGCCATGGATTTTCCTTTTTTTCCTCATTTCCCATTTTTTCAATCTTTTTATTCCACTTATGAGGTGTTGGTTAATGCTTCCTTTTGGTCTGCCATTGACTTTTATATACATTTTCACAAATTTTGACCAATCATTGGCACCATGTTGGTAACAAATTATCGGTTCCCTTGATCACACCAATGTTTTAAAACTTGAACGTAACATTTGGAATCAATCAAGGGTCAATTTGGACTTGGCTTGAAATCGTACTAGTTTGATTTTTATGACCCAATTTACTAAAAATTAAATAAATAAAAAATTAAAATTTTAATGAAAAAATATATTTTTTCAATTTTCGATTTCCAAACTATTAGAGATAAAATATGTGAAGTCTGCTCATGTATATAGCATTTAAGGGTGAATATATCAAAATGGCACCGAGTACAATACATATCTAAAACAAAATACATAATCCACAAGATTCTAAATGGCACAAGAATGAGATCAATGGTTCAAGAATCTAGTCAACAACGCCTCCAAGCTTGAAGATGAGTGGTAGCCTTCTAACTTAGATGCCAAATCCACCATAAACAGCACACAAGGATAGCCAAAAAGCTCCAAGCTTGCTCTAAATTACAACTCTTCAATGCTACCTCAAATGCTTACAAATGTTCAATGAGAGAGGTGTGAGGCAAATAAAGGGGGGATCCCTATATAATGTGTTTTTAGGGTTTAGGGTGATAGAATTTAGGTTTTAGGTATAAAAAAAATTTAAATAGTTTAGGGTTTAGGGTGCCAAATCGGATCGACTCGGTTGAGTTGGACCGTTTTGAAATTGAACCAATCCAGTCATACACCAACATACACCAACTTGACCAGTATCGATCCTCGATCCATTTAAGAGGTCAAGTCATTACAGATGATAATTGACTCGATCAACTTGATCGAGTCCAAGTCCAAGTCGACCATTTTTTAAAACACTGCTCCACACCCTCAACCATTTGCTTAACTTCCACCACATACACGATTTTGACTATAAGAACTATCTTCTTTCTCCAAAAGTGTTTTCATGACCTGATTGAGTCTTGACCTCCTTGTCTAACATTTTCATGGCTAGAGTTGTACATGCCTCAACCTCTCTGTTCGAACTTTGTTCCACCCATCCCTTCTTCAGTTATCCTTTTGCAACTCTATTTCTACCTTCAGATCCATCCAAAATACTTGATCCAAATTCAATAGGCTCATAAACCTCAACTCCTTTAGGATAGGAAATCTCAACCATTTATGCATTCAACCATTATCTAAAGCCCTAAAACAAAAAAACTCATCATGGTATTTGAACTGATAAAATCTCTCTAAAAAATTCATAATCGACTCATCTGCCTTTTGAGATAAAATCTCTCAAAAAAAGTTCATCATCGACTCATCTACCTTTTGATTGATACTTCTTGAATAAAACTCATACATAATTTCGCAACCAATACTTTTCCTTGACTTCTTTAATAAAATCTTCCCATGTGGTAGGATGATCGATTCATTATTCTATTAATTAATCTAGTGGTGAAACGTTTTCACCACACATTTGCTTTCCTTTCAAGCTTCGAAAAATCAAATCGCACCTTTTTTCGACACTGAAAATTAAATATGACACAAAACTGTTCTATAACTAAATCCAATGTCATAGCTTTTCAAGCTAAAGATTAACATCATCATTGGGTAACTCTTTTGCCGATTTTAATACTTCTCTAAACTCAGCCCCTTCACCTTAATGGGTCATCCTTAATCAAAGAGACTTTTGAAGAGCTCCTGTCCCAAACCCAAAGTTAGACTTCATTGGAACGACAGACAAAGGAGTTCTAAAAAGGCCCTATTGCCAGCCCGTACCTGTCTCCAAGATCTGTCAAATAACCAGTAATTTATTCGAAGTAGATTCCCCTAACCTTGAGTGTTAGGAGCGATCTATCTCCTCGCCCTAGGGCTCACCTCAGGATCCCTCCCAAGATTACACAGTCGAGTCCCCTTAGTCCCAGATACTCTTGCATCGGCCTCGTCACGGGGATTAAGGACTCGAATAGAAAGACTTCTTCTCTTTGGCCTTGGCTTCTAATTCTTATTCTAGCACCACTTGTCATGTTCTTATTGAGATTAAGGCTTATGTTTTGTACTGATTTCATTCTTTGTACTTAAATCTTAAAGCTTGTGATTGTTAACTTACTTACAGGAGCTATCTTTGCACTCTTACATTGATTGTACTCTTTTAATCCCAATGGCCTACCTACCTTTGAGGTAATTCATTAACCATTAATTATATAATTTTATCTTAAAACCCCCAGTGATGAGCTTGGTGCAAATAACACGCCTCCATGATTGCACACAAAGCACCTCGTCCAACGGTTGATGGACTGAAGTTAATTTATTTTACAAATTAGTCATATTCTACAAGTCATAATCATATTCTACAAATTATCCAAAGGCTGGCTGCTGCGTAGAATCAAACCTATTCTTCAAAGCAATGACTTTGAGTAAAATATTATGTTTTCCTTGGCTACATATCTTGCTCGTTTTTAAAAGAAATTCCTCCAAAACTCAATTTTTTTGTTTTCTTTATTTTAACCTATTAAAATCAAACCTAATTTAATACCTAATACCACTTAATGCATATAACTACTAATACATAAAATAAACAACAGAAAACATTAAAAATCAAATAATTTAACCAAAAATATATACCAAATAATTTAACCAAGAATATATACCGAAATTCTCAGAGCCACATACAATCAAACTAACTGAGACAATCTCTTCCATAAACCCCGACTTGACTCAATACATCCTTGCAAGTTACATCTATTCTATTCCAGATAGAAGACGTCTCAAGCCCTTTATATAGGGAACTTAAGTCGTCTTCATCGTGATCCATTCCTTATTAAAATACTTGAAATCCTATTATTATCTGGAAATATCACTACAGTTATCTGTTATCCATTAATAATTATTATTGTTCACAAAAACTTTGTTGTTATCTTCATCCTAAAAGCTATTATATCTAATAATAGCCAATAACTTATAAGCAAAACCCTCCAATAAACATATGCTCCTGCATTAGTTGTGTGAGCTGTTATCTGGTCAGGAAGAATTACCATAAATACTTAAAATAGAGTCTACTTAAGAAAAGCAAATATCGAAGCGCAGATTGTACTTTCAAAGATCTACTCTCTCGAGAATCAGCATTCTCACTACAAAGCATAGCTGTCTGGCATCTACCACAAAATTAACCCTATAATCGCAGTGGAGCAAAGCTTCCTACATTTTCTAAAGGATTAACGACATCCAGGAGTGACCAAAGATAGGTCCAAGTGACTCAAATGCCGCATTAGTTGTGTGAGCTGTTATCTGGTCAGGAAGAATTACCATAAATACTTAAAATAGAGTCTGTTACCTGGTCGGGGAGAATTACCATAAATACTTAAAATAGAGTCTACTTAAGAAGCAAATATTGAAGCGCAGATTGTACTTTCAAAGATCTACTCTCTCGAGAATCAGCATTCTCACTACAAAGCATAGCTGCCTGACATCTACACAAAATTAACCCTATAATCGGAGTGGAGCAAAGCTTCCTACATTTTCTAAAGGATTAACGACATCCAGGAGTGACCAAAGATCGGTCCAAGTGACTCAAATGCCAAAGGAGGAGTGCTCATAGCATTTCCTCTCTATAAAATAACAGAAATAGATGTGAAAATACATAATAAATAATAATAATAATTTAATTTTTAAGTTCACGATTTAGCTTTGATGTGAAACATGTTCTTGCAATGAAGCCCTGCCTTCTTTAATAACTTCTATGCATGATTGAAAACAGGATCTTCGTTGCGCGTCCTTGCTAACGCCATTGGAGCATTAGTCAAATAACAGGCGATTCGTTTGGCAAGAAATGAAAAATGACATCCTTATATTTGATAGAACCGGTCGTTTGGCAAGAAATGAAATACGACATCCTTATATTTGATAGAACCAGGAAAATGTAAGGTTACCATTACCGCTGCTTCCCTACGCAATGAATTTAACAGAGATCACAAAATTCGGTACGGAGAAGTCGCCGTGGTTTATTTAATGGAGATTTATCGTACTTACATTTATCATTCAAAGGGAAAATGCAAATGAGCTACTCTTATAGACTGCTCAGCTGACATTAAACTCATCTTTAAACAAGATCTCCAAATAAGCGTTTTAAATGAAAGAAAAAACAAGATCGTGAAGATTATCGTTGGACTTAGCAGAAAATGCCCTGCTTCATCGATAGAAAAACGCAAACGGAAAAGATTAGGAAATTTAGAAGCATTTACCTTGTTGAACCAGGGATCGTGGAGAATGTCGCTCCCGCGCTTCTGGACAATGCAGGGGCGGGAAACTTTTGCGCTGAAGTTACGCCAGGGCCCTATGTTACGAATGAGAAGGGGAGCACGCAGCCGAGACAAGAAACGATAAGCGGATCGAACCTGCGACATCCTGGCGGCCTGGCTGGCTGGTTGGATCGCTTTCCCTCTCTAGCTCGGCTCAAAGCTTGCTCGCTTCTGCTTCTTCCTATCTGCTTGTCTCGTCTTGTTTTTGCGAAGCGAACAGAGCGTCCCGTGCCAAACGCCTGCGCCTCCCGGACCCGAAACATTTTGGGGAATTTGGTTACTTAAGATCTTTTCGGCCAGGGTGGACAAACGAAACAGAAACCCGTGGCTCCCACCGACAGAAAGCAGCAAGCAGTGGTCCCCGCAGCTTTGCCGCGTCCCCTGGCAGCCGCGTCCATGGTCTTTCCGGCTTTGCTTACGTTCCACGTGGCATTCTCCTTCGTTACTATTGGTGTGTCATAGATCCTAAACGCCTTTGGTTCTTGCCTACGACTGACACGCTGGCGCTAGTAGACCTGATCATCAATTTCTAGTCCAAGTTGAAATCGGCATACGCAATTATTGAGACGTGGAATATCTTTGAGACCTTTGATAACTCCTCACTCGCTGCGTATTGACACGTGGAATATCTTTGAGACCTTTGTTAACTCCTCACTCGCCCAAGTACATGCACTTCGAAATCCGGAATAATGAAACCAATACTGAGAAATAATGAAAACTATAGGAAACTAATATATCAAATCAGATTTCCGGAATTTGCGACGGTACAAATTCGTTGGGACAATAATATCATAAGCTAAAGCTATGATTTGGCTTAGGAAAGCGATTCATAGCTCTCTCCACATAGTTGCTCTTTGCTCAAAAGAGCTCGACGATTCCGCGTTGTTTTTTTGTTTTTTTTTACAGAAAATTTATCAATTATATTAATATATAATGTGTTTTCAAATCAGAAAGTTACAATCGCAGTTGTGGTGTTAGTTGTTATATTAGAAAAAAAAAACTTTTGCCTATAGCGGTTTCTCAACCAGTAAAGGGGGAAAGTTTATAAAAGAGAAATGGCGAGAAAACAAAGCATGCTGCTAGGAGATTGTGAAAAAGCTAGCAAATAAATATTATTCAGAGAAAAGAAATTCAAAGACCAGGAGTAAACTCCAACTTTCAAATCATGAAAGTCCGTTGAGGTGAGAGGAGTTGATCTTAGAAAAGTGTTAGAAAGATGGGAGGGCCCTCATGACCATTTATCTAGAGATTGTAAGATATGATACCCACTTTTTTCTGAAGCGTTGTCTTTGATAGTTGATCTATTGATTTGTTATGTTCGCGATAGATGTGTTTGTAGCTGAGTTTTTTGAAAGTGGGTTGTAGTAGTCTAATTATGTCCTTCCAAACCAAGAGGGAGATAGGTTGTAGATCATCCCTGTTGTTCAACACTCAATAATAATTCTGGAATGCCCAAGTAACTGGAGGAATTCAATGTGGAGTCTAGAGGCCAAGTATAGCGTGGCCCAGGCACCCAATAATTATGCCCTGGTGTTCGTGCCTGGGCCACAGTTGAAAGTCCATTTGTAGAATGAGTTTTGCGAGATGTTGATCAACCCTCCAGCTCCACTCTGAGAGCCATTTGAATGTGTTGCTCCATCGAACCATCCTATAGGATTGTCTTCTATATCAGGAACCTTCTTTGTGTGTTGCAGTCTTGGCTTGCTAGAGTGGAAATCATTCCAAGTTTTAAAAATTCCAAGAGCTTTGTAGGCTGCAGTACTTGTGGAAGGGGTCCCATTTTCAAAAATTATTTTATTTCTGTCCAACCAAATAGACCAGCAAACTAGGGATGGAAGATGCATAAGATTGTGTTCCCTTTGGGACCAAAAGTCAAAACAGTCTAAGAGTGTGGGTCCATCCCATTTAGTTTTGAGATTTAGGACCAAAGCAATTTTATCCCAGACTTGTCTAGAGTAAAAACACTTCTTAAACAGGTGTTCCGCAGTTTCTGAATCATTGTGACACAAGTGGCAAAAATTTGGCCCAGTCCAGGCCTTTCTTTGAAGGATGTCCCGTGTGTTTAATTTGTAAACGATCAACAACCAAGTGAAGTATTTTATCTTGGGCGGAAGATGTCAGGTCCATAATTATTTTCTCCAGCCTCTGATATTTGTGTGCCAGAGTGAATTAGTGATGGCTGCATAAACGTTATGTGTTGTGAGTTTTCTAGAATGGTCACCCCCGACCATTGAAGCAGATCTTCTGAGTCAGTTAAATGTGTACTCGAGTGTGTGAGGGTCATGCAAAAGGTATTCCAATAGGGAGCTAGCTCTACATTGAGCTCAAGCGAATCGCTAGTTATCCATCTGTCGGGGAAAAACATCAATCTAGCGTTGTCTCTGGCTTGGTAGAGGTACCATATATTTTTTGAATGGAGATGAGCTAACAGCTGCGGTGGTAGAGTGGATACGACGTCCATGCCAAGAATGCGATCACGGCCAAGTGTAATGGAGTGACCCAAACCTGGATTCTGCCTTGTTATGTGCATATAACATGTAACATTTCAAGTGGGAATTTTTTACTTATATGGATTTATTTTGTTTATGTATTGGTTTTTAATTAATGAATTAATAAATTTTGATTGTATATGGATTTAAATAATTTCATTATTTTTTCAAATATATCAATTTTATATGTAATTTTTTGGCTAACAAAGTTTCTTGTTGTAATGGTTAAATATATAGGAAAGGGCTTTATTTTTCAAAACAATTATCCCCTTATGAAGATTTAAAATAACTATCTTTTATCTAATCTTTCATGACAAATAAGTATCATAATGTTTTTTGTGTTAAATATTTTCTTGATCTAACCTTTAACTTAACTTTTAAGTAATTACCTTCCATCTCAATACTTTTCATAACAAGGTTCTATTTTAGCTTTTTTATCTAAATGTTGCTTAGACCTAACCCTTAATGAACAAAAGAGGAGGACTTTCTTTCTCACATGTTGTATGATCTATAGGTTTAGTGGTAGATGGCTCTCCCTCAAACAGCTCCATGCATCGATACAAATGACTTTGAGGTCTTTTTTAAGGAAATTAATTTCTAATTCACCTACAAACATAAGCAGTTTTTAACTTATAGGTCTAAGTCCTTGGAGAAGATAATACATATTGCTCACAATAGGTTATAGTTTCTAGATAGTGTTGGATTATTTATGACAACGGAACAATTTCATTTCAACCTTAATATAGAGGCTCTAACGGCAATATCATTATGAATCAAATTGACAAATGTTCCTTTCGAATATTGGGATCTTGCGACTTTAACCACTATTACCAATTATTTGAATAAACCTATCTGTGTGGCTCTCAAGAGTAGTCACCATGCATTTACTACTCACACCAAGGTATGTATTTTATGTGCCAAGAGTAGTCATTATGGCTTTACTACCTACACCAAGTTGTGTATTTATTGTGCCAAAAGGCACATTCTACATCCCAATATGGGTAGATGTGTCACATATAATTCAATATAGCATTGACATTGATGTACATTGGTGTAGAAAAAATCATAATACTTCTAAATAATAAATAATAATATTAATATTAATAGCCTTGTGGATTAGCTCAAATAATCATGAGCCAAACATGTGATATATCCCCATAAATTGGGGAGGACGAGAGTTCAACTCTTTTTATCTCCTTGGGGTGAGGTGTTTGGAACTTAGACGCCAATGGTTTACCTTAGTTACCACCCATCGTTGATGTTAGAATATAAGTGGATGTGCTCGTTTTACCATTGACAATACCCTTGTCACCTAACCATAGGATGAAGCCACCCTACGAGCACCTTAACCTTGACAGAGAATCACTCCGGAAGCAAACCCTAGGCTAGATAGCCAAACAAAGGGTAGCGCACCTTTCCCCAAGGATAGCGCATCAACAAGAGTTGATCAGATAGTCCAAACCCTAGCTAAGAGATAGTCCAAGCGTAACTTCTAGCTACAACGGCAACTCTCCTCCAAACCTATGTAGAAACTGGGCAACTGCAATGCACACAAGTGTTGCTCTGCAATTCTGAGACTGCCTGCTAGAATGAGAACTGGCCTCCTGTATTTATACTAATTTTGGCTAATTGCTTGGGCTGACTTCTCATTCCAGGTATCTATCTGTTCAGTATATATTATTATTTCTGGTCGACTTCTTTTCTTGGAGGCTAATAACCTAATATAAATTATCTTCTTGAGCCGACAAGTCTTCTAGGATTATTAGCCAACTCATCAGGGTTTCTTCTTGCTTCCCGGAGTATTCTATCCTCGTCGGGTCTACAGGTGGAGGTAAATACCTACCACAACTACCATAATATCAACAGTCGATGGTGAAGTCTCTAAGGGTTTCCCATGCTTGAGTATAAGGAAAAAATAATAATAATAATATTAATACATCCACAAAATATAAACACAAATAGAAATAAAATCTGCATATATGTAAATAGAATGTTTTAAACCGTCTTAATCGTAAATCTATAAAGTGTTGAGATTCAAATCTCTCAAGGCAAAAACTTTTATTCAAAATTTTGCACCTTCAAAAAGATTTACACCTTGAGGAATTCAATCCCTCTTGGTGTTTGATAGATTTGAGGTTAAAATCGATCTATGCTTGTGCATATTTAAGAAAAAGTCTTCCTAACTACTATGCATTAGAATGTCGTGACCAAATCCAAACTCAGCTACTTAGCTATAAACATGTTTTGTTTTGTTGCAAACTTTGATCATACGATGGCCTCTTCACCAAAAACAAAACACCTCCAACTTTAAAAGAATGTTTCAGAGTCCCCTGAATAGAAAAGCCCAAACAACCATTAAATATATACAATAAAACTCAACATAACTCAATTCCTACTCCTTGAAAACTTGTGGTTAATGAAAATAGTGATGAAACCAATGTCAATATTTTACCTCAATAAACCACTCCCTTTCTATTTATGAGTCCCTTTTTTATATCTTAATAAACAACTTCCTTCCTAAGGATGATGTGAAATTTCCTAAACCCAGATGTCAATTTAATCAAAAAGCAGAAATCACCATTTAATTAATTACACTGGGTTAATTTCTTCCACGATATAAAACGCACATCAAAATAAAATAACCATGGACTTAAGCAATAAGGAACAACAACAATCACATCACATGCACATTGATATTTTGGACAAACCTCCCTGGAGAAACCCAAGATGCCAAAACTGGTGCAGTAGATGAAGGGGATTTTTATTATTCAGTAAATAGAAATATGGAGATCTCTTACAAACAATTCACCCTCAATAGATATTGAGAGAAACCTCGACTTGAGTCCTTCTGGATGAGGTACAACCCTTTCCCCAACCTCTGGAACCAAATTGCCTCAACAAGAATCCTCACACATGCCTCTATGTTATCCATACAACAGCCTGTGTGAGCTCTACGTGAGCAATGGCGGAACCTCTGTGTGGAAGTGGATGCATCTCTACCTGACCTTGGAGGTACGGTGAATCTTTGTATCATGTTCTCCTTTGTCTCCCTGTCGAATCTCTTTCTCCTAATCCTTAGATCAAATCCTCTGTGACTCAATCTCTTCTCTGCAAATTTAATAATGCATCCAAAATGGCTAAGTCGACCTCCTTATACTTCGTTGATCAAGTGAACCCTAATCTCCATGAGATGGACGGTTGAGATTGTCTTCCATTCCCTCATTGAGACCGATAGTCAAGATTAAAAGAACCATCACTTAAATAATTTCACTTTTAGCTTTAGAAAAAAAAAAACTCAATAAAGTCAACTGAAAAATATAACACATTTTCAATTATTTTCCTAAGTTGAAAACTATAGGAAAATTAATTAATCAACTTTCGCCATGTTTCATTGTCCCCCACACCATGCTAGGATGTTGCAAGGTGTGGAAGACCTTTCGATGTTATACATCTCAACACTCCCTCTTAGCGAGGAAGGGATTATTTCTCAATCCCATATGATCCCTAAACTTCTTGAGCTTATGTTTCCTCGGTCCCTTGGTGAATATATCTGCCATCTACTCATCAATATGTATGTAAAAAAGCCTCATGTCTCATCTTTGTACATGATCCTGGATGAAGAGATACTTGATATCAATGTGCTTGCTACGATCATGAAACATCGGATTCTTAGAGAGCCCGATGCCACTCTGATTGTCACAGTGTATCACAATAGCCTTTAGCTCCTACCCGAACAATCCAAAGAGTAACCTCCTCAACCACAATGCCTCACATGTCGACATACTAGCTTCCATGTACTCTACCTCAATAGATCTCAATGCCATTGAACCTTGCTTCATGTTGAACCAGAAAATGATGCTCGATCCAATGTTGAAACAACAACCTGAAGTACTCTTCATGTCCTCCGCACATCCTGCCCAGTCAGCATTTGTAAAGCCTGCTAACTTCACTCCACCACTCTGCTCATACAATAGCTCGTACTCCACCGTACCACTAAGGTAGCGAAGCACATGCTTCACAACTATCCAATGTACTCTTTGAGGGTCCACCATGAACTAACTCAGAGAGTTTACTATGAAACCGATATTTAGTCGAGTGTTGACCATATACATGAGCAATCCAATCAATTGACGATAGATAATGGGATCTATTGTGTTCGAATCTGATGCATCAATCTTTCTCCAGTTTGTAACTAGAGGGGTAGACATAGGTCTGTAGTCCATCATCCTGAATTTGTGTAAGATCTCCACTTTACACTTCCACTGTTCAAGGAAGAACCACCCATCCTTCTGCTAAACTTCCAGACCTATGAAGTATTACATCAGCCCAAGGTCTTTCATCTCAAACTCAACTACAAGTTTGGCCTTGCAAGTTGTTGTCAATTGCTCATCTCTTGTCAGAAATAGGTCATCTACATATAATACAAGTATGAGAGGTGCCTCCTCTGTAAGAAAATATAGGTTCGGGTTCAGCTCACTCCCTTGGAAACCCATCTCCCTTAAGTAGTTGTCTATCCTCGAGTACCATGCCTGAGGTGCCTGCTTGAACCCATACAAGGCTCTCTTCAATCTACACACATGCGTCAGCCTGTCTTCGACATCAAATCCCTCTGGCTTCTCTATGTATACCTCTTCCTCAATCACCCCATTGAGGAAGGGAATCTTCACACCCATCTGGTGAATGCATCATCCCATATATGTTGCTAAAGATATCACCACTCGGATTGAGGAGAATCTGGCCATTGGTGTGAATGTCTCCTCATAGTCGATGCCCTCACATTGTGAGAATCCTTTGGCTACGAAACATGCCTTATACTTTTCCATGCTTTCATCTACTGCATGCTTTACTTTGTAGATCTATCTGGAACCTACCACCTTCTTATCCTCCGACCTAGGCACCACCTCCCATACATCATTTTTCATGATGGAAGCATATTCTTCCATCATGGCTTCTTTCCACACCTCATGTTCTGCAACCTGCTCAAAATTGGAAGGCTCTACATCAATGAATTGTGTCATCGATGCTACATACCCAAGCCTATGTGGTGGCTTGCTCCGCTTGAATGTCCTCTATGGAGGTGTGACTTGTTTGGCATCATCAACTTTGGATTGGTACCACTTAGGCCATGGCCTAGTGTCATATTCTTGCGGATCTGTATCATGCTCTTCCTCCTTTTGATCTGACTCCTGATCATCCTGTCCTACAGTCTCCCTCTGAACACTTGTACCCTGTACTATTTGAACACTTGTACCTATACCTTGTGTCCCCTGTGATCTAGAAACCTGTCCCTATACACTTTCGACTTTGACCCCTGAGTCGTGTCCCTGTTGGTCCTCTGTAAGTGTTGGCAAGTCTTTTGACCTCCATAGTGCACTCTCCTCCTCAAAATGCACATCCCTACATAGAATGATTTTCCTGCGTGACGACACAAAAATCCTGTAGGCCTTAGAAGCCTCGCTATATCCAACAAGTAACCCCTTTTCTGCAATGAGGTCCAATTTCGTCCTCTTCACTGAAGGAAGGTGATAGTAACAAACATTGCCCCATATGTGAATGTCATTCACATCTATCATGGTACCTGTAAATGCCTTCGTAGGTGTCAACTTCCCCAAAACAATATGGGGACTCTTGTTCTGCAGATAAACAACAGTGTGACACACCTCTGCCCATAAGAACTTAGGCAATCCCTAATCATGTATCATTGCTTGCACTACTCCCACTACAATCATGTTCTTCCTCTTGACTACTCCATTCTGTTGGGGATTGTAAGGAACAATGAGTTCCTTCTTAATCCCAGCAACTACACAATAATCCACAAACTCGTTGGAGGTGTACTAGCCTCCGTTGTCCAATCTCATAACCCGAATCTTCCTGCCTGTATTGTTTTCCACAAGAGTTTTGAATTCCTGAAACATGTTGAAGACCTAATCCTTGGTCTTTAGGAAGTATATCTAGGTCTTCTTGGAGTAGTCATCTATGAAAAGAACAAAATACTTGGAACCACTCTAATGTAGACCCCCTACCTCAGCAGGGTCCACTGACCTCCCAGTCTCTGGATCGTTCCAAATTCTGAGTCGAAATGGCTCTTCGGGCTCCTGTTGGAACCCCTTGAACAAATCCACAGGTCCCTTTAATTGCCTGGCACAAGCCTTGAGAAAACCTATGCACGCGCTCAACTTTCGACGCCCTTCTCTGTTCTGAACCAACACATAACTCAGCGCTGACTCCTTTCCAACTAGCCCCTTCTTATCTGGTGACCTCAGGCTATGACCCAAGGCTTGAACAACACACCTTTCACGTTTCGGGGTTTCGGGACTCCTGCATGCGAGCTCTCCCAGGCTCCTTGTCCTTCGAATCGTCGAAACCCGAAAAAAGGGCTGAGGTTCTTGGCTACTCCCTTAACCTCTCTCCATGTGACCACTTCCTCGTGACCATGCACTAACGCCAAAAGTTGCCTTTTGTGGTTCGGGACTTCGACGTTCAAGAGTCCTGTCCCTTTGCCTCTTGAAACCCCAAATCCCAGTCCTTCCCCAAACCAAATACGATGGTCCTGCGCCCTCCTCGATTGACGACCATGATCGTTTCGTGATTTCGTGAGTCAGAACTCCACGTCTCCCGACTCCTGGCCTCTCGAACACCCGGGTCTCGAAATGCCGAAAAGGGATTAATGGGCTTTGGCTCCTCCCTTAGCCTTCATCCATGCGACCACCACTATGTGACTACGCGCTTAACGTCAAAGCGCTACCGGCTTTCGCGATTCGGGGAATCGCGATGCAAGCGTTCCCCCTGTTCTCTGTCTTTCGAATCCCTGGTTCACGAAATGTCGAAATCTCTCCCTCTGAGATATCAACGACCCAGTCCTTCTGGAACCGACGACCATGATCTAACTGGATTGATGGCTCAAAATCTTTCGGCCTTTTCCCGAAACCTTGACCGCTTGCCACGTGTCCTCCTATGGACGGTTACGATGCTTTCGGGATTTTATCGAGTCCTCTCCTTTTGCTTCTACGAGGGTTAAACCTCGTTCTCCTATTTCCGGATCCGATGGCTATCGTTCCTTTATGCGAGATCTGACGGTCACAATCTGATCTTATGTGCACCTCCTAGGGACTAAACCCGGTGCATGTATCCTTGATCCAGCGGCTCTCGGGCCACTGAGCTCCAGATCCAACGGCTGGTGCGATTTCACGATTTTGACGATTGCAAGTATGGGGTGCAGCCTCCTCTTCTCCTCCAACCCTCGATTCCCGAATGTGTGGATATCCAAGGGTTTAAACCCCCTACGCCTTCGCCTGATCCAACAGTTGTCGGGTATTGGCGTTAGATCTGACGGTTCAGATCTATCCTCCTTGCGCTCTCTCCTCCTCTGTGCCTAGACGTAGATTCAA
Organism: Picea engelmannii; assembly: GCA_009831015.1. Taxonomy (NCBI): domain Eukaryota; kingdom Viridiplantae; phylum Streptophyta; class Pinopsida; order Pinales; family Pinaceae; genus Picea; species Picea engelmannii. Next base: position 15,937 of record ML796552.1, read on the forward strand.
CGGTCCAGATCTTTCCTCCTAGTGTTGATCCAACGACAGTTGTGCTCCTCCTCCTGAGCTTGCGCCTCTTCCCTTCTCTTGGAAGAAATTTGATGCTCGAAGGTCTCGGCCTTCAATGCTTCCCTTGCGAGCCCGGTTCCTTTGGGTCTCGTCTACGTTATAGAAATGCTTCCTCTCCTGAGCTTTGTCAACTTTGAAACCTCGATAGGTTTCTCGACCTTCTGCTCCTTTCTTCTGTTGCTCTGTGCACAAAGGCACTGTTCCTCCTGAGCTTCGGGACTTAGAATAAGTCCACCCTCACACACTCCTTGTGCTGCTGAGATTTCCTCAATCTCAGATCCAATGTATTTCTTGAAAAGAAATGCTTCACGCCCTCTTGGCGTTCCTTTTCTCAATGCACACCTTGCAGAGCCCACAGAGTGTTTAGTAACTCTGGTTGTCTTTGAACTGGACACTTCCCTTTCCTCAAAATTGGAAAGAGAGTTCTTCTCGGTGCGTTCTATGCACTCACCCAATGCCCTCTTGGCAGAGCTCTACAGAACCTATAGTAGTTCTGTCTTCCCTGAGCTTGAAACAGAGTTCCTCCTGTGCACTCCTTGCACTCGCTCGATGCCCTCCTGACAGAGCTCTACAGAACCTCAGACATTCTGTCTTCCCTCTATGTGCTCTCCTCTGTACAGTCTCTTCTTCAGGATGTTCAACGATCCTAGGGTTTTTCCTTTGGGTCCAAGATTTCCTCTGGTGCACCCTCCTGGCACGTCTCTGCCTAAATTCTGCAGAATTCAGAAGTGCACTTTATGCACTGGCTTACAAAACCCACAGTGTTCTATCATGCAACCTCTTGCATGAAGCCACAAAGAACCAGACCTGGAATCAAAGAACCCAATAGACAACAATTTCTGTCTGTAACCTGCAAATGCATACAAACATACATCTACAGCATATCATAAGCACATAAAGACATTCATTCAATTACCCAGAATAACATGCAGGAAAAACTGCTCTCTGTTTGTATTAATAAAAATGCCTCTTTACAAATGTGCTCAAGCTCTGACTGCAATAGAGTCACGGCTTCTTCTCTTCTCCCTATTTTTTCTCTATTCTTCCCCTTGCTTCTTTTAAAACAAAAAGAAGATCTCTTTACAAAAGGGGGCTCCTCGAGCGCTTCCCTCCATCCTCACCAACTCTCATTAATTACAATGAATTACATTGAATGGGTCATCTAATCCGAATTGGATCTAGATCCCCATAAACCTGTCAGCCATTAAGGTGACACAAACTACAACATGCTCGAAGGCATGGCTTTGGCTCTACCAGCCTTACAAACATTTAATACATTAAATTCAAATTTGAAATTTGAAAGTGAGAGGGTTGGGCCTCTCCTCTCCATTGAATGTGTGCTGGGTGTGTTGATTGGTTGGCGCTTGATGACGTTGGAGCGATGCTCCTGCATCACACTCACTAACTCCACACTCATCGATCCACAAACGTCTGAGTGTATCAGATCCAATGCTCCCTTGGACCTATGCTCACTAGGTGGAAATGGCCTCTGAGCATACTTTCCCATTGCACAACCCGTGCATGGGCCATGCTTCTCTCCTGCTATCTTCGACAATCCCGTGATTGTCTGTCGCAAGTGTCCTAATGCACCAAAGTGTAAGTGTGCCATCCTCATATGCCATAGATCACTCAAATCTGTGGTGACATTGATCAATTCTCTCGCTGGCTCTATTTCTAACCTGTAAACCTCTTCATGTCGAACCCCGATCATCATGTCCATAAGTCGTTTGATCTTGATGGTTGGATGAACACCTTTCCTTTGTGGAAGGTTACCTCATACCCTTTATCCTTAAGGGTAGATACTAAAATAAGGTTCTTGGTCATACCAGGAACATATAGGACATCAACGAAATAAAGTGGTTTCCCAGACTCCCTCTTAAATGAAACAATGCCAATCCCTTGCGCCTTGTAGTACCTGTCATCTCCAAGATCAATGTGAAGGTTCACACCTCCCTCCTGCATCTTGGTGAAGAACTCTTTATGCCCAATCATATGACAAGAGTCACCATTGTCAAAAAACCAGGTGCTTGTGACAACTGAGATTGACATGCAAGCAATGAGACAAAAATCTTCCTCGAAGCTCTTGGAAAAATCACCTACTGCAAATGTTGCCATCAATGGATTTTTCCCTTTCTTCTTCTATGGATATTGTGAAGCAAAATGCCCAAGCTTATGAAACCAAAAACATTTGACCTTTGAAAAGTCAATGTTCTTCTTCTTCTTTTCCTTGCCCTTGTTTTTGCTCTCAAGAGCCAAACCTTCTTCATCCACAATGTGTGGTGAAGATGTAGATCATGATTGACCAAGTTTGATCTCTTCCTGGACAAAATTATCCCGGAGTCGCTGCTAATCTGGGAGTTTCTCCCTCGCTACAAGTGCTTAGATAAAAATCTCCCATGACTTCGAAAAGCCATCAATTGCAATATGCACCAACTCTTTCTCGTCTACTGTCTCACCAACTGCTGTGAGGTCATATCTAAGCTGTGTGATTATGGTAAGATCTGGCACTATGGCTTCTCCCTTGGCCTGCTTGGTCCCACGCAACTGCTTACGCAGAGTCATTACCCTATTCTCATTTTTATTCTGGTAGAGGTCGCTCAGGGCTTTCCACATGTATTTTGTGGTAGTTTTTTCCGGTGAGGTGTGAGATGACATAATCCTTAACCCCATCACGAATCAAGCTCATTGTTTTAGCCTCATCCTTCTTCCATATCGTTAATTCTATTGGATCTGTAGGAGCTACTGCCTTGTCCGATGTATGATCAAGAACATCATTCACCTCCAACACCCCAATCATCCTCTCTTTCCAAGTGGGATGATTTTGAGCCCCCTGTATCCTGTCATCTACTCTCAACTGCATGGCCATTCTTGAAGATACACTATTATTCAAACCAATACGTTGCTCAACCTTCACACTGCAAGTAAATAGGTTGCAACAAAATATAATGCAAGTATGTTGTTGCAAATACACTAGAAATGCGTTGCTTTGATTTTGTGCTTTCGAATACTCACGATCCACTCAGATCTTAACAATCTACCTGTGTGTTGCTTCCTTAATAGTCTTGCTCTGATACCATGTGAAATTTCCTAAACCCAAATGTCAGTTTACTTAAAAAGCAGAAATTGCTATTTAATTAATTACGTTGGGTTAATTTCTTCCACAATATAAAATGCACAACATAATAAAATAACCAAGAGCTTAAGTAGTAAGGAACAACAATAATCACATCACATGCACACTGATATTTTGGACAAACGTCCCCGAAAAAACCCAAGATGGGAAAATCGGTGCAACAGATGAAGGAGATTTTTATTATTCAACAAATAGAAATATGGAGATAATTCGCCCTCAACAAATACTGAGAGAATCCTCAGCGTAAGTCCTTTTGGATGAGGTACGACCCTTTCCCCAACCTCTGGAACCAAATTGCCTCAACAAGAACCCTCACACGTGCCTCTGTGTTATTCGTACAACAACATGTGTGAGCTCTGTGTGAACAATGGCGAAACCTCTGCGTGGAAGTGGATGTGTCTCTGCCTGACCCTGGAAGTATGTTGAATCCCTGTATCCCATTCTCCTCTGTCTCCCTACCAAATCTCTTTCTCCCAATCCTCATAGCGTATCCTCTGCGACTCAATCTCTTCTTTGCAAATTCAATAATGCATCCAAAATGGCTAAGTCGACCTCCGTATACTTCGTTGACCAAGTGAACCCTAATCTCCATGAGATGGATGATTAAGATTGTCTTCCATTCCCTCATTGAGACCGATGGTCAAGATTAAAAGAACCATCACTTAAATAATTTCACTTTTAGCTTTAGAAAAAAATAAGTCAATAAAGTCAACTGAAAAATATACACATTTTCAGTTATTTTCTTAAGTTGAAAATTATAGGAAAAATAATTAATCAATTTTCACCATGTTTCATTGTCCCCCACACCATGCTAAGACACTGCAAGGTGTGGAAAGGTGTGGAAGACCTTTCGATGCTATACATCTCAATAGATGAGTCCCTTTGAAACTGGGAAAAAAGAAAAAATTATGAATCAGATTCCTCAAATTTAAGTGAAAATTTAGTTCTTTTGTTATATCCTAATAAACAACTTCCTTCCTAAGGATGAGTCCCTTTGACACTGGGAAACAAATATGAATCAGATTCTTAAGTAAAAATTCAGCTTTGTTATTTCAAATGCAAACAATAAACCATACAAACCTAATTACAAGACCATGAAAAAAACAGTCATAATAAATGGTGATGTATCACCATATTATTAATTAGTTTTCAAGCTCACCAAACATCAAGTGACTTTGTCGGTTCAAAGTTCAAAAGTAAAAAAAGTTTAAGTCGATCCTATATCTCTTTATTTAAATAAAGAATAACGACTATAGTGTTGAAGGCTCATCGTGGAGAAAGATGGGCTTCTACACGCAAGCTAGATTTCCCCCACGTGCAAAAGGATTGAAAATGAGCATTATTTTTTATTTATAAAAGAATAGACTATGCTATGTCGTTATACCCACCTTTCTCGAATAGATGGAGACTCTCTCGCAATGTTCCGGGATTGAGAATTTTTAAAACTCTAGTTGAGTATAAAAGCTAAACAAGGTCCTATAAAGCGTTTATATTCCAAATCCATGCGATGTAACCGTGCCGGTGAAATGAGAGCACCCCAAGCAAGGCATCAAGCGTCCTTGACCAAGAATAAAGTAATGGGACCGAGATATGGAGATTGTAACGTGGCAAGGAGTTACTACATTAGTCCAACGATAGTGACAAATGAAGGCCCAAAAGGAATTTCATATTGGATGGTAAAGTTAACTATTCTCCAAAACCCCGACGATTGGATTTTAAAAAGTCAATTAAACGAGAGTGCATGCACGTCTTCTTTTCAAGTCTAAGTACAAGCCATATTCACAAAAGTCGTGATCATAGAAATAGACTCGTTTTTACTTAGCCCAACAAAGTGTTTTACTCCTCTTTGACAAAACTATTTGAGCTACCCAAATTTTCTTAGTTTCAATTTCTTTGATTTCGAGAGGTGTTTTATTTTAAGTCAAACATGGTTGCGATATCATTGTAGGAGGGTTTTTATGAAATTATTTTAATTGACGTTTTGAATGAATCATAATAGGTTTTTTAAGGTGATAAAATTTATTATAATTTAATTGTCAATTTGTAGTGAAGATAGTTACTGTTAACCATTATCTATGAATAAAGCCGACTCATCATCATTACTAAACTGACATTTAAAATGATTTGTTGGTAATTCATAAGGAGGTAGTCTTTCATTCATGCTAGATGCCTCTTGGTCTTGGGAAGTTACATTGTTTCCTTACATTTGAGGAAGACAAGCTCTTAGTCAATTAAAAGTAGTTTTAGGTCTTACTCCATGACCAAAAGGGTGGTTTCATCCTCTTATAATATCTCCAAGATACTTAGTATCATTTGTTCTCCATCACCCAAAGATCATGTAATGTCAAGTATCCACCTAGATTTAGCTCCATACATAAAGCCAAGATATTATACCCAATTATAATTTCACTTCTTATCGAACTTTCATTTTATTATAATTAATTTAATTGTAATAAAATTTATTTTAATTATATTAAAATGATTGATAATTATTATAATTAGGTAAACTAAATTACACTTAATTTAAGTAAGTTGATAGAATATTCTTATTTAAATATATGTATCACATCTTGTTTTTAATTTTGAATTAACTCAAATATTGTCTATATAGCTAAACTTCCTAATGTTATAATAAAGTGGTTAGTTTTTTAATTTTACAGTTTATGATTTAAAGTGTAAACTTTTTAATTTTAGTGTTTGTGAGTTTATTGTTTTTAAGGATATATAGTTTATATAACTATATATTCCACTTTTTAATATGTAAGCGAGAATGAGATTTGCCAATATCTTGTGAACACCACATAAATATCCTCCTTCATAATTGAACATGTAATTTATAAGGAGAAAACACATATTCTTAACCATTAGTTCCACTTGAATTGTACATTATATATTATATTATATTTATTTAGGATTAAATTAAAATAAAATAGGAGAAAAAAATTAGTCCTATTGATTTAATCATAGATTAAGGAGTAGTCTAACCATTCTATGATTTCCCCCTTTTCCAACAATATATTCTCCAATAGCCTCCCCACTCAAACGTCATTGACCACATGTCTCTGTTTGCATGTAGAAGGTCCCACCTCTACCATCTCCATAACAAGTTGGCTTCCATAAACACAGAGCCCCTAATTTATTAGTGAAATTTTGAATCTTAAATTCTATTAGGGTTCTACCCTAACCCCTTTAGTTAGATACTTTATTAATGTATGAGGCTACCTTTCTTGAATAAGGCTCATCAAATAGTTAGTTAATAGTCACTCATTGTAAAAGGGTCATCTTTAATAATAAGGCTCAAATTAGTTTGTCAATTGGGTTTAGCTGGGGTGGTTGGAATGAATGATTGTTATCCTCCCCACCAGGTTCAATTCCCATAAGCGACATGTTGAGCTCATAACAACTATATTATTGTAATGGCTTCAAGCTTTGTTGTTGATCGGCCTTGTGTCTTGAAGATTCTAGGGTTTACCCTAGGTACCATCCTCTAAATGAGGGGAAGTACTTGGGAGTTTCCCTTATGCTTTGTAACCTAGAAAAAAAAGGTTCAAATTAGTTAGTTGGTCCTCTTTTTAAGTGGGTTTGTAGGTAGTTAAGATTCTCTATAGATAGATATATATTGAGTAGAAGGTTATGTAATGTTTTGTCAAGATTTGTTATTGTATTTGGAGCCTTGCTCTAAGAGGTTTCCCTTTGAAGAGGCAAGTCAACATAGCTCTCTATTTTTTTATTATCAAGAGATATTTCTCATGATTTATATATTTTCTCTTGTGTTCTTTAGTTTTGCACTACATTTTATGTGAATGCTCTAAAGTTTTGGGGTTAAGTATTACAAGTGGTATCATAGCTCTTTCTTGGGCACAAAATGGGAACTCTTTTTTCTTTTTGCAATTTTTTTACGAAAAAAAGGGGACGATGGAATTCAGGTCAATTTCTAATACTTTATGTGCAAAATTTGAAGAAACCAAACATAGATTTGAATTCCTCTTGAAAAAATACCCAATTTCAAACAAACAAAAAAATTGTCCAAAATGGAGTCGAGGAAGTGGAGATATCGTTGATTTAAAATCAGCATTTTTTAGGGTTTTTTACGATGACCGTCGTGAATTTTGCATATTTGATAGATTTTGATAGAGTGCACAAATTTTAGTTAAGCCAATGCCAATAGATCCAAAAAATCTATGGCATTTCATAATTGGGGTCATAATGGCCAATGTGAGAAGTATAGCAAAAGTTGTGATCATTTTACATTTTTGGCCTTAAACCCTACCCTGAACAAGTAAGTTATTTTTTTGTGATTTTAAGAGCTTTTTCTTTGGTCAACAAGCTCCTAAGATTTTGAATTTGTTTTAGAGACATGTTCCAATGTCTAAAAAAAACACAATGATCACTCGTTCAACGGGTAAAATTGCGGTCAAGGAAGAATACACACAAGAAATACTAGTGGAATCACATTATTGGAAACCCTTGTAACCCTTGTTGGCACCCCTTCGAGTAGTATCGCATTAGGCAGTACATGTAGACAAAATCTCACTTCCACATACCCAAAATATGAAAAGCAAGTTATAAATGAAAATGTGTTAGGGTTTCTGCATCCCTAATGGTTGCAGATAAATTTTTAAGACTTAGCCAATTAAGACGCCCTAGTGGCTATGACAAGCCTAGAATGTCAAGAAGAGATTGCAATTTAAATAGGTTGATTATCTCGTATTTTCACGTATCCCAATGCAACACTTTTATTTCTCCAATGCAAAATGAAAATGATTAGTGCTTTAACTATTGGGTTATGGAATCGAAGAAAGAGTTAACTATACTACTTCCTTGGGGGTGTAAACCCTCTTACTCCCCAAGGCAAGTAAAGCTAACTAGGAAGTGCTAGGAGGGTGTAAGCCCTTTTACTTCTCCTAGCACTTCCTTAAGCAACAAATTTATTTCCAAGACAAATATTGATGAGCTTAGTGGGGTTGTATGCACTTATACTCCCCAAGAAATTCAAATAGTTAACCTTGCAACTAATAAAAAGAGACAATAACAAGATAAAACCCTTCAACTAGAGCAAGAATCAACAAGATAAACTTCCACTTTACCAAGAATTTTCCACCAATTTGCAAGAGAAACACTCCACAAGAGGTAGTGAACCACTTCCTTCCACAAATAACAAAGTAAACTATGACAAATGCAAAAGAGAGAGAAAATCCCCAAGTGTAGCGGAAATTTCATCCAAGAACTTCTCACAATGGGAGAGTTATGTTATAAATGAAATAGAGATGTCCTCTATTTATACAAAATGTTCTTATCATAGTTTTTCCACTTAGGTTAGGGTAAACACAAAGTAAGGGGACAACAAGCCCCTACTTTTCCCCTTTACAAAAGTAATACTAGACAATTCATACTTTGCACATGAAAATAAAACCCTAAATAAGACGCCATCCCTCTAGGGGGACATTTTGAAACTTTTACAAGTCATTGGATGATCCAGATGGATATTGGTGGCCACCCACCTTTTCCAACTGGCTCAAAACAATTTTCTGACAATTTTGGCAATTTACTATTTTTAGTAGTTTTAACTTCCAGGGCCATTTTGAGGGCCTAAATGAAGGTTTCTCAGGATTGAGCTCCTTAATAATAGTCAAAGGCATTATTAAGCCCTCAAAATGAATCTCCTCAATGATACCTTTCCAACGGGCTATCACACGCCTAAAACGAAGATCGTATGCAAAAGTTACGACCCTGAGAAGTTGATGTACTAACTTACCCAAACGGGGCCCACATGACTTTTGGCGCTTCATCTCCTAGGGTTAGGTTTTTGAATGTCTAGGGTTTTGAGCATTCTTGTTTATTGTAAAAAGGCCTTTGAGAGCCTCATTGTAATCTTCTTCGTGCGAATGTGCGCAACCGTCACATCTCTTCTCTGAGATAAGCCGCCACCATTCCAACAAGCTTGTTTCCGCTGCATTTTATAGTTTCAGCTTATTTCGTTATTGAATAGAAAACCAATTTTACTGTATCTCTGCTATTTTTTGTTAAGAACCTATTAATAATCTATATTCATTTCGTTTTGCTCATAAAATTTGGATCAGTAGTATCAGAGAAGTCTACTCCTTGTCATCTTAATGCATGTCCCCAACGAGGTCGGAGTACAAAGAGTTGGGTCTCGAGCTCATTTATCTCGAGGACAGAAGCTCTCGCACACCCAAGCGACCTATCATGGAAGGAGAAAAGAAAGATGACGGGACAAGAGATCCTTTCAAACTGTTGATTGAGGAAGCCCTCACACAACAGAGGAACGAGATGATTGATAGTTTCGCGCAAATCCTTTGACGACTACCAACAGGCGACGCATCTTCTGCGAACGGAGGCGCCACCCCCTTCAAGGTACAAATAAACTTCGATATTCATATATTTGAAGGTCAAATAGACGCAGATGCTGTAGACAAGTGGTTGAATCTAGTAGAAGGGTATTTTTCTGTCCATATCTTTTCGAAAAGAGAAAATATTACTTTTGCGCTCCTCAAAGTCGTTCCCCATGTCAAAGATTGGTGGGAAGCTTTCTATGAGAAAAAGGAAACAGAGGAAACCTCATTATTTTCAGTCACGACCATTTGGGAATCCTCAAGGGATGCTATTAAGGAACAACTGTCGAAAGTTATGACGACCTGTATACCAAATGGACCACACTGCGGCAAGAAAGAGACCAAGCGGTGCCAGATTTCACAAATATTTTCCATACCTTGCGCACCAAGCTGGGTATCAAAGATTCGGAGCGACATCTGGTGCTCAAGTATCGCGGTGCTCTGCATAGATACATCCAGACCAAAATGGAATTTCTGGACATCTCATCCTTGGGCGCGGCCTACCGATATGCCGTCAAAATCAAGCAGAAGCTCAAATAAAAGACGTGGCAATTTGGGCTTGGGAACCCTCACAACAAAAGCTAGGAAAGGGTGGCCCCAACCCACAAAACAAAGGACAGAGAAAATATGGATAGTATTAGGACTACCAGTCCAATCCGCAAGCAAATAAGGACACCATAAAGACAAAGAAAGATACCGGGAAGTGGTGTGACTTCCATAAGAGCCCTTGGCATAACACTGTTGACTACAGCTCAAAACAGTCACTGGTGGCCGAAGTGAAAGCCTTTGAATCAGATGTAGATTCTGACTCTGATTCAGAACTAGAAACGGGAAGACAGATCATTGACGCGGAACCCAGTGCCACCGTTGCTACCACCAAGTTCCAGCCTGGTGAACCAGACGAGCCAGAAGAAGGAGAGCACCTCTTCCATTCAAAGATGTGGGTAAAAGGCACCCCACTGCACTTCATTGTTGATAGAGGTAGCCAGAAGAATCTCATATCAACAGAGGTCGTCAAGCGGTTGGCCCTGCGAACAACGCTGCACCCACAACCCTACACAATTGGATGGCTTCGCCAAGGAAGCGATCTCCGCGTCAGCCAACAGTGTCATACGACATCAAGCCCTTCAAAGACGAGGTATTGTGTGATGTTGCTCCTCTCGAAGTTTGTGATGTTCTTTTGGGCCAACCTTATTTATGGAAACATCATGCTATATATGAGTCTAGGCCTCGTAGTGTTATTATTACTTTGAACAGGAAATTATATAGGATACCCGAGGCAGTCCCACCTAGTGCTATTTCCTTGATCTTTGCTAAGCAATGCAGGAAGGTCATCTCTCAGATGGGGAAGTTTCTCTTCTTCGTGATTCACTCTCAGAATAAGTGAAAGATCACAGCGACATCCAGGGTCTCTGTGGCCGACCTCTCCACACAGCAAAAGCAAGTAGATAAGGTCGTGGAGGAATACTCAGATATCTTCTCCTCACTTACAGGGGTACCTCTGCACTGCACCCCATCGATCACCCCATCGATCTGACCCCCGACGCACCGCTGCCCAATGGGCCAGTCTATTGTCACTCTTTGTTAGAGAATGAGGAGATCAAGCGACAGATCCAAGAACTTCTCCACAAGGGGCACATCCACCCCAGCTCATCACCTTGCGGGGGCCCAATCGTGTTGGTACAGAAGAAAGATGGAACCTGGCGACTCTGTATTGATTACCGGGCTCTGAATAAAATCACAGTCAGAAACCGATACCTGATTTCCCGAATCGACGACCTCCTTGATCAACTCACGGGGGACAAATACTTCAGTAAGATTGATCTGAAGTCTGGCTACCACAAGGTCCCGATAGAACCGATAGATGTATGGAAGACCGCCTTCAAGTCAAAGGAAGGCCTTTTTGAATGGTTGGTCATGCCCTTTGGTTTGACAAATGCCCCAACCACTGTCATGAGGATGATGGACGATATCTTGTGACCATTCACCAATACTTTTGTAGTGGTGTATCTGGACGACATTCTAATTTACAACAAGACTTGGGCCGAACACTTGCAACAAATTCAGCAGGTTCTGCACACCCTGCGACAACACAAGCTATACGCCAACTTGGAAAAATGATCCTTTGGCATGGACCGGGTCCATTACCTGGGCTACATCATTGATCAGCATGGAGTACATGTGGATCCAGCCAAGATCCAAGTCATCCGTGACTGGCTAGCCCCAACAACACTCACTGAGCTTCAGAGCTTCTTAGGCCTTGCCAATTTCTACCGCAGGTTCGTGTTGGGATTCTCCCATATTGCATGGGCCCTCGGCCAAATAAACAGGGGTGGTGGTAAGGCAAAATTTGCGTGGGGTCAGTCGCAACAACAAGTGTTTGATGATTTGAAGCAATGCTTGTGCTCAACCCCGGTACTTTGACTACTAGACCTGCAACATCCATTTGAGATTGAGGCAGATGCTTCAGACTATGCCGTGGGCGCCATTCTCACTCAGCACGGCCACCCCATGGCCTATCATAGTGAGACACTGTCAGATACTGTCCATAAGTACCCTACTTACGACAAAGAAATGTACTCCATTGTGCAAGCCTGCCACCAGTGGAGACATTACATTCTTGGGAAGGAGACAATCATCCACACTGATCATAAGCCACTGCAGTTCATGCAGACACAGGGAAAATTGCAGAATCACTGCCATCAAAATTGGTCCACATACTTGTAGCAATTCCACCTCAACATCAAGTATAAAACAGAAAGCACCAATCACGTCGCTGATTGCCTGAGCAGACCGCTAGTCGCGGCACTCACCATGGTGCTAGAATCTTGCGGCCATGAAATGTTTGGATGGCCCCAACTCTATGAGACAGACCCTGACTTCGCCACCACCTACCAAATGTTGGGTGCAAACGCAGTTGTCGATAATTTCCATCTTCAGGATGGGTTGTTGTGTTGTCTGGGCCATATATGTGTTCCATCAAGTGAGCGAGCGAAGATGATCTGGGAAGCCCACTACAGTGGGGTGGCAGGACACTTCGACGTCGAAAAGACAGTGGCGATGCAAAACATTTCTATTGGCCGAAACTTCGACAGGAGGTCAACAAGTATATCAGGTCCTTCACTGCATGTGTTATTGCCAAACTGACCACTAAGAAACAGGGCCTATACACTCCTCTTCCTACTCCTGACAGGTCATGTGAATCCATCTCAATGGACTACATGTCGGGCCTCCCATCCACCAAGCGAGGAAATGACTTTGTTTTTGTGGTTGTTGATCGCTTTTCTAAGATGGCGATTCCGGTTGCCTGCAATAAGAGCATCACAACATAGACCACTGCCAAGCTCTTCTTTGAACGAGTCTGGGTACATTTTGGAATCCCATAAACCATTGTCTCAGATCAGGACAGTCAATTTCTCAGCACATTCTGGTCGAGCCTCTGGTCACTGCTAGACACCAAGCTCACGAAATCCACGACCTTCCACCCCCAGACAGATGGCCAAAATGAGGTTGTAAATCGAATGATTGTGCATATCCTTTGCATGTATAATTCAAAGCACCCTCGCACATGGGATGAGAGCCTTCCCTATGTCCAACATAGCTACAATCGAGCCCTGCACAACTCAACCGACCACAGCCCCTTTCAGGTGGGGTTGGGATTTCAACCATTGGGTCCCATAGATGTTGCACTTCCCCTTGCAGTCACCTCGACCGACTCATCTACTGCTCCAACTGAAGCTGACAAAGCCACCCGATTGATTGAGAGGATCCAACACATCCGCCAACAGGTTCAGGATATCCTACAGAATTCCAATGACAAGTACAAACAATGCCATGATCAACATCGGGTGGCACATAAGTTTCAGGTGGGCGACAAAGTTTGGTTGCACTTGCAGAAAGAACACCTTACAGGACCCCATCGAAAGCTTCACCCACTCTGTTATGGGTCGTACATTATCACCAAGGCCATGGGGCATAATGCTTTTGAGCTCAACATTCCTCCTTTCCTTGGCTTGCACCCAGTGTTCAATGTGGATCTCCTTCGCCCTTATTTCCCACCATTATTGGACACCTTAGAAGTAGCAGAACAAATGACACCAACAGAGCTCAACCCCGAATGCATAATATAGGCATCCAATGATCAGATTTTGGACACACAGATCAAGGGCACTCAACAACAAAAGATCAAACTTTATTGAGTCGTCAAAGCAGGGCAGCTCCTTCACCAAGGCAAGTGGCTCACCCGGGGCCAAATTCAACAGAAATTTCCTCATCTGATGGGGGACCTCAACGCAATGGAGACCATTGCTTCCTAAGGAGGGAAGATTGATCCAGATGGATATCGGTGGCCACCCAACTTTTCCAACTGGCTCAAAACATTTTTTTGACAATTTTGGCGATTTACTATTTTTAGCAGTTTTAACTTCCAGGGCCATTTTGAGGGCCTAAATGAATGTTTTTCGGGATCGATCTCCTCAATGATACTCAAAGGAATTATTGTGCCCTTAAAATGAATCTCCTCGATGATACCTTTCCAATGGGCTATCACACTCCTAAAACGGAGATCGTATGCAAAAGTTACGACCCTGGGAAGTTGATGTACTAACTTACCCAAACAGGGCCCACATAACTTTTGGCACTTCATCTCCTAGGGTTAGGTTTTTGGCTGTCTAGGGTTTTTGGCATTCTTGTTTATTGTAAAAATGCCTTGAGAGCCTCATTGTAATCTTCTTCTTGCGAATGCGCGCAACCGTCACATCTCTTCTCAGAGATAAGCCACCACCATTCCAGCAAGCTTGTTTATGTTGTATTTTACAGTTTCAGCTTATTTTGTTATTGAATAGAAAACCAGTTTTACTATATCTCTGTTATTTTGTGTTAAGCACCTGTTAATAATCTGTATTCATTTCGTTCTGCTCATAAAATCTGGATCATTGGAGGAGAAAGTGGAGGTCGTTGGGGCTTCTTGAGCCTCCTCTTCATGCACCATGGTCTCTCCATGGCCCCTCCATTCAAATCATGCCAAGTGTCAATGAGCAACAACTCCATCACCACCAAACCCTAGCCCTGGGTGACATCAAGCCTCTGAAAGTGATGTTTTTCCTCTCCTAGGCAAGTCGTTTGGGTAATAGGGGATAGGTAGGGTCATCGATGATGTCTTCTAGGCCTTCAAAGGCACATATTCATCATTCGGCATGCGGGCCCTAGGCATCCAACCTGTGGGTTTCTTGCCCCATGGAAGCCCAAGCTAGGTTTGTTCTCCCAAAAATGGCCACCAAGCAAGGTCCTACAAAACAAATGGGTACGCCCTCCAAGGATATCAAGTCAAAATATCATGGCAAGTGAAAACCACATCTAATAAATAAGGCACCTAAAAATGTGCATCAAAACTACCTCTTCAAATTAAACAAATGCTCAAAGACCCTATACATTTGACCAAGTTTAGGTATGGGAGGGGTGTCATAAAAGTCCTATTGGGTAGACCAAAACCCTTAAGTAGGGGATGCTCCCAAGGATGCCCCTTCAAGGTCATGTAGTGGATGATGAGGTGGATATGGATTTAGACTTTATAGGTCAATGGGTTTCATGACATACAGGGGCTCGTATTGTCTCATCTATGGGTGCCTTTGTAGAGGGTGTGTTGCACCTTTGTTTTCAATGCATCCTTTTTCCAAGCCCATTCATTTCCATTAATTAATTAGTATTCAAAAACCTTGGGTACTCCCTAGAGTGAAATCGATTAGCTTGGGGGGTAGCACCACAAGGCCCACTTGAAACTAGAGGTACACAAAGTGCCATATGCAAGGAAAGAAAGGGACACCACATGAGTGTACACACCTCAACAAGTGGGGACATGTATATAATGTTATTTTGTTTTTGCAAGTCTTTGATTTTTTAGGAGAATATTTTCATTACTCTCGAGACCCCTTTGGGTGAGCATCTAGAAGGTTTATATTTTAGGCTTTTATGTTTTGCCATCCATCACCCTTTTGGGTCTTTAGCCCCTTCTTCCCATGAAACGAGGTACATGCCCTTCTTATGTCACTAAGGCCAAAGGGCCTAGGAGAGGGAAATGTGATGGGAATGTGATGAGAAAAAAGTGATAAGTATGGTCGGGAATGTTACAATGACCCCTCAAGGGACACCCAATTTCACCCCTTCCCCAAAAGTTGGCCACTCACTAGGAAATCAATGACACTCACCAAGGTGAAATACAGTCAAAAGCTTAATGTCCAAGAAAATGTTCTATAATCAAAATCATATTTAATACAACATGCTTAAATTCCTCAAATATTAGGGTGATTACCTGCCACAATACTTGACTTGTACCACATGGAGCAAGAC
This sequence comes from Picea engelmannii, assembly GCA_009831015.1. Lineage (NCBI taxonomy): Eukaryota > Viridiplantae > Streptophyta > Pinopsida > Pinales > Pinaceae > Picea > Picea engelmannii. The sequence continues at coordinate 31,828 of ML796552.1, forward strand.
CCAAATGCTTTCCAAAATCTAGCTGTTGTGGTGGATGCTCTGATGATGGATCCAATGTGTGGTGATAGAGAATGTTTCAATATGTGCAAGTGGACAATGCTAGTCATGTGGTTTCTCAACACTCCATGTCTGGCCCCCGAGGGCCTCGAGACATCGCTTCCTTAGTTATCCCTATAAGTTAGGGATAACATCTGGCTCCTACTTGGGGACATGTGCTCATCGTAGAGTGCAAGAGAACTGCAATATCTCCTGGTAGACCTATTCCTACAAGCACTGAGACAAAAAACTCATTAATAATAGGATGGCTTTGCTCATCCTTTGTCCATATATATCAAAATCCAAAAATGAAACTGATCTAGAAAAGAAAAGTTTTAGCAATTTTTTTTTTTAATTCTAAACCAAGCATGAAATCAATATGCAAGTAACAAAATGAAAAATGAAATGCATCTGAACTAACATGAGCAATCAAGATTCAAATGCAAGGAAATAAAGATGACCTACCTACGTACCTGGGGCCTCGTGGGGCCCTAGAGATCAAGCAATAAGTGATGTCAAGTGAAGTCATACAACCAGTGCAACCAATTGATCATCCCATCAAAACATCTCCCCCTGTGTTGAATTATGTAAGACAACAAAGATAAGTCAAGCACGTAATGATCATGAGCATAAATAGATATATAATCAATCGTGAAATGAAACTCATGGAGATGGGTGGGATGGAGGAAATCATGCTGGAAAGAGTATCCACAACTCTGATCATCCAAGGAATATTTTCTGAAGTGATAGCCACAAGCTCGATCAACCCATCTCTGAATAGGACTAACATATATATATGACGGTTCATCTTCATTTATGCACAAATATCCACTGCTTATTGAATACTGAGAGCGGATGAAAGTGTGGAAGAGGACTACATGGCTTCCCAAAGAAGAAGATAAGAGGTAAGGGATAACCTCATGTCTAGAGAAAAACCCCTCCCTCGGACTTAGGAAACGTTGATTCTTTATATGTAAATCCCCACCAAAAGTCTCAATATGAAAGTATTTCATTTGGTAGTGTGGACCTTGTAGTGCCCCAGTCTGGTCATGACTTGGTGTCTATCAAAGTCTGAGCACGATGGCTGAAAATCCTCACAAAACAAATCTAAACCCTCAAAAGGGTACATATCAAGGGATGTTTGAAGATCACCCTGAGTATGTTGTGACAAGTCATCCTCGAAGGGGAAGAACAAATATGTAACCATATAATCTTAATCATACATCCATGAAGACTAGTCCTCTGATGATGACAACTTAAACACTTTTGCTTGAGGGTTACCCTCAATGTCGTATATGGGGTCTCTATAAAAAATGAAACGTCCAAAATCCCATCTACGTCTTCCAACCTGTATGAAATAATCAATGTGATTATCAACTATATCCGGGGTTTTTTCCATGGTTTCACCTGTATCATAAGCGTTGATTACTTCTTCACAAGATTGGACAACTTCATTTTCTTCAAAAGGGAAAGTAGATAACAATGTCTCGTTTAGACATTCTGCAAAAGAAACTTCATCGAGATTCTCCTCCCAAATTTCTTCATTTCCCCAATCATTGAATAAAGGATCATCAAAGTTTTCAAAAGGATTGTAATTCATCGTGTTCTTTTCTTGATGTGTAGGAGAAGCAGAGGCTTGGATGCCTTCATTAAGTGGAAGGGAAGATATAACCACTTCATCTTCATCAAATATCTCATCTGGATCTTCGACATGAGAAACTTCATTAGGATCTTCTTCAAGCTTTTCTTCATCCTCATATATAGGAAATCCTTCTCTGTAAAGAACGTCTTTGAGCTCTTGGAAAGTATCTTGCAAATTTTGGGTACTTGGTCGAAAGTGCTTGAGAAATTATTCAATGAGCTTGGTAGAAGATGGGATGCTCTTCGACTTACATAAGTGTGCAAGCCAATTCCTTTGACTTGATTCTAGTGAAGATACAAAAATTTCCATTAGCACACCTAGGCTTGAAGCATACTTCATATAATTGACAACATGGGAGACTACTAGAGTTGGGTCATTATTAAATTTAGGGAACTTGCCCTCCACTCCAGGGAGCAATGATTTGGATATCCAAGGATATTCTGAATATCCAAATAAGGATAGACTTTATGGAAAGCCCATGGTAAGTCCCGTGAGGCCATGGTTCCATTACTTAGGGTAATACCTTAGTGGAGTCGGAAGATGAACTCAAGGCTCATCAAAGGATGAAAAGGAGAAAAAAAGGGAAATGTGGGTTCTGGGAAGGTGGAGTCACCAGATGAGCTTTAAGAAGAGCTCATCAAAGGTGGAAATGGAACATCCTTTAGGTGGAGTCGTCATACAAGCTAGGGAAGATGCTTTAAGATAGCTTTCCAAAGTATCATTAGGGTTTGGAAGAGGATTCAAAATCCTCCCTAGAAACAACTCCAAAATGTTATCACACAAGTTGTAGGTTGAGAAAATCACGACTCAACTACCAAATGGAAACAACTTAGAGAACACCTACCCTATGTCACCTTAGGAAGGTATTCTCATCACTTTACAAGTGAGAGGATCACCTCAAGGGAGGAATCATGGTGACCCTAGGGGGAATGAGATGGAAAGTGAAGAGATGAAGGAGAGTACTCCTATAGGTCAAGATAGAAGATGTGGAAATGCTTGAGAAAGAGTCTTGGTGATAGCCAATATTTTCCAAGAGATAAGAACACCTACAAAGAGTGATGTACCTGCTCAAGACACAAGAACAAGCTGAGTATATGTGTATAATGTTAGGTGGAAAAGCAAGTTAAGTTTTCTATCCCTAAATTCGACAATAAAAAATATATATATATCAATAAGAAACTAAGTGTTAAAGCTGCTAAACAATTTCTAAAATTCCAACAAATGGTGTAAGAGATAAGCTAGATAAATGCTAGTAATAATCAAGACTAAAAGTACAAGACTTTAGCAATGAAACAAGGCTGAAATAAAAGGTGTTTGCAGAGATATTTTGCAGCCTTATGGTTGTATCAAACAAGTTGTTACAACAATAAATCCAACCAACAAAACTTACAAAGAGTCCACCCAAAATATGCGCTAGGCCTAGTAGATTATCTTGACAAACTTTTAGCAAATTATTCAATGCACATAATATTCGATTCGACCCCCAACTACATTAAATCAATACGAAATCTTCTCCCCAACAAATCGACTCACCAACCTAATTCTCATTTATATAATTACATTATAATTCACGGGGCTTAAAACTGGGGATGTTACATTCCACTCCCCCTTATTTTTGCACTATCTGCAGTGCACAACACCCTACGGGTGTAATTTCATTTTACAATTCCGGCTCCCTGGCCATTAATCAACATATAATATTTTCGACCCAAAATCACATAGGAATTCCACCCTAAACAAAATTACATAGGCACTTCAACCCCAATACCAAAAATACATAGGTGTTCCGGCTCCAAAACATAACTACAAAGACACCCTAGCCCAATACATATACATAAGCCACTGACATTCTTCCACAACTATCTCGATTTCCACCATATCTCTTCCTATTGACCTGCCCAATCGAAGGAATGCACCATTCGTTTATCAAGGCTAACCTAAGGAATGTACCATTCATTTATCAGGTTTGACCCAAGGAATGTTCCCCCTTCACTTTTATTTGTCCATTGGGCTGCACCATTCGTTTATTAGGGTCTCCATAGAACAAGTCACTGGGAATCTCAATATCGAGATCTCAAGGGACTCACTGCTAGGAAGAAATACCAGGAAATAACCAACAACAATCCTTGTTGCTTTAGGGAAATTCACACAGGAGTTCACTCTTCATGCCTAACAACCTGGTTCTTCGATAGTGCAACTCACACATGAATTCACTCTTCAGGCTTGACAACCTAGTTCTTTGACAATGCAACTCACATAAGAGTTCACTCTTCAGGCCTGGCAACCTGGTTCCTCTTGTTGTACTCACCCTCTAGGCTTAGGCATCCCTTTCATTGTTACATAGTTGCTAAGGTGATCCATCATTTGTCAAGGTGTTTTTGCATAGACGAATGCCATCTTGCTGCTAGAATTTCACCAGCAATCTATAACATGTGGCAATAATCTCATCCGCATCATATACATATATCCAATATGAGACATCATCATACAATTTTAATTATAAAATTTCAATTATGTTTTACATAGGAAAACAAAATTTCCCCAAACATGAGTTTTCTACTCATAATTGTTTGGATCTTGCCATAGTAGATGTCAATATTCCTTATGGGCTTACATTCCTACCATATCCAATACCATTCTCCTTGCAATTTTCTCAATTTTTGTGCAGCCAACGAAATTGTTAGCATATCATAACAATTTTCAATTACTAATTTTTCAAATATGTGTATATGGGAAAATAAAATTCCCCACACATGAGATTTCTTTTCATTATGCTCATTATCTTTAGCTCTTGCAGCTGTATATATTAGTCCTCCTTATGAGATTATATATCTTCCATATCCAAGACTACTCTACCTGCAATTTCCTCAACTTTCTTGCAACCAAACAAGATTGTTAGCACTCATGCACATTTTCAGTAGTTCATGAAATGATCTCATAATTGTAATTTTCCAACAATTCAATCATTTCCAGCCATTATTTACATTAAAAATGGAATTCAACCATTAATCATATTATCTAGAATGAAGCCATCATTCACTATACATGCGTTATCAACGTACCAAGATTTTAATAATGCAATCACACTTTACCAATAATAAAACCTATGTGCCAATAATCATGACCACATCTACACAATGCATCCTTGCATTGACTCTAGAATACCATATGTTCATGTTATTAATTCCACCATGTGAGCCCATGCCTCAACAAATCATCCAAAATTTTCCCCTCAACCCATTCGATCATTTGGATACCTTACTCTTCAGCCCATACACAACACTAGGAACATCATCCCTTAGTGCTATTCAGTGTAGGCAAAAAGGTTGCAGTCCAAACATTGGTTATTGGGGGCCCAAAAGCAATATGGACCCAAACCACCCTCAACAACTTCCACAATCACGTGCCTAAATGACATCAGGTCACCACATCACCTCCACTCATTCCACTCACTACCCTCACTCCTCTCACCACCCGACACTTGTCTTCCACTCACACTCTTGTGTACATACCGCCCCTCTCTCGACTCGACACCTGTATCCCTCACTATACATTACCAACTCCATACTCTCGATACCTCCATCGTATTCACACCTCCTCTCACCTTTTGACATCTGTCCTCACATGCCATCTACCCTCGCATCCACTCATCTCGCCTCCCCATTGGATGCTCGCCTCCACATCTCCTCTCATGACCGTTGGGCTGTCAACCATTCCAGGGAAGCTATTCACAGGTACAGATGGAAGTTGGCGGGGTCGACACAAAGTGCGCTTAGCCGTCAAAATCTCTATCACAGACAGAGAACATGGAGATCATCCCAGTTCGACGCAACTAGTTCTGGAACACTTCAGAAGACTACCTTCTTCCTCAAGCGGATATCTGCCAATACAGCCAGTTGTCTCCGATGGCCTCCAACTTGCATACATGCCATCATTCAATGCAGAACTCTGTTCTGCCACTCCGAGTCTTTTTCTGCCATCTTAGTTCCTCCAGCACATGCATCAGTTCTGTCTCAGAGACAATAATAGTTTTTAGTCGATTAATTCCAACATTTTCTTAGATTAGGGACAAGAGTGGTCTTCTGTGTGTGATAAGAATCACTCTTGTTGATTAAGTCCAGTGTCATCGTCGAGTTAATAATTTGTTTTACGAACAGTTACCTAAAATTAGGTCTCAGTCCCCTAAGGACGAGAACCTCTGCAACTCTGTTAAATAGGGGATCTTTGAATGTTTTGAGGGTCATATTTTTTGGGAAAGGATAGCAATACATTAGACTGGTTGGACCCGTTCTATGCATGGATTAAAGCTCTCTACCTGGTGAACATACTCTTGATGACAATGTTTCGTTCAAATATTCATGTGTTTTTATTCTTATCTTGAATACAGTTTTTTATTTTTGCAACCTACATTTCATTTCCCTTCAGCTATTGCATAACTTATTTTTACCGATATGCAACTTGTCAAACAACTAATGATTTGGTGAAGATTCATTTTTATTGCAACCCATGGGAGTAATTGTGTTTTTTGATACATGTTTAATGTCTTGAAATGATATTTTAAGTATTGAACTTCTTGCAGTAGATTATTCATTGAGTAGTTTGTTGTTTCCCTATGTTTTTCTATTATTTCACTGGTCTGTCATTAGTGTGCCACCAGCCAAGGAGGACCCTCATCCCTATCATTCTGCCAACCCAACCTTCTTTTTTCATTGATAGAATAACCCCTCTGACCAACCAACAAAAATTAAAAGAAACAATCATTCTAAACTGATAGGTGGCCTAGCTTTCGTTAAAGTTTCTGCTATTATTAGGTTACTTTCAATTTACTAGATAACAATAACATAGACATGATCACTGAGAGAAACACAATCACAAGAGTACACAAGCATTTATCCTGGGAAACCCTAAAGGGGAAGAAAAGCCAACAAAACTTCCTTAATATAGATAGCCAATACAATGCCAAGATAATGAACCAGACAATAGAGAATATCCAACACTGAGCAACACGCCTCTCTCTCTTCCTTCTTCCGACAACCGATAACTGCAGCTTCCTTCAAAACTTGCGCACTAAATGAGTGAGCTGAGTGTGTGTTCAAATGAGGCAGTGGCCTCTCTTATTTATACAATTTTGGTACGTGTGGAAGTCTCTCTTCACTGGCAGGGCTGACTTCTTCTTCTGGGTGGTTATAACCACCTTTAATATATTCTGGGGCCTCTTTAATATATACTGGGGCCGACTTCTTATTTAGCCTATTACAATTAGGGTTTGACCAATCTGCAAAAGGGGATTTGGTCAAT
>ML796552.1:40512-59321 GCA_009831015.1 Picea engelmannii
TAGACACTAAAGTAAAATGAGGTTAATTAACATTCTCACAAAAATCTAACTTGTAATGATAAAGTATTGAAGTAAACAAGATACTAGAAATAAACATGAATACTTATCTTTTGTTTTTGTGTGGGGAGGCTCCACAGACTCCAGCATTTGCTATCTTTCTTCAAATCAACTATCTTCTTGAGGGAGGAGATTCCTCTTCCTCTGCCACATGTGCTTGATGCTTTCTTTTCCCTTTTCCTTGAGGACAGTCATAGGAAAAGTGTCCCAACTTTTGACAGTTGTAGCATCTGATCTTTAAAACATCTTTCTTCTTGTCTGGAACTCTTACGGAGTTAGCTTCTTTATTATTCCTTCTGAAGGAACTTCTTTTGTTCTTTTGAACTGTAAGAGCTTCCTCTTTGTCAACAATTAATCTTTTTTGTTGGTCTGCAAGTCTAGATTCTCCGTGTGTGCAATCTGCCCATAACTTATCAAACTTGGGTAACTTGCTTCTTGCACACACTCCTTGTACAAAAGGAATCCAAAATGTTGGAAACCCATTTAGGGTTGTGGTTACAAGCTCCTTGTCACTATTGACATCTCCAATAGCTGCAAGCTCATCTCTGATATGAGAAACTCTCATAAGGTAGGATGTGACAAATTATGAGTTGTCCATCTTCATATTACGAAGCTGATTTCTTAAGGTAAGATTTCGGCTAATGTCTTTGCTTTCATATAACCTACTGAGTGCTTCATACATTTGCCTTGCTATCTGTAGTTCGGATATATCAGGGATCAAGTGATCTGTTACTAAATCTGACACGATTCTCTTTGCTTTCTTTTCATTCTTCTTATGCTTGGTCTTTTTCTCTTCTTCATCTGGTTCTGGTACACCCACTGTAACATGTTCTAGGAGATCATTCTCATCTAGAATCATCTGCAACCTGTGCTTCCAAGATCTGAAGTTTCTAGATCCTTCCAGCCTGTCTTCTACCCTCATGCTGGTAGCCATTGTTTCTTGCAGTAGAAACCCTAGCCCTTCAGGCTATAGAAATAATAAAAAAAATCAAATTTCTTGGATCTTAAAACTGAACTCTCTAAAAGATGCGTTGGATTGAAGCGAGTATGCTGGTACAGTCAGATTTATGAAAATCCAAATTTCACCCCTTCAAACTTGATTTGCGGATTTCTAGACTGGTGCTTCTGGTTTTCTGGTACTTCTGGTACTTTGGTTTTCTAGTACTTCTGGTACTTTGTGAAAACTAGGGTTTCACTTTCTGGGAGATATAGCCACTGAAAATGTGTGCTGAAGATGCCAAAATGTTCCTTGAGGTAGGGAACACCTTTCTAGATGGATTTGGGGTTGAAAACCTTCTTCAATAAAAGCCCTATTTTTCATGTACGACAACAATGACGTTTTTCTTTTTCCTGTGAAAGATGCTCTCTTCAGCTTAGCTATGATACCATGTTAAAGTTTCTGCTATTATTAGGTTACTTTCAATTTACTAGATAACAATAGCATAGACAGGATCACTGAGAGAAACACAATCACAAGAGTCCACAAGCATTTATCCTGGGAAACCCTCAAGGGGAAGAAAACCTAGCAAAACTTCCTTAATATAGATAGCCAATACAATGCCAAGATAATGAACCAGACAACAAAGAATATCCAACACTGAGCAACACGCCTCTCTCTCTTCCTTCTTCCGGCAACCAACAACTGCAACTTCCTTCAAAACTTGCGCACTAGATGAGTGAGCTAAGTGTGTGTTCAAATGAGGTGTTGGCCTCTCTTATTTATACAATTTTGGCACGTGTGGAAGTGTCTCTTCACTGGCAGGGCCGACTTCTTCTTCTGGGTGGTTATAACCACCTTTAATATATTATGGGGCCTCTTTAATATATACTGGGGCCGACTTCTTATTTAGCCTATTACAATTAGGGTTTGACCAATCCGCAAAAGGGGATTTGGTCAATTACAATGACCGACATGATCAATCCACAAAAGGGGATTGATCTAATCAATAATAAATATATTTTATCTTTATCCACAAAAGGGGATAAGAATATTCTTTGCAGTTACACAATATTTTAACAACTTTTCCCTTTAGCAGTGAGGTGCAGACCTTAGGACCAAGATCTTTTGGCGTCGCTACCGGGGAACAGAGTAACGAAATATCTTTCCTTGGGAGAACGACAACGATCAGATATGATCTTTGATGGTGAACAAAGACCAGACACATTCATACTGCATATCATTCACCTGGCGACTCCATGGTTAAAGAATCCAGTAGCGACTCCACAATCAAAAGACTCCACTAGAGGATGAGCCCAGCCGATACAGAATGAAAAGGTGGAAGGGACATACCAAGTACCAAGTCATCAATCTTTTCAAAGAGATCATATTTTTGTTCATCAATTCATTCCTGTCTTTTCCTTTGTGTGTGAAAATAATTATCTTATGCTTTGTTTACTCAGATGATTATAACTCTACAGTGGTCAATCCATCCTTGAGAAGAGAAGATATCCCCTCTTGCATCATCGATCTTAATCTCATTCCTTCATTTGAACCCACTAACCATAATGTTTATCATATCCAAACTTCTCCAGACCATGACCAGTCATGTAAGCCTGTGAATTATACATCCGATTCACCACTTATTGAAATCATTGTTCCCCCTTGTAGTCAACTTACCGAAATTCAGTCCAGGATCTAGAAGTACTACAAACTTATGAAACTACCACTTATCCTTCATTCCTATCCTCCCAGTTTTATTGATTACCTTCCTCTGTTCAGTGGAGGAGAGACCATGTTGCAGCCAAGAAGCACTTGGAAGCTTTTGAAAATTTCATTGATAATTTTCAAATTATGCATGAGGATATAGTTACGAGGATATTATGCAAATCTTTATTTGGAGATGCATCATTCTGGTTCAAAAATTTGGAAGTTGATTCTATTAGTTCATGGAATGATTTGCGTAATGTGTTTTTGAGGTATTGGGGTGAGAACAAATCCTTTGAAGAATACCTTTCAAAGTTCTACGCCTTGAGAAGGGAGGAGGATGAAGCTGTTATTGCATTCAATAGAAGGTTTCATAATTTTTATCTTAATATGCCCATGGAAATTCAACCTACTGAAGTTTCTGCCATGGTGTAGTATACAATTGCACAACACCCTGATCTGTTTCTTTTTCTCAGAGAGAGAAGGCCATCATCATTGCGACAGATGTTCACTGACGCAAATGAGATCGAGGACAATATCCTAGCTTGTGGAAGGCTTTTAAATCGAGTTTGGGACAAAGATTTGGAACATGAACGAGTTTATGAGCAGAAGAAATCATATTTGGATACAGAGGAATCCGAGGAAGGATATGGACAACGGAAATCTGATCTGGGTTCTTATTTTCAACATACTAATGCATCAATTTTATATTTTTATTCTTCCTCGGATCCTGAAGCTAATAAACCGGTTTTTTCTATCCTTGAAACTACGTATATTGATGATTATCACAAGGATGGATTTACATGTACAAGTGAACCTTTTCTTAGTTATGAGTAGAGGGATGAGTTTGTTAATGATGAATTTCATGAAGTTTTTGTAGAGAACGATGATCAATTTTCCAAACAACCAAAATCTTCCCCTCAACATCTGACTGTAAATATCGAGGACCAGCTCACATTCTTGACTTACGATGATTTTCATAATTATATGTGTTTAAATTTTGGTCAAGAAAAAGATGAGGAGCTATGGGAGCAATTGAACATGTTTTCTTTCTCATCAAATGACTCCCTCACTACACCAGTTGTTCCTACTCCTGGAATAAATGGAAGTAACCGAATTCCCTCCGATTTTTATGATGTGTTTTCTTTGAAAGCTGCCGAAGACATTTGTGCACAAGAAAATAATCAACAGCTGCAAGGTAAATTTGTTGCTCAAAATTTTTATGAAGATCTGAATGTTTGTGACAACATAAATGTAGATGTCGGCAACAATACTATAGCCGCATTTTCCATTGCCTCAAATGCTTCTAGTAGTTATGGAATTGCCACTCTAAACTTAAAGGGAGAAATTGATAGTGGAAACGGATTGCAACATTTTCCCGTTCCATTTTCGGGTCTCAAAATTGAGGATGTCAACGTTTCTATGGAAGAAAGTTTTTCACAAGGGAAGTCTATCCGTTTGGAGCAGAAAGCACATGAGTTTACTATCAATACAGAGGTATATGGTCATGATTTTTATGATCCGATGGCTGCATAATTAGAGGATTTTATTAGTTTTAATACTCTATCATGGTTTCACTCCAAGTGCAAGGTTCGTATTTAGAGCAAGTTGTCATTCCATTTTCAAATTTTTATTTCCACAAACTAGGTTCAAGAAATCTAGTTGGTGGATCAATTGCTTGAATGGTTACTATGGAAATCTGCATATACCTGAGTAGAAAGTTTTAACAAATTAGGAGTAGGAGAATAATCTCACAGTTCGAGCATTTAATTTTTAGTTCGTAGATTGTTTTTTAGTATGTTGGTTTTCAGTAGCTTGTTTGAATAAGAGACTCCACAACCCAATGGATAAGGCACTGGGGTTCAGTTGCAGTTTCAAGTTTCAGTAAAGACTCAATATCCCAACAAGGCACTGGGGTGTTGTCTCAGTTTTTAATTCAATAAATGCATGATTGAGGGATAGTAGCAGGTACACAAGGCTGGCAGACGAAAACAAAGGTAAGAAATGGAAGGTAAGAGCAGTTATTTAATATCAAGGCACAGATCTACAGTTCTTAGCACCTCACAGGGAAAAGCTATCCTCAGTTGGAGCCATTGTTGTAACCTAGGTCTGCATCCTTGCCTCCCCTCTCTCTTTTCCCTACACCTTCATCAACTTTTTCTCTTCAGGTTGGTTAAGTCAATTTCCGATTTTTGAGCGACTTGGTTCTTATTCGTTTCTCTCATGTTTGAGTCTTTGCGCATTCCTGTTTCTGTTTCATGAAGGATAAAATGCATGTCGTATTTGGTTTTGAATGCTTGTCATCACGTTTTCCATTGATTGAGCTCACAACATGTCGACCAAGCCTTTTTATATGCACAAGAAACGCTTGTGGACAAACACAACAATTCATAGTGGTCTTTTTCGGGCCTAGATTGTCAAAGCAAACATGGTAATTTTCAATGGTAAATATCCGACAGACCGGTCAGATCAATGGTTTTCGTCCATTCGAGGGGTCTAGAATCGCACAAGGTTTAACGAAAGGCATTATGAAAGTCACTCCACCACTTTGGCGTTCAAGCGTCCGAACTTGTCATTTTTTCGATCGCTGAAGTACCAAACTCCCGAAGTATTTAATGTTAAACACGACTTAAGCGCGATTTAATTAGTGATAAGCACAGGCTAATCACTCCGCGAGATCATCACTTTGAGAGGTTTTCATGCTTTACATCCATAAATTTCCTAAGTCTCGAGAGTTGAAGTCTCGAAGAGCTGAAGTCCCGAAGTGCCAAAGAGCTGAAGTCCCGAAAACCCAAAGACCCGAACTAGCCGAAGACCCGAAGAGTCGAACTCTCGAAGTCCCGAGAGACTGTCACGTCACTCCAGACTCGTAGTACTCCGAAAGGACTTCATGCCTCACATTTTAAACTCTTGAAGCCCGAAGTTTCGAAGACACGTGGCGCACTCATCGATCATGACACGTGGCACTCATTCCAGATCATTTGGTTGTGTCATTCGCCCATTTCCACGTGACATGTGTCACCATTATTTCCGTGACACATCAGCAAGGACACGTGGAGGCAGATCATTCACTTTGGCCAATTTTCCTCCGGGATATTTTCATGCCTCACATTTGAAACTCCCGAAGCCTGAAATTCCGAAGTGAATCTGGACTGTCCATCAACAAGGACACGTGGAGGTAGATCATTCACTTCAGTGATTTTCCTCTGGGAGATTTTCATGCCTCACAATTGAAACTCTCGAAGCCCGAAATTCTGAAGTGAATTTGGACCATTGATCTCATATCAACAAGTACCGTTGATCCTTGCAGCAGGTAAATATCACCCGGATCACAGATCATAATCAGATTGATGGCCACACTTCATTACGGGGACGTAAACTACCTGGACGTTAATTTTCTAGAGCAGTCCTGCAATTGGAACAATGGTATTTTTTGAAGGGTACGTGGCAACATGCTGGGGATTGCGGGCCCAAAAGCGGTATGGACTCAAACCACCCTCAACAACTTTTGCAATCACGTGCCTAAATGACATCAGGTCACCACATCACCTCCACTCATTCCACTCACTACCCTCGCTCCTCTCACCACCCGACACTTGTCTTCCACTCACACTTCTGCGTACATACTGCCCCTCTCCCGACTTGACACATGTATCCCTCTCTACACGTTGCCAACTCCATACTCCCGATACCTCCATCGTATTCACACCTCCTCTCACCTTTCGACATATGTCCTCACATGCCATCTACCCTCGCATCCACTCATCTCGCCTCCCCATTGGATGCTCGCCTCCACGTCTCCCCTCATGACCATTGGACCATCAACCATTCAAATGAAGATATTCACAGGTACAGATGGCAGCTGACGGGGTCAATGCAAAGTGTGCTTAGCCGTTGAAAGCTCTATCATAGACAGAGAACACGAAGATCGTCCCAGTTCGACGCAACCAGTTTTGGAACACTTCAGAAGACTACCTTCTTCCTCAAGCAGATATCTGCCAATACAGCCAGTTGTCTCCGGTGGCCTCCAGCTTGCAGGCATGCCATGGTTCAACGCAAAACTCTGTTCTGCCACTCCAAGTCTTTTTCTACCATCTCAGTTCCTCCAACGCATGCATCAGTTCTGTCTCAGAGATAGTAGTAGTTTTTAGTCGATTAATTCCAACATTTTCTTAGATTAGGGACAAGAGTGGTCTTTTGTGTGTGATAAGAACCACTCTTGTTGATTAAGTCCAGTGTCATAGTCAAGTTAATAATTTGTTTTATGAACAGTTACCTAAAATTAGGTCTTAGTCCCCTAAGGACGAGAATCTCTGCAACTCTGTTAAATAGAGGATCTTTGAATGTTTTGAGGGTCAGATTTTTTGGGAAAGGATAGCAATACATCAAACTGGTTGGACCCATTCTATGCATGTATTAAATCTCTCTACCTAGTGAACATACTCTTGACGACAATGTTTCGTTCAAATCTTCATGTGTTTTTATTCTTATCTTGAATACAGTTTTTGATTTGTGCAACGTACATTGCATTTCCTTTTAGCTATTATATAACTCATTTTTACCGATATGCAACCTGTCAAACAACTAATGCTTTGGTGAAGATTCATTTTTATTACAACCTGTGGGAGTAATTGTGTTTTTTGATACATGTTTAATTTCTTGAAATGATATTTTAAGTATTGAACTTCTTGCAGTAGATTATTCATAGAGTAGTTTGTTGTTTCCCTCTGTTTTTCTATTATTTCACTGGTCTGTCATTAGTGTGCCACCAGCCAAGGAGGACCCTCATCCCTATCATTTTGCCAACCGTAATGACACCTTTAAAGCAGCTTGAAGGTATAACGTCGTGAACGAATGGGGTGGATCCTATGTCAGATATGTGATCGATACAAAAAAATGCATTAAGCAAGAGAGATGTAACCTACACTATATGTCAGTAAAGAACACAATACCTGCTGAAGAGTTGGAAAAAATGATGACATATGTAACAACATATGTTAGAGGGAGTCTCATAGGTAATTGTTACACATAAAAATTCCACACTTAAGTACCTCACCCTAAGTGTTGCAAGTGTCGTAAAAGTGTCATATGCACCTTGCTAAGTGTTGCATACACCTTGACACCATGAAAGAACATTTGTCACAATCCCTAGTCAATGAGGAGGAAAAATATACATTATGAAGGTCAAAATTCTATGTGCACATGAATTATTTATTAATATTCATAAAAAGGAAATTATTTTAGTGTGAGAATCCACCTCACATTTAGTTTCCTAATCTCAAGGAGAGGTTGAGAATCTCATGGATGGTTGAGACATTTTTTCAAACCAAAAGCCTAATTTGGTGGATCTTGAGAGATATTCCCTCCTTAAAATCCTTGAGAGATATTTTCTCTCTAAAATCCTTGAGAGATATTTTCTCCCTAAAAATCTTGGAGGTCCCATTTTAGTGGATCTAGTGAGTGATCTTCTCCATGGTGGTTAAGCCTCCAAATCCTATATAATGAAGGCTTTTCATGGAGAAGAGGAGGAATCTTGGAGATATCAGACTTAGGATTGTGGGATTCATGCAAGGGTTGGACGAGGAAAGCTTGGAGGAGTTGCAACTGACATCATTCATGGTATGTAAGTTTTCTTTGTTCTCATTTAATATACTTGGCCTATTTCCTTCAAGTATGTGGTTTCATGTGCTTTTCTATGTTTAATTTGATTTTCATAGATGAATTTCCTTTGCCTAATCCATTAGAGTAGAAGGACGTCGCTTGTTTCTTGCTGTTCATTGCAGGTATTGATTTGCACCAGGAATTGGATCAAGCTTGTGGATAGGATCAACTAGGACAAACGTCGTAAACATAGTACATCCTACTTTACCTTCTCCTCTCTTTTTTGAAATGCAAAATGAGTTTATAGGAATGATAGTGTCCAAATGATTGTTTCTGTCTTGGTACAGGGGTCAATAATCCAAGGGAAATTTCACCTGTCTGCAAGGGAATATTTCCATAATAGTAATGGACATAAAAATGTTGAGAAGAAGATATGTAGATTCAATGCAAAGTCATGGTGGGGCTAAACAAGACTCCTGAGCCTATGAAAGTATTTCAACATGGGCGTCGATCTGTGAACAAGGTTGTAACTAGGGAACCCATGAACGGTAGACTCTACCACATGAATTAAAACACTTCTAAACAACAAATAAGGTTCCATGTTACAACTCAGTGGTGTCGATCCTAAGGAAAAATGAAACAAGAAATAGATAATGCAAAAATGCATGAAGGGGAAAATCTAACCTACATGCTAGTTTCAAGATCATTACTTGTCAGAACAGATCAACATGGAATGAAAAGGTACCAAATAAAATGTCTCCAAATTCCTGTATATAAGACCAAAAACACTCACCCACAAGTTAATAAGTCCAATATAGGAACCTCTGATAAAAAGCATGTGCTATGGGATACATAAATTGAAAATAAGAAACCCTAAAAGTACAATATGTATAGAGGATCGCACAATCTTGCA
The DNA here is from genome assembly GCA_009831015.1 of Picea engelmannii. NCBI lineage: Eukaryota > Viridiplantae > Streptophyta > Pinopsida > Pinales > Pinaceae > Picea > Picea engelmannii. The sequence continues at coordinate 49,728 of ML796552.1, forward strand.
ACTTATGCATAATAGTGCTCCAGGTAGAGCCCATTGCTATGCTCAGGCTAAGGGATTCTTTGGTAAATAACCTGTAAAGCTTCTAGTTCACGAGGAGGTCAAAAATCCATAATCATAGCTTCAAGGATAGCTTTATCTGAAGGAAACTCAACATCTAGGAAACCGAGACTCGAAGACTCACCAATAATTGGGCTCAATGTCACACAAACAACAATATCAGACTCAAGGGGAAGTGCCAGATTACTCTGGCCAATAGGGGGAAGCAAGAGGCCCCATGCCCCCATTGGATAAAACACATGATCAATTGTTCAGCCCTTGTCTCGAGAAGGCAAACATAATTGTAAATATCCCATCTCAGGTGCAATTGAACACTAAGGATAAGAGACCACATGATTCACCTGTGGTAGGGAAGAGTCATCTAGAACACTAGGAACCCACAAAGGGGAAACTTGAGCTAAAATCGAACTAGGATGGTGATTATCAGATGAAAGTTGATCGATAGTGACAATGCTCGCATTGTGATGGAAATGCATCACGAAAGAGTGTAGACACCACAACCTTCATAACATAAACATAATCACGCCCAATAATCATATTGAAGTCTAAAGGGCTTGGCACCACTAATAGATTGACTAGAACCATCCTCCCACCTAAGGTGATAGGAAATAGAGGAAGAATCCCTAGACATTCACTAGTTCTTTTGTCGAAAGCCAACAACTCATTGGTAGTTGACACAAGCTTGGGAGAACCCAAAGCTTGCCAAGCCAAGGAGGAAATAATACTTGCAAAGGATCCTTCGTCTACAATACATTGATAAACGCCCATTGAATTAACTTTAACCTTTATCTGGAAATGTGTAGAATAAGGAAGGCAAGAATCAACAAGATCGTTCCAATCAAAGGAAACCATCGCAAGACTTGGAGGGATCAGACTTGAAGAGAGTGGATTGTCCCCTTGTTTAGAAGGTACTGAAATGGAAATGGTAAAGGTAGTCAAACGACACATCACTCCCTGAAATATGAGTGGGATCAACCGATGATTCCATCGATGAGAGCACTTTGGTAGACTCATCACTCTCCAAGACAAGAGTGGTATCAACTGAATATTGCATCAACGTGACCACTTCCTCAATCAGTGGTTGAAAAGGATACGAGACAACATGGTCAAGAGACGCATCACCCCCCAAAACGAGAGTGGTATCGACTAAAAATTGCATCAGCATGACCACTTCCTTAATCAAATATTGAATAGATTATTGGGAAATTGAAGATGAATCAAAAGTAGAAGGGCCTTCATACAAGGACCACGCTCTCCATACCACAACAATAACAGGGCACAAATGAGTAAGGTGATCTCCTTTAGAAAGCTTACAAGGGAACTTGGGCTTACATCGTATTCTTGTAGGATTCTCAATAGTGTGAGGAAATTTATATGTATAAATTACGGACATCATATCATCAACCTCGGGGCTCGTAAGCTTTGAGGTGCAAGCACATGAAATGCAGAATCAAAGCCTATTCTAAAATGATGCCGAGAATTACTAGGAAATTCAAACCAAATGAAATCAACTAATTGTCACCATAAGACTAGAACTTGTCATTAGACTGCAAGATCACTAAGATGTTGTTGGGCTCAAAAGAAAAATATTTCATTATTCTGAATGTTCATGTGATTTTAAGTGTCCAAAAAACTAATTCCCAAGCTTTCAGTGGCGGTCCTTTAGTGATTTACTCACAAATCTCTTTAAATATGTGAAAGAAGCACAAAACAATAAACAAGCTAATATATGAAATAAAACCAAACCACATAACTTTATTATTGGACAAGGGTTACTTAAATGCTTTCTTGGCACAAACCACAGTCTTTCCCAAAGGTTCCTATGATCAGTTATCGAGCAAATCAGTCCTTCAATCTTTAACAAATAATAAGTTTCCGTAGCAGACTTCAAATGCAAAACATAACCAACGATTGAAATTTTAAATATGGATCAAAAGTGATCTAGCTGACTAACAATAAATGAATACAACACAATGTATGTCAGCATGGGGGCCCTGCCAATATTGACACACACTATCGGAAATATTTACAGTGCTAGGCTGTACTCAAAACTCCACTTGCAGGAACATATGTGATATTAATTCATTGCAGGAAAAGCCTTCAACAATGTACAATGCAGTTCAAAAATTCTCCATTCCCTCTTTAGTTCTTCAATATATCTCCTCCAACCCTCTACCCTGCTCATACATTTTATACAAAGAGGCAACAGACAATTTGGAACCAATTCCTCCAAATCTAGACTATCTATCATGGATATATTTACAACATATTGTCGTTGTGTGTTTTTGGTGGATCTTGGTTGAAAAAAAGCTCAAGATCTGATTACATTTGATCCATTTACCATAAAAATATCTAAGAATGGGATTGAGTTGGTTCCTTTACTATATGGGCGCATCCATTGTCTAGAAGGTTGGAGAAGATCGTCACAATTGCAAATCTAGGCAAACCTATATTGGAAAAACACCCATATCTCCTAGATCCTTCATAATATTCAAAATCCGCTCACTATTTAGATAAATGGGCATGTTTTGGAAAAAATCCATGTTCCAAAATTTTAATATTCTTCTTCGTTTTCCTAAAAATCTCCCTGAATGTTGACTGCTGCAAATTCAATACGTTTTTGATTAGGAAACCCTTGATCACGGCTAGAGACCGCCATGTGCGACCTGGGCACAAAACAAGTCATACACACCATGCTGGGGGTTATTTATTCAAAACCCATGTGACCATATTCCACCGGGGTATGCTCATATATGCAAACCTACAATCTTGGGTGCTGGAAGAGATGGAGGTACACGAACAAAACTATGAAAAACTTTCATCGACAAGATTAGTCTAAATCCTTTTTAGATAACTAAAAATGAAGGAAATTATGAATGTTAAAAACATTTTACTTTGCTAATATTGTTAGGCATAAATATGGGTAGATAGAATAATAAAACTGGTAATCAGATGCAGGGATAAGGTAAAAGAAGACCAACTGATGGTGTAAAATATGTCAATTTAAAATGCCAACAAGTACCAATGCCCCCAACATGACTTGCAGTGGCTGGTGACATGATCCCAGCATGACTTGCAGAGGCTAGAAATTGATCTCCAACATGACCTGCAGAGGTTGGTGTCTGTTGGATGTATGGGCTAACTCGATTTCTACTTTACTTCTCCAACAAAACCCTAGAAACCATCGGACCTTCTAGAGACCAGAAGGAAACACTGCACATAGAATACACAATATAGTCTCACCCGAGATGGCTTATGGGTGATTGCATGAACTATATTTCTGCAATCATGGAAGGGATGTTGCTCATGGGGATGCTAGGTATTATTTTCTACTTCAACACTCATCATATCTACCATTCTATAACCATATTCATTCATTAACCTTCATTCTGCAGTAAATACCATGTTAATCTAGTGCGCACTACATTTTAATCCTACTAGATTTATTCATTCATTCATCGTAAACAATTGCAACACATAAATGACACATTCCACACAAAGACACAAGTTTTTACCATTGTTCACCCCCCTGGTCTACGTCCACAAAGATCTGACAATAAGTGCTTATTTATTCATCTTCATCAAGTCATTGCATTGCACACATTACATAAGAGGTGCATCTGAAATGCACAAGTACAGGTGAAGCTGACCAATGTCGCACTAAGCTCCACAACTTACAACCTGACTCTAAGTTATAATTCATACTCTGCCTCCAAAACTGATTCCAAAACTAGCTCTAAGATCTCACTGCGCAAAAGTAATCTAACTCTTCTCACTCTTTAGATATCAAATCCTAGATCCTCGATTCTAGATCCTAGATCCTTGATGATCTCCTTAGATCTTACAATGCATATTTATACTACAGAATAGGGTAAAATACCATTACATCAATTAACAAAACCCTAACCCTAAGTGGATTAGGTTTGTCCACATTCCAACTTCTTGCGCACGGTTTATCCACGTCCTTCTTCTTTTCCTTTGAATTTCTGCTTCCTCGTGCTGCTTTTCCTTATTCTTCAGTGCGCGGTCCTTTTCTGGTCCCTTTCTCAATTGATTCCTTAACCATTGCATTGTTCTAAAAAATGGCCTGGTCCAATATGCCCCCAACACTTACATGTGGCTCGTCCCGAGCAACTCAGGCAGTGTTTGCATCCTTTACTGACTTCTCCAACTTCTGGAATGTTTATGAAATTTCTTCAGCTCGAGTTTTTTCCTATGCACTCTTCTCATCTATAGACACTAGAGTCTACGGAATGATATGCTCCTTCATCAATTCTTTAATCTCCAAGCTAATTTTTCCAATCTCCCCCTTGGATGTACCAATCTCAGTTAGTATTTGCTCTGCTCTCTCTTGCAGTGGCTCCAGCTGAGCTTGCCTCGACTGCTTCTCCGCCTATATGCTTTTCATCTCTGCTTGCAGGTTCTTCAAGTTGTGAATACTTCTCAACCTATCTTGAATGATCATCGTATTCTATTTTTGCTTCAAGTCCTGCACTGCAATGTTTACTCCTTCTTCTTTCTTGTCTAAGTCATGTAGTCTATCATCCTCCTGTAGAATTGTCCATAACTGCGAACTTATGTCATATAACTCTATGATTTCCTGGAAGCTCTGTGCAATGTTCTCCTTATGATATATCACCTCCTCCACCCTTTGTGATATGACCTCTAGTGGAGTGCTTGGTTGTAGGACTGCAATCAACTCCATGATATGGATTCTATAGTTCTACATTGTCTACACTATTTTCTTGATCTTCGCTTCTGTTTTTACATTTCCTTCCTCTACGCTGTCAAGAATCGTCTTAAATACTTCTTCTATGCACTGCTCTATTTGTTTAGTGCACTACTTTTCTTTGTCCCTCTCAATGTACACCTGGTTGGTTGTTAGCTTCTGCGTTTCATTTACTTGCTTGACCAATTGTTAATCTGTCTCATCTACACAAGCCCTTGATTGAATCTCCTGCGCGACACTAACTTGCAGTTATATAGCGCTTTTGTTGGGACCTTGGGCAGCGCCAAGTCCAAATTATTTATTTCTTTCAATTTTTTATGCATTGTCTCCTCATCAATCTGCAACATGTCTTGAGTAATACAAAAATTGTCATTCCCCAATGCTACAATCTAGATCGTCTCCTGCACTGGAATTGTCATTTCCTGAGCAGGTTGTTGTTGTTGTGCCTATTCCTTCTGCTGTGCTGTGGTCAATTACAGTTGTGCCAATGTCTCCTTAACCTCTGCCAGCTTCTTAATGATTTCCTCCCTTTGCTTCTCAACATTGTCCCAGGACTCTGCTGCGTGGTCTTGCACCATATCTGCGACCATCTCCACGTCATCCTCTGCCAATGTTAGTTCAGGGACGCTCTTGTGCGCATTCATCTTCTTTCTCAGGCCTATTGCCTATAAGGTTTTCCTCTTCATCGACAAGGTGGTTATCTGTGATGTAGTAGTTGGTATCTCTATGTCTGAGACATATCCACCTCCTAGTTCCTCCTGCGTAGGAACACTTGTATCTTGCGGTGCTCCCTCCATTTATTACTTCTGTGTGGTCCTTCTCCTGTGTTGAAGGCTTTGGAATAAGGTTCTTTTTCCTTGGATTTTTAACTTTCGTACTCCCCCCTACTTCCTTCGCAGGCTCTATTTCCTTTCTTGTGTTCGATGTTGGATTATTTGTCTTATCTGATGTTCCATCCTCTACCTACTGCTTACCTTTTAATCCCTTCTTGGATATTATTGGTACTTTCCATTCTTCAGGCCAATTTTTCATGGCCCACTGCACCTCTTCTATTGTCACACAGTACCTTAATTGTAACCATTCCTTCGTGAGATCCCTTTTTTTCCTTGATCCACATATTGTGTCTAGACGCCTTAAAATATGTTATTCCTTGATTTTCCCTTACTACCTCTAGCAGTGTCCTCCAAGTATTGATAATCTTTTCCTGCATTTCATCATAATACATGGAAAATATACTAGAATTTTCCTTCCTTTGTTTTGCATTTGATGTGTGCCTTAAAGTCGTATACGTTGTTGCATGGTGTTTTCCCGGTCTTGGGTAAAAGCCATTGTTATGGGTTCTCCCCAACCCACCAAATCTATCAAGATAATTATCCATGCATAATGGAACTTCATTCCAAGATCTTGTGCATCCTTGCAATCATCCAAAAATAAGTTCAATAAGTATGGGCTCCAACTGAGTAGAGTCCTCTTTGCGCACTATGCGACTGCTGCTAGAACTCTTGTAGGTGCTTCTTCTTTGCAACATTTCCTTAACAATTTGCAAGCCATCAAATTAGTTTCCAATCTCATCACATGTTCACTGATTCTGTTAATTATAATTCCCCGGGACCCTCTCTCAGTACCATATGTTTTCTTCATCTCCTCTACTAGTGATTTATCCTTTGTCTTATCATCCAAGTATTGTGCTGGCTTCTCTCCATCTGTTGGTAGACCTGTAATTTATGAAATTATATCTACATCTATTGATACTGGCCTATCCATCCATAGAATACCCCCATGCACCAATGCCATTAATTGTTTGACGCAGTTGTTTACATCTTTTCCCCACCTGAAATGAGGGATTTCTAACAAGTTCATTGTCCTTGTGTTATACAATCCTGCTATCCATTGCTTTGGTTCTAAAATTGGAACTCCTGACGAACTTTCTCCTTTTCCCTCCATATAACTTGTGGTGCAAACTAAAGGAACTTGTCCCTTTATGTTACATCATGGTCTGAATACTTCAGTTTCTCAACACATCCTAAAATATCAGGAAGGATCGTGACTCCTTCGGGTATGCGCGGTAATTCCAATGTCGCTTCTTTCTATTTTCATGGTGATATCTGTACTGAATGTTTTCCCTTTGTTTTTTCTATCCCTGTCGATGGCCCTGCTTCTTGGTGTGCATCTTCTTCTTCTTCTGTGTCAGAATTTTGTTGACCTGTGGCATCTTCTACCTGAACCTGTTCTTCCATTTGCTGTGCTGGTTTTGCGACAGGTTGTTGTGCTGCTCCGACTTTTTCCCTAGGCTCATTTGATTCTCTATGCTCGTCATCTTCACCGTTCAACTTCTACGCTTCTCCTACACCAAGCTGTTGTGTAGGGTTTTGTTCTTTTGCCCTCAAATCAATATCCATTTGCTCTGTCACTGGTTCATGTTCTTCAAAAATAGTTGGACTAACTGGTTCAACAATGGGTGATGGGATCGTATATACATCGAAGACACCCTCCCACTAGATAAGGTTTTGTACTTATGCAGTTTCTTCTCCTATGGAGATATTGTGGCGTTGCGTGTTTTCCTTGTAGTTCTGCTGGGAGATCCGAGCTTCAGTGGCGCCATTCTTCTAAATCTTGTCCAAGTTTCTTCTGAATCTTCCCTGAATATCCTCGAAATCCCCTCGACAAAACCTGTTCACACTAATTTTTCGCTCCTTAGATCTTATTTACTCGATGACACAATGGGTCTTCCCTTGCAATTTTTCTGCTTTTATAGTTCCTGTCATAAATGCTCTTCGTGCTTGTACTTTTCTGCTCATCGCCTTTTTCCTCTTTTCGGCTGCTCTTCGTCTGTCGCGTTGCATTTTCTGCTAGTCATCTTTCTCCGGTGCACAGTGTCATCCTATTTTGTCCAATCACTTACTGTCTGTTGCGCGATGTATCATCTAACTCTGCATGAAAAACCATTTATCTATCTACTTCATCTTTTTGTATTTTTCTTCTTTTTCCAGTTTTTTCTTTCTTTTTCTTCTTTTACACATTTTTTTTCTTTTCTACTATATACACTATGCACAAATCTATTACTATATACACCATGTACAATTCTACTTCTCTGTGCTGCAAGTATTGAGGGTTATTGGGTCGACTGTCCCTATATAGTTTCAGTTGACTTCCATTCACCAATCCTTGCATCTCTTTGCCTGTTAAATACCGTAGCTACACAAGACCTCCATCTATGACATACTTTATCTTATAATGCCCTAGCCAATGCATTCTGAATTTTCCTAGGTGTTGCAAGTATTTACTGTCATAGAGGAGAACCAAATCTCCTTCCTTGAAGTTCTTCTTCTTAATGTGTCTATCATGCCAAGCTTTATCCCTTGCTTTCTGTACTTCCTAATGGAAACCAACTATAATCATGTCTTCTTGTAATTCCATAAGTTGTGCCAATCTTTCATGAGCCGCGCCTCTTTCTGTCATGTTTGTAATGGCTGCAATGCGCAAACTAGGTATCGAATACTCCAAAGGGACTACTACTTCTTGTCAATTATGATACAAATCCCACCATAGCCTATTATATATATTTACTTTCACTCTAGTCATATCTTTACCTTATACGAGCCAATGTATTCAGGAACGCATTTTATTTTATATATTGATACCTTTGTATCACTAGGTAATTTTTGAATTTCAGTATTACGTATCAATGTTGAGGTAAGCATTGTTATAATGCGTTTTTCATTGTAATTATTATATTCTTATCATCCCGGTGTATATTACGTGGCATACAAAGGACAACCCTTATAATAAAGGGGGTTAATTACAAAGTTTTATGAGGGGTGTAATCTCATGTTAAGGTACAATTTCTTATTAAAAATCATACCAACTTTTTCTTTGTTAAACAAAGTATAATATAGAGAATTTACCACACATTGTTCTTGCATGTGCCACCTGTATGGTTTACCATCTTGAATAGATTTCAATGACAGTTTTCCTAAAGAAACATAGTGTTGTGTGATTACACTCACAAGTGTTAGGGTTTCTTGTCGCACCCTTAAACCATTCCAACCTCTCTCAAACTTGGCTCATTTTGCATCATTTCATTTTTGTTTTTCAACTCCACATTCATCTTGAGAGGTTTCAAGAGTTAGATAGTTTTCGTCCTATAGGTTTTTTTTTTTTTTTTTGCATCAAGGTTAAAATAATCCCTCTCATACCTTCTGAGAGTTTATGAGTTACAATAGTGAAGATTTAATTGCCCATAACCCATTTTGTTCACATCAAAGATTATCTGAATGAGTTGAGGTATTCACAACTTTCTTGGATTGCAGATGGTTGGTTTTAATCAATTTGAAAGGTGGAGTCTCTAACGGTAAGATTTTTTAATGGACTTCGAGGATTATCGACCGAACCCAAAAAAAATATAAGCTTCGTGGTTCGAGTTTTCCTTAAAAGAATTTATTGTTACATAAGGTTATATATTTCGTTTTAATTCCCAGCTCACAGTAGCCTTTCGGGTAACTTATTGGAGTTTAGTAGAGCTAAGGGTTCACTCTATCGTTTGTTTCGTACTAATCATTGGTTCCAATGTTTTGTCGTTGTTATTTAAAAATTTAATGGAAGAGGGTTTACCTGTTTTTACTTGAAATTCTTTCCCCGGATTCATCGTTTGATACAAAATCCTCACGGGTTTAACCTTTCCCTGGTTTTTATTGATATGGTTCTCAAAAAATAAAACCTGCATATACCATGTAGCAGGGTTAAGACCATACTCAATATGTTCAGTTAGTTTTTCTTGTACTATAGACAAAACAATTCTGAAAGTATTT
>ML796552.1:59353-107453 GCA_009831015.1 Picea engelmannii
TTTTTTTACATAAAAAATATGTATATAACGTTTTAACTCTCTGTTCGCAACCGATGTTCACTCAAATGTTTAAGAAGAATTAGATACAACATTGGATCAATGCATTGTTTCTCATTTTTACTTCTCTAGTTTCTAATCTATGGTCAAAACATCCCAATTTGTTTTACTTTACTTGTCCTAAATCACAATTAGGACTATTGGTTGAAATTGTTGAATACGTGCAGTAATTCACACATAGTATAGTAATGTTCCTTAGATTTATTTTCTGCATGTGCACAATGAATTGAGTCTTTTCTAAAATCTTTTACTTGTGTATTTTAACTACTGGCGAACCCTATTCGTTATTGCGAGGGGTACCCATCAGTTTTCCAACATCCCTCAACATTTGCATGTTCTTCATTGGCGACGAAAGGAGACACAAGAAGAACCCTGAACTTCCATGACAAGTTTGTTTTTTCTTATGTATGTAGTTGAATTCTATTTTAATACTTGGACTTGTACAACTATCTAACCTATTTATCTACCACTCTATAGGTTTTGAGGAGGTTAGTACCATGGATTCCAAGAATACCTTCGCTTGGAAAAGGTATTCAGGTTCCATCACTAATTATGTTCAAAGCATGATTTCACAACATGTGACCTCACTATTTGTACAATCTGTCGAGCTAGTATATTAGATAGACTTGTATATATATTCTCTTTTAAAGTCCCGTGGCTTCATAATTGTTGTCTATGTTTTTACGGTTCTGTAACTTTTTTTAAACTCTGTTCCTTCGTACATATTCTTTATTTGGATACATTTCCAGTTTTAATAACTAGACTTACCCTTGATATTTAATTGGTTTGTCACTGGTAATACTCCTCTATTCGTAGATCTAACTACATAAATATCTATCATTTTATACTAACAATTTTTTTTGTATAAACCTATTGTATGCATTTATTTTCTTGTAACAACACATATATCTAATACTATTATGACTTATTTACACTTTTAAATAATTCATAACCATTAATCCTGAACACATTAACACACAATAATAGACAATAAATATTCAGTTTTGCATATTCATAATAAGGAAGTAAAACTTGGAACTTGGGGAAACCACACATTGAAGACTTTGTTCCTCCCAACCATAGACTAGAGTCTCTGTCAACCTATGTCACCCCCGAGATGAGTTCGGAATCCAAGGGGATGCCTACTTGGCCTCTTGTAGAATTCTGAGTACCAACTTGTGTGTGTAAAAATATGAATTATCTCTTTCAAGTCAATAATTAGTGTGTATTCTTTCAGAGCTATTTGTTCGCATCATAGAATGGCATCCCATTCCCTTGTCATGAATCATTTTTGTTTTTCCTAGGACTTGTGACACTTGTCTTGAGCCTCCTACTCATTGACCACCTGTCAGATTAGGTTTTACACATGTTCAAAGATTCTCCTATAAATTTGGAATGTATCTTTTTGTAATTGAGTTAAATCCACAACTTGTATCAGTTTGTTTCCACTTGGAAAACCCCTTTGGATTACTAACCTCTTTAACAACTACTTCAACGTGTGCCCCTTTTTTCATATGTGCTTTATTTTCATAAAATAATAAAGTTTTACATTTCAGATTTGGTCAATCGACCAAAGTGTCTTTTGGAAAAATAAATAAAATTCTAAAAAGAAAAATAATATTAATTGTCAAAGTTTCAAGTCGTGGGGTATCACAATTACCCTTCTTACTAAAAATATTTCCTTTTCCCTTCCTTATATTGCTGCAAGGACCAAGTTCTCTTCACTATGTCCTTGCTTGTTTCCTTTAGACTCTTCCCGAGTCTCTTCCTGGATGCAATCATCCCAAATTCTCTGCCAATCTGGGATACTCTCTCGAGCACAAACTCCTTTGAAAAATGGTTCCCTTGACTTGGGAATTCCATTCAATGCCATGTTCATGAGATATGCATCCTCTATTTTGTCCCCTATGGATACAAGTTCATCACACACCTATGTGCTCATTATGAGGTAGCTGGTAACATTATCTGATCTAGACATCTGAAGCGATATGAGAGTATTCCTGAAGATCATCTTCCTATTCATGTTCTTTCTTTGGAATAAACTTACCAATGCATCAAAAATATCTTTGGCTATCATTTTATCATTTAAGTGAGGGATTAGATGACCCTTCACATAATCTAGGAGGACTCTTTCTGATTTGATCTCCTTGTTGTTGTGAGCATCTAAGGTTGTCATATTGGTTGGTGGAGTAACTTCTTTATACACTAACTCCCAAAGGTCATACTCCTTCAATTCCAACGTAACTCTTGCTTTCCAAGATAGGAAATTGGATGCTCCATCCAATCTGTCTTTAAATCTCAACGGTGTTGCTGCCATCCCTAAGACTTGATAAACTACCTTGGAAATACTCTGTTGCCAGAAAACTGTTCTTGTATTGATATAACTTCCCTTCAGAGCATGTGCTCTGATACCATGTCAAAATTCTAACTTCAACACCTAGGTACTTCGTAATCTAGTGATTTCCTTACTACCATTATATTATCCTCTCACAAAACAATAATACACTACTGAAATATTCAACTCAATATCATGCAGCAGAAGCATAAACTAGGAAACCAAATCAAACACACATGAACACCATAATTTTTGGGTAAATACCCCTGGAAAAAACTACAGAGGGAAAAACGGTGCTAAAAATGATTTTATTATGCTAAAATCAGGGCTCCCGTAGCTGGGATAATGGCCCATTGATAGAAATACAACTGCAAATTAACATGGAAAGCGTTGACCTGTTGTACAATCAATTCTGACACAATTTTCTAGGAATCCATGACTGTCTTTTCAATGACCCACGGATATCCATGACTTTCCTCACTGAGACCCACAAATGTCTCCTCTGTGACCCACATATATGTATGGAAAGTCTGTACGAAAAAGTTCGTACAATACGACTCTTTCCTGTGGCTTTATTTTGATGAAACCCACCCGTGCCTCTGTTCTCTCTTATCCTTGATATGTATGATCTCTAGATGAAGGTCCTTCTTCACCTATCCAAGATCTTCAATCACGGTCCTTTGTGATCCAATACTCTTGTGTTGACTCCCTCAACACCTGTCAAGTCAAGTGTCTTTATCCTTCACCCTAACCTTGTTTTATAATCATGAGCTACAATCTATTTCCTCCAAAGTGATCTACGGTTGAGAGTACTTCTCACACTCACTTTGAGATTTAGATTACATGTTGCATGCTAAGTACTTTTAGCATGTCTCATAAATAACTCAATTAACTAATTACATATTAATTAATAAAATCAATTAACTTTAATAATTCCTTTAACTAAAGCAAATTCAAGAGTAGAAGAATTTGAACAATTTCCACAAATCTAGACACATAGACCTGTGAGGAAATACCTATCCAATGATACCACTAACACAACACCTTTGATTCATCAAAATGTCGTGAATCTTTGTGCATAGAAATCATCCTTTTTGAAGTGTAAATGCACTACTAATTGTACAAATAGGTTATATATATTGTAATAATCAATTTACAACTTAAATCCTAAATTATGGAGCCTTGTCCAGCTTTGGGTGTACAATTTAATATAGTCAACTTTAACAATTTGGCCATTTGGTTTATAATGCAATTTTTAGTGTTTATGCACACTAGGTAGGTTTATGTCTGAACAATGCCAATATAAGTTTATAGATAGGTGTAAAATCACAAACTACACCTTCTACAAGTTGAACCACTAAATTTGGCTCAAAATTGAGATTAGGGCATGCATTTGAGGTTAAGGCAATTTTCCCTTCAAATTTACATGAAATCCCAATTCTAAGTGCATGAAATCAACCTCTCCTATTCTTCAATTGAACTTTAGATGCACAGGTAAATTTACCATTTATGTAACTCCATCTTAAAACTTATAAAACAAATGTTGGAGCTATAGGGAAGCTTGGGCGTGCATTTTTATTTTGTCACTTAGTATAGTTTAGACCTTGTAAATTAGAAGACAAACTTCACCTCTTTTGCACAGTCACCCTCTTTAAACTTGCAATTACAAAATGAACAACATGAACATGTCTACTATGATAAACCACATCCCCAACAACTTGCACAACTCAAACCTAAGGTATAATAAAACATTGGGTTACTTTTTACAAACAATTTGTGCATTTCAAGGGTTTTACTATGCATCTCTTGCCTATTTTTTCACATAAGAGACTTTTATGACTCTTAATGCAAAGCCAGCCTTGGTTTCTCTCCTAACCGACCATCCTTTGATTCATCAAAATGTTGTGAATCTTTGTGCACAGAAACCATCCTTTATGGAGTGTAAATGCACTATTAATTGTACAAACAGGTTACAGATATTTTAATGATCAATTTAAAACTTAAATCCTAAATTATGTAGCCTTAGCCAACTTTGGGTGTGTAGTTCAATATAATCGACTTTAACAATTTGTCCCTTTGGTTTTACAAGGAAATTTTTAGCCTTTATGCACACTAGGAAGGTTTATGTATGAAAATGTCAATACAATTTTATATACAAGTGTAAAATCACAAACTACACCTTTTGCAAGTTGAACCACTCCATTTGGGTCAAAATTGAGACTAGGGCGTGCATTCGAGGCTGAGGCAATTTTCCGTTCAAATTTACATGAAATCCAAATTCTAGGTGCGTGAAAGCAACCTCTCCTATTTTTCAATTGAAATTTATATGCATAGGTAAATTTACCATTTATGTAACTCCATATTAAAACTTATAAAACAAATTTTGGAGCTACAGGGAGGCTTGGGAATACATTTTCATTTTGTCACTTAGTACAGTTTAGACCTTGCAAATTACAAGGCAAACTTTTCCTCTTTTGCATAACCACCTTATTTAAACTTTCAATTGCAAAATAAACAACATGAATAGGTCTACTATGATAAACCACATCTCCAACAACTTGCACAACTTGAATATAAGGTATAATAAAACATTGGGTTACTTTTTACAAACAATTTGTGCATTTCAAAGGTTTTACTATGCATCTCTTGCCTATTTTTGCACATAGGAGTCTTTTATGACTCTTATTGCAAAATTGACCTTGGTTTTTCTCCTAACCCACCATCATATGATTCATCAAAATGTTGTGAATCGTTGGGCATAGAAATCATCCTTTTTGGAGTGTATGCATTACTAATTGTACAAAAAGGTTATATATATTGTAATGATTAATTTACAACTTAAATCCTAAATTATGGATCCTTAGCTAACTTTGGATGTGCAGTTTAATATAATTAACTTTAACATTTTGGCCCTTTGGTTTTACAAGAAAATTTTTAGCCTTTATGCACACCAAGTAGGTTTATGTATGACAATGCTAATATAAGTTTATATACAGGTGTAAAATCACAAACTACACCCTCTGCAAGTTGAACCATTCCATTTGGGTCAAAATTGAGACTAGGGCATGCATTGTACGATAAGGAAGTTTTCCCTTCAAATTTACATGAAATCCCAATTCTAGGTCCATGAAAGCAACCTCTCTTGTTCTTCAATTGAACTTTATATGCATAGGTAAATTTACCATTTATGTAACTCCATCTCAAATTTTATAAAACAAATTTTGGAGCTACAGGGAAGTTTGGGCGTGCATTTTGATTTTTTCACTTAATACAGTTTAGACCTACAAATTACAAGGAAAACTTTGTCTCTGTTGCAAAACCACCCTCTTTAAACTTGCAAGAAAAATAAACAACATGAACACGTCTACTATGATAAACTACACCCCCAACAACTTTCACAACTCAAATTTAAGGTATAATACAACCTTGGGTTATTTTTTACAAACAAGTTGTGCATTCTGAGGGTTTTACTATGCATCTCTTGCCTATTTTTCCATAAAAGAGTCTTTTATGACTCACAATGAAAAACTGACTTTGGTTTCTCTCATAACCCACCATCCTTTGATTAATCAAAATGTTGTGAATCTTTGTGCATAAAAATCCTCCTTTTTGGAGTGTACAATTTAGACCTTGCAATTTCATATAACCAACTTTAAGAATTTGGCCCTTTGGTTTTAGAAGGATTTTTTTAGGATTTATGCACATCAGGTATGTTTGTGTCTAAATTTTTTAACATAATTTTATATACATTTGTAAAATCACAAACTACAACATATGCAAGTTGAACCACTAAATTGGGCTCAAAATTGAGACTAGGTCATGCATTTGAGGCTGAGTCAATTTTCCCTTCAAATTTACATGAAATCCCAATTCTAGGTGCATGAAAGTAACCTCTCATGTTCTTGAATTGAATTTTAGATGCATAGGTAAATTCACCATTTATCTAACTCCATCATAAAACTTATAAAACAAATTTTGGAGATACAAGGAAGCTTGGGCGTGCATTTTCATTTTGTTACTTAATACAATTTAGACCTTGCAAATTACAAGGAAAATTTTGCGTCTTTTGCACAACCACCCTTTTTAAACTTTCAATTGAAAAATAAACAAAATGAACATGTATACTATGATAAAACACATCCCCGACAACTTGCACAACTCAAATCTAAGGTATAATACAACAATGGGCAGTTTTGGGCACAAACAATATGTTGATTTTTTTTAATGACAAAATCATAAATATTTCATTCACACATTTCGTCAAACACTTAGCAACCTAGAGATAACTGTCTTCTTAAATTTCAGAAATGCATACCCACATTCAGAAATTTCTATAAGCAGAAATACACATTGTTAAGCAAAATATGCAGCGGAAATGCACAATGGACAACAACCCATAACTCACAGAAATTTAGGCAACTGCCAGGGAAAACCCCAATGTGGGGAAACCCAACGAGAGAGAGAGATATTATTATATTGCTTCAGGAAAGTTCAGAACAACATCAATAACACTTTTTCAGCCAAGAGAAATACCTCTTACAACACAAAACTGTCCCACACAAATCTATCTTGAAAACCGTGCCATAGTCCGTACAACTGTACGGATTTGTTGAAATTTGGCACCTTGAAATTCATGTCACAACAGGCTGCTGTACCTTCTCTTCTGTACAACCGTCCTCCTTCATAAAATTCTTCAAGGATGCCTCGAAAACCGTGCCCAAGCTTGCCTTGGTTTTCGTGCCTCAAGAATGCTGTTGTATGGCCTGTATGGATATGTACAGTATGGCCTGTCCCAACAAATAACACTGTTGCAAATCAAAATAGAAAAATGCCTCCTTGGGATTTGCACCCTAGCTCTCTTGGAAATCGTGCCCTTCTTGTTGCCCACTTTCCTCTCTCAAGCAATCTCTCAACTTCTCCTCTTGTCTTCTCCAGTGTGTTTTTCTCACATCCCTAAGCATGTATATGTACTTTTCTCTTTTCCCAAGAAACCCTAACTTACATAACCAACTCAATCTAATGGCTATCATAAGTCTAATCTGAGGGCTCATATTTAGTGCTCCTCATTAATTACAAAATAAGTAATAAATGCTCATTAAATACTTTTTGGGTCCCACAACTTAAAAACACTTTAAGTTATAAAGTACATTCACTTTATAAAAGCACTTTATTTAAAAAAAGTCACTTTATAAATAAAACATGTCTAGGAATTATGACTTTATGTCCTCCCCATGACAAAACACAAAAACATGAATGAGGACATTCCTTGTTATATTTCAACACTCCCTCTTAACGAGGAATGTACTCGTTGCCATCTCCATCATCTGGTCCCATCACACTGTGCTCTATAGAAGCTCCCTCTGAACCTGGATCCATCACCAACACCTGCACATAACTCGAACTAGAATATCTTCTTCTGGCAACCTCCAGAACCCTGAGCTCACTTCATCTTGAGCATCAGTTCGATCAACCTGGCTGAGCCTTCTGCCAGTGCTTAGAAGAGACTCGCTCTCTTCTCTCGAAATGCAAGACTGATACCTTGGCGCCACCGCAGTCTCAAAATCCTCCTCATGCTCCTCATTCGACGTTGAATCACACATCATAGGCTGTCCTCTCAACATATACAACCTATCCACCCGGTTACCGATCAACTGCAGCTCTACCGGATCCGCTCCCTCTCTGTAGATAAAGACATGGTTCCTCTTGAACAATACGCAATATCCTACATCCTGCAAGGCTGAGACTGAGAGCAAGTTAACACTCAACCCTGGAACAAAGAGAACTCCATCAATCTCCAAGAGTCCCCCAAACTTGAGTTGGAATCTAACATTCCCAACTCCACGTACAGCTCTTGCCATACCACCTTCATTTACCACCTGTCGGCCAGGACCAATCTCTGTGAAGTCTAGGAATACTCGCCAGATTCCCGTCATGTGGCTAGAGGCTCCGCTATCCACAACCCATCTGACATCACCTCTGAATCCTCCGCTGCTGACACTGGAAACTAGGGTAACCAAAGAAATTTCCCTATCGAACTTTGAAGCAAAGTCCTCTATGGCTGCTATAGTAGCTGTCTCAGGCTCCTCTGACTCCTTATTCTTCTTCTTCCTCTCAGGACATTGAGAGGCAAGGTGCCCCAACTTGTTACAACAAAAGCATCTGACTTTACTCAAGTCCCTTGTGGAACTTCCTTTCTTATTGCTCTTTGCCACAAGAGCAACATTCTCATCAACTCTGTCTGTCTTCTGATCACTGCTCTGAGATCTTTCTTGAATCTCCTCCTGAGTGAAATCATCCCACAGTTTTCTCCAATCTGGTAGATGCTCACGACCCACCACGCACTTCACGAAGACTTCCCAATATTTGGTGAAGCCATTTAAGGCTATCCTCACCAAATCAGAATCCGAAATGACCTCTCCTACAACTGCCAGCTCATCTTTAACTTGAGCCACCCAGGTAAGATAAGAAGAGACACTCTCCTCCTTACCCATCTTGGTATCATGCAACTTAGCCTTCAAGGCCATCTTCCGGTTTTCGTTCTTCACCTCAAACAAGTTCTTAAGTGCTTCCCACATCTCCTTAGCAGTCTTTTTCTCAGCCAAGTGTGGGATAAGGTGATCCTTCACCCCATCTAGAATAATCCTCTGAGCTCTGGCTTCCTTGACCTCATGCAAGTCCAAAGCAACAGGATCTGCTGCGGTAGCTGCTACAACATAGTTGACATAGCTATAGATCTTGTTCTCCTTGAGAACGGTTGACAAACGAACCTTCCACTGCAAGTAGTTGGAAATGCCATCCAACCGATCCTCATATCTAATGCTTGCAACCATATTCCCTGTCACAACTCAAGGAAAACAATCACACCCTTTTGCCCAAATATCATACTGCCCACTGCCAGAGACAAAGCTCTGATACCATGTTGATTTTTTTTAATGACAAAATCAGAAATATTTCATTCACACATTTCGTCAAACACTTAGCAACCTAGAGATAACTGTCTTCCTAAATTTCAGAAATGGATACCCACATTTAGAAATTTCTATAAGTAGAAATACACATTGTTAAGCAAAATATGCAGTGGAAATGCACAATGGACAACAACCCATAACTCACAGAAATTTAGGCAACTGCCAGGGAAAACCCCAATGTGGGGAAACCCAACGAGAGAGAGAGATATTATTACATTACTTCAGGAAAGTTCAGAACAACATCAATAACACTTTTTCAGCCAAGAGAAATACCTCTTACAGCACAAAACTGTCCCACACAAATCTGTCTTGAAAATTGTGCCACAGTCCGTACAACTGTACCGATTTGCTGAAATTCGACACCTTGAAATTCATGTCACAACAGGCTATTGTACCTTCTCTTATGTACGACCGTCCTCCTTCAGAAAATTCTTCAAGGATGCCTCGAAAATCGTGCCCAAGCTTGCCTCGATTTTCGTGCCTCAAGAATGCTGCTTTATGGCCTGTATGGATCCGTACAGTATGGCCTGTCCCAGCAAATAACACTGCTGCAAATCAAAACAGAAAAATGCCTCCTTGGGATTTGCACCCTAGCTCTCTTGGAAATCGTGCCCTTCTTGATGCCCACTTTCCTCTCTCAAGCAATCTCTCAACTTCTCTTCTCGTCTTCTTCGGTGTGTTTTTCTCACATCCCTAAGCATGTATATGTACTTTTCTCATTTCCCAAGAAACCCTAAGTTACATAACCAACTCAATCTAATGGCTATCATAAGTCTAATATGAGGGCTTATATTTAATGCTCATTAATTACAAAATAAGTAATAAATGCTCATTAAATACTTTTTGGGTCCCACAACTTAAAAACACTTTAAGTTATAAAGTACCTTCACTTTATAAAAACACTTTATTTAAAAAAAGTCACTTTATAAATAAAACATGTCTAAGAGTTATGACTTTATGTCCTCCCCATGACAAAACACAAAAACATGAATGAGGACATTCCTTGTTATATTTCAACACAATAGAGCAGAACTATATTCCCTCTGAATCCTACTTAAGGTTAAATGGTCTAGGAAAATGGTAAAATTAACATTTCTAACTTGGATCCGGGGCCTATTTTCAATAGGATTATGGAAAATAAATTAGTTTTTGAAGATGTGTCCTTTTCTCATGTCTACTGAGAATTCAACCACAAAGCTAATCAATTATCAAAGGAAGCACTCATTTTGGAGAAAGTTTTTTTTTCTTTCATGAGATTAAGGACCATACTACAAATTTGATACTCTTACATCTTTTTTGATGAATGGAATTTTGGTCTCGTTTTAATTTTTTTTATGTAAAGTTTGAGAGAGTTTGTCTCGTGGTTTTGTCTTAGCATCAATATGAAGTTGTGGAACTATTGTTTAAAGAGTGACCTGTAAAGGAAGTCTATAAAGGAAATGGATACTAATGTTAAAACTAGAAGGGATCTCATCAATGTGTATTTAATTTCCACTAGAAATATCAATACAATTATTTTTGTCTCGTAAAAAAAACCTGAAATATAATTTCTTGTAGGTAGATTAAGAAAGTATTATAAATATGCATTAAATATCACTTAACGATTGCAGATAATCACTAAATATCACAACAAACATCACATATAAGACAAGTATGAGTAAAAAACATTACCTATCTTTCGTTAAATCCTCATAAATATAGAAGGATCTTTATATGACATACATCACAAATACAATATCCATTACAAACTTGGGAAAACTATAATACACATTCTACAACTTTCTCCTCTTCGAATATTCATCTCGAGGAATCTATAACACGCCTTTCCTTTTCTATCTTTCTACTTACAACCTTATATATTATTTTCCCCATGGGGCCCACCTTGACCCACATGTCACTTATATAAGTGGACCATAACTAACTTTACATGTATTCATAGGTCCTCGAGCCAATTATTACAAACTTATATATTATGTTCCCCATGGGGACTGCCTTGAACCATAGGTCACTTACATAATTGGATCATAACTAAGTTTACGTATATTCACGGGTCCTTGAGTAAGTTTTCACAACTCCGAGGAGATGCTTAGTACTTGAGGCACACTTCACCTTGGTGTAGCTAGTCGTCTACTACAATCAATACTCATAAGAGTGTTTTATCCAATCACCATCTTCACACTATGGGGTGCTACTAAAGAATCTTACAATGCAAATGGGTTCCAAAATTGGTAGTGCACCAAAGGGTCTAATGGAATATATAGACCACGGTGTGTATATGGAGGATGGACCACTAGGTGGTAAGAGAGCATGGGGAAGTATTGGGGATGATAATGAGGTAGAGGATTACGATGGGGATGGACATGATTGATACAAACCAAGTATATGTTTAACATTATTAATAGTCTTGTTTCTAAGCAACTACCGCGATATCTTATACTTGAGTCAAACACCTTCAACGCCTATTTGTCCCAACCAATCCAGACACATTCCTTCTAGCGAACTACTTTTTCTCTCATCTCTTTATAATATTACATTCCTTGGAAAGTGTTGGCATCATCGATTCCTCCCCCCAAGATGTGCTCCATTTCCTTTGTTCCTCCCACTGCTGCTGGAGACTCTCCCTTTCTCTTTCTTAGGGCATCCTGGGATGTCGACGTTGATGCGACATTCTTATTATTCACTGGTGGCACCATTCACATACAGGTGTAGTATCGTGACCTCTGAGCCAACCACCTGAATCCTTCCCAATTTTCCCCCATGGTGGCATAGTCTAAACGTTCTATGTTTAATCAACATTTTTTACTTGAATCCAGTGATCTAAATCTGGGAAAAATCACACTTTTATGTGGTTTAACGTGCATTTCTAAATGCATAAATGGATTCGATGCCATGAACAACTCCTGGGGCACTCACATTATACAGACTTAACCACTCTACAAGATATTTTCATGGACTAGTGTCCCTTCATTATCCACAGGGTTAACTCTTGGACATGGTAGTACTAGTCAAGACCAACCATCAAATGAATTCATTGGTCACATTAACTAACATTTGACACAACTGATTTGGGTCAAGTACTGTCCATCCTGCCCACATTATGCCATATGTTGGTTGTGGAGCTTGATTATCTTCATGATTCAGAGGTCTTTGTTTTCAGCCGTGTTTATACCCCATGAATACTTTACACCTTGGAAGAATGTACACTCCTCCACGCAGGGGAGTGCAGGGTGGGTTACCCCCCCTACGGGGTTCGGGGGCGAAGCCCCCGAAGGAAAAATTTCCTTGTAAATGTATATTGTAATTTCATATTAAATATGGACTGTTCATTATAAGATCGTAGATTTGACGGTAGAACTTATGTTAGGGTTTTTTTCCCTAGAAGGAAACCCTTTTTTATGAGGGAAATGTATTACAACTATGTATCATTGTGAATATTGTATTCTATGTGAGTAGACTGTGAGAGAAAGAAGAGGAAGTTACAACGGGTGTGTTGTAGGTTGTATCCCTTCATTTGCTGGATAATAATAAAGGAAGGAATTGGCAATTTCTCTGGTGGATGTAGCCCACACTGGGTGAACCACGCATATTTGTGTCTCTATTGTATTGTGTATCTTCTGTGTTTTATTTTTGCATTTGTTTTATTTTATTTCTCCGCGATCGTGTTTTTATAACAATTGATATTAGAGCAAAATGTAACTCACAAGAAAAGAGGGTTCCTAGTTCGAGTGGGAGCAATGGCAGAAGATGGAAAGTTTAGGGTCGAGAAATTCAACGACCAAAACTACCAATTATGGAAGATGCAGATGGAAGATTATTTATATCAGAATGATCTAATCCTACCATTGGGTGGAATAGCAAAGAAGTCGACGACCATGAAGGATGAATAAATGGAGTTTCTTGACAGAAAGGCACTTGGAACGATACGGTTGAGCTTGGCAGCGTTGGTGGCTTTCAATATTTCGAAAGAAAAGACAATGAAGGAGATGATGGATGCATTGGCTAAACTATATGAAAAACCCTCGACATCCAATAAGGTATTTCTAATGAAGAGATTATTTAATATGAATATGTTAGAAGATGGGTCTGTTGCAGATCATTTATATGAATTTAATACGGTTAAACCAACTGAGTTATGTAAAAGTGGACTTTGATGATGAGGTTAGGGTTCTTATAATATTGTGCTCATTTCCAGAAAGCTGGAACGACTTGGTCATGGCTGTAAGTAAATCTGTCTCTAGTTCAAGCACTTTAAAATTTGATGATGTTGTTGCTGTTATCTTTAGCGAGGAAATGCGACAAAAAAACATAGGTGAGACATCAAGTAATGAATTGAACATGGAGAACAGAGGAAGACAAACAGATAGAGAAAATGGATCAAGAAACCTTGGGAATTCTAGGAAGGGCATATCCAAATCCAGTCTGAGAAAGATAGAGTGCTGGAATTGTGAGAAGAAAGGACATGTGAAGAAAGACTACAGAGCTCCAAAGAAACAAAGATATGGACAACATGAGAAAAATCAAGAAAGCAAATATAACAAGTGATGTGTTACAAGTTGCTTTGATTCTTTTTGCAGATAATATTTCTAAGTCTTGGGTAGTATATTCAGGGGTTTCATTTCATGCCACACCACATAGAAAACATTTTCTAGATTATGTTCAAGGTAATTTTGGACAGGTTCATTTGGGTGATGATGCACCATGCAAAATTGTTGGAATGGGAAAGGTAAAAATAAAGAAAAGGAATGGAAATCGATGGTTGTTGAAAGAGGTAAGACATGTTCCATATCTAAGGAAAAATCTAATTTCAATAGGGCAGTTGGCAAGTGAAGGTTGTATATCCATATTTACAGATAATGTGTGGAAGGTCACCAAAGGATCATTGGTGATAGAAAACGGAGAGAAGGTAGGTACATTGTATTTATGTACTAGTAGTACTGAGTCTTCTATCTCTTTAGCTTCTACATGAGTGGATACAACACTGTGGCATCATAGACTTGGACACATGCGTGAAAAGGGGATGTAGATACTTCACAAAACAAATTTGTTTCCAGATATTAAACAAATTGATTTGGATTTCTGTGATCATTGTGTTTATGGAAAACATAAGAGAGTCAGATTTCTCATAGTCGGAAAAGAAAAGAAGAGTGAAAGGTTAGAGCTTATGCATAGAGGTGTATGGGGACTAACTCAGGTATAATCTCTTGGTGGCTTTCCTTATTATGTTACTTTTATTGATGATGAAACTAGAAAAACTTGGGTTTATTGCATTCGACAAAAATATGATGTTTTTGATACTTTTGAGAAATGGAAAGCTTTGGTTAAGAATGAGACAGGAAAAAGGTTGAAGTGTCTCAGATCAGATAATGAGGTGAATATTACAACAAGGATATTGATGATTATTTTTCATACCATGGGATTCGTAGAGATAAGATAGTTCCAGGAACACCACAAGAAAAATGTGTGTCAGAAAGGATGAACAAGACAATCATGGAACGTGAAAGGAGTATGAGATTGCATGCTGGTTTTCCCTTACAGTTCTGAGCAGATGTTGTATATATTGTTGTTTACTTCATAAATAAAGGACCTTCAAGTTCTTTGGATGGAGGAATTCCAGATAAGGCATGGAGAGGTAAAATGGTAAACTATTATTTTTTAAAGACTTTCGGTTGTGAAGCATTTATCCATATTGATAAAGAAAATAGAACAAAGCTTGAGGCAAAATCCAAGAAGTGTACCTTTATTGGATACAATGTTAATGATTTTGGTTATCTCTTATGGGATTATGAAAATCACAAATTCATTAGGAGTAGAGATGTCATATTCAATGACAAGGTCATGTACAAAGATCAGTTGCTGGGAAAGAAACAGGAAAAAGAAAAACCAGAATTCATAGTGATTGATGAGATCACTGAAAAAGAAATTCCAAAGGTACCAGAAAGTCAATATGTACAACAACAGGAGCAACAAGTACCTCAAACTCCTGCAAGTTTTGTTATAATATCTACCAGGTTAAGTAGACCCCCTGAACGATACTCTCCTTCATTGTATTATTTATTGTTAACTGATTATGGTGAACTAGAATGTTATGAAGATGCAATGCATGTAGACACTAAAAAGAAGTGGGAGCAAGGAATGAAAGAGGAAATGGATTCCCTGGTAAATAACCAGACTTGGGATTTGGTTCAGTTTCCTGTAGAAAAAAAAACATTATAGAATAAATGGATTTACAAGTTGAAGGAAGAAGATGGAGGAAAAAAGCGGTACAAGGATACACTTGTTGTAAAGGGGTTTGCACAAAAGAAAGGTATAGATTTTGATGAAATATTTTCTCCTGTTGTTAAAATGACTTCAATTAGGACTATTTTAAGTCTTGTCGTAGTAGAGGATTTCCATCTTGAACAATTAGATGTAAAAATAGATTTTCTCCATGGGGATTTAGAGGAAGAGATTTATATGCAACAACCACAGGGGTATGAGGTCAAAGGAAAGGATAATTTGGTATGTAGGTTGAAGAAAAGCTTGTATGGCCTAAAGCAAGCTCCAAGGCAGTGATATTTGAAGTTTGACAGGTTTATGACAGAACAAGGTTATAGTAGATGTCTTTTTTGATCACTTTGTTTATTTTAAAAGGCTAGAAAATGGAAGCTATATTATCTTGCTATTGTATGTAGATGACATGCTTGTTGCAGGGTTTAATATGCATGATATAAATGTGCTCAAGAAGAAATTAGCTAATTCATTTGCGATGAAGGATTTGGGTGTTGCAAAGAAAATCCTTGGTATGGGAATATTAAGAGACAGGAAAAATCACAAATTGACATTGTCTCAGGGTGAGTACATAGAAAATGTGTTAGAGAGGTTTAGAATGCAGAATGCAAAACAAGTTAGTATACCTTTGGCCAGGCATTTCAAATTAACTAAGGAAATGTGTCCTATTGGTTTAAATACTTTATCTACTATGATCTTACCTTACTGTCATAAGTTGACCCAAGTTCATATTTAACAAGCTTCCAATAAAAGCCCTCTAAAACTATTGACCCTCCTGGTAAACCAGAAGGCAACCCAGTACAGAGGGTGCACTGCGCAGTCTCACCCGAGATAGTTCTATGGGTGGCTTCAATACTCAGACGCTTGCAACCTGGGAATACGAGGGGATCTGTAATTGTACCTCGTGATCTTCATTTATTTAATCTAAGATCTTAATTAATCAATCACTCTTACTCATGCATGTGAAATATCAGATCTAACTAGTTCCTTCATTTGTTTATCTAACATTTAATCATTAACAACAATGTAGAGGCATAACATTCAACCACATAACACAAGTTCTACCGTGGTTCACCCCATCCTGGGCTACATCCACAAATATTTGGCTCTCAAGCTCTTTTATTATGTCTCAGAAATATATCGCGTCGTGCACGTTTACAGTCTTGGATCTTACAATCTCAACATGCTTCTCGATCCTTGTGAGGCTGACTAGATCGCACCAGGCTCCTCATCCTGTGATCTAACCCTTAGGATCAAGTTGCTCGACTCTTCTCTATCTCACCAGCTTATAAAAGGTTGCAATCCTATCCTTTCTCACTCTCCTCTCTGTCTCTCCCTATATCTTCCTAGACCTCCTAGGTACTACTTATACATATTCTTGGCTTATCAGCCATTACAATATCTTGCAAAAACCCTAACCCTAATGTAGTTAGGTCTCCCTTGCACGCGTGCCTCGCATGCTTCCCTCGCACGTGCTTCTTTTCCTTCCAGATGTCTTTTCTTCCACTTCGTGCTTTTCTCTCCAAAAATGGCCTTTTTTACAAAATTGGTCCACACCCAACAGGCCCCCAACATTGACATCGTGGCTCGTCCCGAGTCACTGTTTAACTCCCGTGTCTACCATTGCTTGTGTCGATGATTCGTACATGTATACTATCCGTTGGCACTACTCTTGAGTCTAGTTACTCTTTGTTGCCATGGCTTAGACCACCTGCATAGTGACTGGTGGTCTTAAGATCTCTCCCCCCTCCAAGCCTATCTGTTCCAGACATTCTTTCTCTGCGTCGATTTCCATGACCAACCGTTCTGCCTTTTCCTGTAAGGGCTCCAGCTGCGCTCGTTGTGTGATTTTCTGTGCTTGTACCACTTTTCTTCTGCATGAAGGTTCTTCATTTCTGCGGTCTGCTGAATCTTCTCTGGTACGAACATTTTCGTGTGTCATTGCTTGACATCTACTATTGCTGCGTGCAATTTATCTTCCTTTCCTTGCAACTCTTGTAGGC
Organism: Picea engelmannii; assembly: GCA_009831015.1. Classification (NCBI taxonomy): domain Eukaryota; kingdom Viridiplantae; phylum Streptophyta; class Pinopsida; order Pinales; family Pinaceae; genus Picea; species Picea engelmannii. The sequence goes on from ML796552.1 coordinate 76,984, forward strand.
TCCCATCTTCTAATAGCTGGGTCCATAGCTGGCTGCTTTTCTCCAGAAGTTCTGCCACCCTATGTATATTCTGCACGATGTTCTCTGTAGCTTCTATTGCGTCTTTCTCTCTTTGTGCTCAGACTGCTTGTGGAGTTGTAGATACCGCGTGCTCCTCCATTTCCTTGATCTATTCTTTATATTGTTGTAGAGTCTGCGCTATCTTTGCTATCTTCTCCTTTGAAGATGCTTCCTCCAATACCGTGTCATCTGAGATAGCTTTAAAGACTACATCTATATGGATCTCCATTTGGTCCACTTTTTGCTGGGCTATCTTTTTCCTTTTCCCTCCCTGGCTGATTGCTTCCTTCAATGCCATATTTTCTTCCTGCGCTAGTTGTAGATTTGTCGCGTCAAACCTTGCTCTGGAATGAATCTCCTGCGTGACGCTAACCTGTAACTTATATAGTGCTTTTGTTGGTATTTTGTGCTTCACCAAGTCTAACATTTATATATCCTTCACGGGCTTCTGCTCTGTTTCCTCATCGATGAACAACATATCTGGTGTTATGATAAAGTTAGCACTTTCCTGTACTGTAATTTGTATTATTTCTCCGATAGGTGTTCCTTCTCTTACTGGCGTCAGCTTGTCCTTTTGTTGTTGTTCTTCCTTGATCCTCAACTGCTCTAACATGGTTTTTACCTCTTCTACATGTTCCAAAATTGAATCTCTATGGTTTTCCGCATTTTCCCATACTTCTGACAGTCAATATTCTACTTTCGTGGCTATCAGTTCTACGTCATCTTCTGTCCATAACGTTTCCATTTGTTTCCTGTAGGCATTTGCTTTCTTCCTGGTGCCACTTACTTGCACCATTGTTCTGTTTCTTTGGGCGTCTGGCTGTTCAGGTGCTTTGGGCATCTGTGTATCCATGCTAGTGTCCTGCTCAACTTCTTCGTCCATAGTTACGTCTTGTTCCTATGTCTGCACTTCCTCTGTACTCACCTTTCTTATTGGTCCTCCCGGTTCCTGCTCTGTAGCCTGTGGACCCTATTTCAGACCACGCTGTGATGTCTTTTGTGTCCTATTATTCTTTCGAATGGAGCTTCCCCCCCCCTGTCCCTATTGTTGTTTTCTTTTGCTAGGTAGCGCCATTCTTGCCTATCTGCTGCGTGGGGAGTGTGTTATCCTGTGTCTAGACTTGTACTGGTGGCATTTTGCTTGGTATCTCTGGTACTTTCCACTCCTTAGACCACTCTTGGACCTCCATATGGATGTCTTGCATCGTCACACAATACTTTAGTTGCAACCACTCCTTGGTGGGGTCCTTCTTTTCCTGTAGCCACATGTTGTGGCGTGATTCGTGGAAATTGGCTATCTGTGCATACTCCTAGACAATTTTTGGTGAGATCCTCCATGTCTCTGTCACGTTGTTATGAATCTCGATTAAGTACTGCGAAAACATGTCATTGTTGACTTTCTTGACCTTGGGATATGCGGTGCTTCATAGCAATGTGTAGCATGTTGTGCCACATTTTCCTGTCCTTGTGAGGAACACCGTATATGTTGGTTCATGCCACCCTATAAGTGAAATGAGGATGAGTAACCATGAATAGTGGAACTCAGAGCCCCAGTCTTGCGCATCTTTACAATCCTCTAGGAATGATTTGAGTAGGTACGGGCCCCAGCTCATCGAGTTCCCCTCTGCGCACTGTGCCGCAACTGCTACTACTCCTGTGACACTTCTTCTTTTCAGAACTTGTGCATTAATTTGCAACTGATAAATCTGGTTGCAAACCGAGTTGCAGGATCATTGATGTCATTGATCCTGATTCCTATGTTCCCCCTCTCTATGTCGTACTTCTCTTTAATCTCATCGGAGATGGCATTTTCCCGAGTCTTGTCATCTAGGTATTGCTGCGGCTTCTCCCCATCTATGGGTAGCCCTGTAATCTCTATGATGAGGTCAACGTTGATTGGTATTGGACTGCCCATCCATAGGATGCCTCCATGTGCCCTTGATAGAAACTATTTAACACATGCATTTATGTATTTTTCAATCCTGAAGGGCGGTATGTCTAAGAGATTCATGATACCTGTGTTGTATAGGCCTATGATCCACTGTGCAGGCTCCAACAATGGCGCACCTGATGGGCCCTCTCTCCTGCTCTTTAGGTATATCTGCACTGCCAAATATGGGAACTTTGTGGAATCCGAAACATCATGGTTGGAGTATTTAAGGTCATCGAATCCTCCTACCATGTTAACCCTAGTTCTCACTTCATTGGGAATTTTCAGGATTACTATGCTTAGCTCTGCCTGGGTGTGTTGTATGCCCTGCGTACTGGTTTCTGCTCACAGTTTCTTTTTCCCTTGTGGGGATGGTACTCCCCCCTCTTACTCGGTTTCCTGCTCTGGTTCCGGCTCCAGGCCCTGCTGTGTGCATTCCATGGTCGGTTCTACTCCTTGTGGCCCTTTTCCCCTGGATGCGTCGGATTCCATCCACATGGTATCCTCTCTTAGCTACTCGAGCTCCTGTGTGGATTCTTTCTCCTCCTCCACATGTAAAGTGGTTTGCTCATATTCTGGTGTGTGGATTTCATCCAAATCCACCACTGTCGGCATCTCACTAGTTCCACCTTGTGGTCCCTGTGTAGTACTCCAGGTGCTTCGCCTCATTTTTCTTGGTGCTCCAACTTGTGGTGGTGACATGGTGGTTAAATTTAAATGACAAGCTCTCAATTCACTGGTTGGTAGCGCAATTCCACACTTAGATCATTCTTCCTCTTGACTTGACATTTTTCTACTTAGCCAAAATCACAATGGGGCGATTTTCCCCCCTTTTTCCCACTTTATAGCGTGTCGGGGAAATGACAGTTGTGTCGCACCAATACTTGTTGCTTTTCCCCCTTTTTGTTATGCTTCATGCTCATGATACCTTCTTACTTGTTTAACCAATCTTCTGTGTGTCGTGTTTTTTGAACGTTGGTTTTCTTGCAGCGCCTCGTTATGTTTTCTTAGTACCGTTCTGTCGAGGCTCTCCATGTGCGTTGATTTTTTTTTTTAATTTTTAATTTTTTTTTCCGCGTTAACTTCCTAATTACTAGGAGGTCGACTGTCCCTGTATAGCTTTAGTAAAATCCCATTGATAATTCCTCTAAGTTATGTACCTCCTAAGTCTTTCAATTGTATAACTCCCCCATCTGTGATAGTCTTTACTTCGTATGGTCCCAACCAATGCATTCTGAACTTTCCTAGGTGATGAAGAAATTTACTATCATATACCAAGACTAGGTATCCTTCCGTGAAACTCTTCCTTTTTATATTTCTGTCATGCCAAGATTTTTACCTTGATTTCTGTACTTCTTGGTGAAATCGTGCTAGGATTCTATCTTCTTCCATCTCTAGCAGCTGACTTAGCCTTTCTTGAACTGCACCTCATTCCGTCATGTTGGTGGTGATTGCTGCTACGCACAAACTAGGTACCAAAAATTATAATGGCACCACTACTTCTTGTCCATACACCAATTTGAATGGTGTTTTCCTTGTCAACTTTTTGCATGTAGTCCTGTATGCCCATAATACTGCTGGTATCTTCAAGTCCCAATCGTCCCGATTGACATTGCATATTTTTGTCAATGCATTCTATAGGATCTTATTAAAGGCTTCCACTGTACCATTTGCTTGAGGGTGATATGGTGTACTCTTTTGGTGATAGACTTCAAACTCTTCAGTCATAGCCATAATAGTCCTGTTAATGAAGTGAGTGCCTTGGTCACTCATCAAAATCCTTGGGCATCCAAATCTAGTGATCACTTGCTCAAATAGGAAGTGTGTTGTTGTCTCTACACTGCCATCTTTTACTGTTGCTACTTTTGCCCATCTTCTTAAGTATTCTGTCACAGTAATAATATACCTTGCTCCTGACCTCTTTGTTGGTGGGTTAAATTGTCCCACAAAGTCTATTGCCCATTTTTCGAATATCTGCAAGGTTACTTGTGGCATTAGGGGCATCTCGTCCTGTCTATTAGGTTTACCAACCCTCTGACATACATCACATCTATGGGAGTAGTCCTTTGCATCTCTATGAACAGTCGACCACCATATTCCTGCATGCAATACCTTCTGCGCGGTATCTTTTCTGGCATAATGTCCTCCTGCTATTCCCTCACGAGCCTCTGCTAAAATCCTAGGTCTTTCATGTTCTAGTACACATCTTCTCAAGATGTTTTCTACACCCATCTTATATAAGTGTCCTGTAATCAATTGATAGTCTACATCTTAGATTACCGGATTTTTCTTTTGCGCAATGTTGAAGTCTTGTGGCGCAGTCCCTGTACTCAAGTATTGAATGATGTCAGCAAAATATTCATTAGCTACTTGTACTAAAAATAACTGTGCATCAAGGAATTTGTCCTCTAAGTTCGTAGGTTCCTCTCCATTAGTGATCCTTGATAGGTGATCAGGTCCTACATTCAACCTCCCTGGTTTGACTATTACTTAAAATTCAAATTCCTCGAACAATAGTAACCATCGACAAATTCTCCCCCCAAACACTGGCTTATTGACTAGGTATTTAAGAGCTGAATGATCTGTAAACATCTTGACATGTTTTCTCAGTAAGTAATGTTTGAACTTCTGGAGTGCATAAACCAAATCTAAGCCTTCTCTTTTTGTGGTATTGTAATTTTTCTCTGAATCTGAGAGTTTTCTGCTAGCAAATGCTATAAGATGGTCCAATTCCCTTGTTCTTGGCTGCGCCAAAATAGCTCCAAGTGCTATAGATAATGCATCTACATGCACATGAAATGTATTTTCCCAATATGGGAATACCAATATTGGTGTTGTTATCATCTTCTCTTTTAGAGTGTCCAGTCCTCGCTGTCAGTCCCCATTCCACTAAACTTTACTATCTTTCCTCAACAGTTTCTCCATCGACGCAGTGATCTGCGCATATCCTTTTATGAATTTTCGGCAGTATCCCGTGTGTCCCAATGTTGCTCTCAACTGACGTACTGATTTTGGTGGTGGCAGGTTAACAATCACTGCAATCTTGGCAGGATCTACTAGAAAGACTTGTTTGCACACTATATGGCCCAACAATATCCCAAAAGGTGTCCCAAAGATGCACTTCTTGATATTTAGTGATATCTGACACTTCCTGCATCTTTCTAACATCATCCTTAACACCTCTATACTTCTACAAACTGATGGATGAATTCCTTAAAAGTAGCTATGACTACTCTTGAGAATATAGCTGGTGCATTCTTCAGACCAAAAGGCATGACTGTGTACTGGTAGGATCCCCATTCTGTAGCAAAAGTATTCTTGTAGCTATCTTCTGGGGCTATCTTGATTTGATGGTAACCTGAGAATCCATCTGTGAATGAGTATGCTTCCTGGCCTCCTATATTCTCCAATACGTCATATGTGAAAGGGGTAGGGAAAGGGTCATGAAGGCAAGCATCATTCAACTTCCTCAAGTCGACACACATCCTTATCACTCCCTGCTTCTTCTCCTAAACTACGATAGGGCTGACCCATTCAGATTCCTCCACTGGTTCTATGATTCCAACCTCCAACATCCTGTCAATTTCTGCTTTTACTTTCTTCTTATATATTGGGTTCAGTCTATATGCTCTTTTTCTAACTAATCTAGCCTCATATTTGAGATGTATCTTCATCTCCCATAGCTCTCCTGCTATGGCTTTCATTTCTGTAAAGGTTGTTGGGAACATGTCACTATACTCGCGTAATAAATCTGTTATGCTTTCTACTGTTTGCTCATCCCAATAGTCTCCAATGCTGGCCATTTTGGGATTCTCAATTATCCTGTTGGCACAGGGGCAGACCCAAGGTTCAACGCTACAAGAGCGCACCAAAGAAACCCTAACTACTGGCCCTTTCGGCAACACCTACGAAGCAGATGAAGTTTCACTTGAGGTAGAGGCAAGGGTGGTTGCATGATTCAAGTGTCTGCAACCTTAGCTGGGACATAGATATGTGATTATAATACTTAACATAGCACTTTATCATCAACAATTCATCAATATTCAACCAATAACTATTGCGCAGATAGAACAAAGCATCACATCATTCACTCAGATCTGATGTATTTAAGCACTTTATCATAAACAAACAGATTATATCTAGCAGATCAAGCACTAAGCACCTTCATATAGGTCAGATCTAACATTCTTACACATCATTAGCACAAAGCTTCAACGGGTTTATCTATATCTATCAAAGCACTTAACAAGAGAAGTTATAAACACATCAAGACAAGCACAAAGTGGAACAACATAATGTTTACATGGTTCACCCCCACCTTGGGGCTACGTCCACCAACTCTTCTTCTTTATTGTCTTCAATTAATCGGTTACAAGCATAGAGCCTCAAAACCCTACTTCGCCTAGGACAGGAGATCTGCGCACCTCGCTAGATCCTCCTTCCTTGCATTATAGCACAAATCACTTCATAGCCTATTACAATACCTTGCACCTAGCTCTGCAAGTCTCTCCTAGTATGCACAGAGCATCTTCAAACCATAATTGCAGCTAAGACTTAGCTTATAAGCCTCACATCACATAGATCCCTTTTTTTCTTCTTCTTTTCTTACATAGCCTAGACATCTATTTATACATTACAAAATAGGCCTAAACATGGGTAAACCCATGGGCCGACATCCTCCTGCGATAGGCTGTCGAAGTCCGAAAATAGGTCAAACTTTACCAGATCCCTCAAAACTTGCTCAAGGGCCAACATGCCCCCAACACTCACCTGTGACTCGTCCCAAGTCACTCTGATGTAGGAAGTTATACTTCGAACGCTTCGAGCTTGGATCGAACTGCTTTGACTTGCTGTTGTGCTACAAGCTCTTGTTCAACAAGCTCTTGAATGAATGCATCATTCACAGGTCCTTCCAGGTGCTGTTCAGCTGCGGTACTAACCTGCTCCAGTTCTGCTCCCTGGATCTCGTCCTTTAAGAACAATTGGTAAGCCTTGTCTTGTAGAGGTCGGAGTTTCTGAGTTACTTCCACAACTTTGCTTTGGATAGCGTGGATCTGCTATTGGGAAGTTTGCTGCTCTTGAGATCTCTTCATTCTCTCCACATCTGTCAGGGCTTTCAGCTGTGTCTGTAGTGTTTCTGCGTGCTGCTTCACTTCCTGGAGCTGCAACTCCAGTGCCTGCAACTTTGGGTTCTCGGTAAGTTTCTCATGTGTCTGGGCACTGCGATCAATGAATTGCTTGCATTCTAAGGTAAGGGCCTTTAGCCTTTCAACTGTGCTCCTGGAAGTTGCTTCTCTTTGGTCCTTTACTTCCTGTGGGGTCTCGGGCACAGTGCGTAGTTCTAGGTCTACGATGCGTTGCTACAGCTGCTGGATCACTCCTTCAAGTTGCGCTACTTGCTTCATGACTTGATCCTCTGCCTTTACTTCTACAACAGTCACAAAGCGCAGTGATATGTTGACCGCTTCCTTCACTTCGAGTTGCTCAACGAGCAACTGTTCCTTGCCTTGCTGCAGCTGTGCCTTTTCTTCATTGAACTTCGCTTGGAGAGCACTCTTTTCTTGTTCGACAGCTCGACGTTGTTTTACAAGTACTCCCTGTACTTGTACCAAAGCTTGGGTGGCTTGCACTATTTCCTCTTGTGCTCATCGAAGGCGAGCTTCGACTACAGAAGCGACCAGTGGAGTTGGGTTGGCTCATCTCCCGGTTCCAGTGTCCCTAGTGGCAGAGGCGTAGTGAAGACTGCGCGGCTGGATTGTAGTGCCTGCTGCACCCCTTGGAGTTCAACCTCAATTCTATTGTACATCTCCTCTTGCTTAGCTTCTTGCTTCTTTGCTATCTCCAAAGAAGCATCATTCAGGGATGCTATGATGAAATTGAAATCATCAGAGGCGAGGACAGTCTGGATCTTAGTTATAGAGTCTTTTTATTTCTTACGGAAAGAAGGATTTGGGGGAGAAACCTTCCTTTTCTTCGAGGGGTCCTCCTCGTCTCTAGGCGGTGTTACTTCACCTTTCTTCTGTTTAGTTTCTGTGCCAACTATCTCTTCGCCATCACCCCCTTTCTCTGGTGATATGGAAGCAGTCTTCAGTGAGGCACTGCTTAAATCTTGTACTTCTTCAGTCTTCTTTGTCTTTCTGGGCCTGAGTGTATCTTGCGTAGTTTTTGGGCTGTGTATGTCGGATATCTCTGCAAAGTCTGCTGGAATAAGGAGGTCCGCCGACCAGTCCTTGGTGATCTCCTCTAAGTCCTCCTCCGTCAGCTTGTAATAGGACTAAAGCTGTTGCTTGTGCTCGTCGGCGCGTGCCGTGATATAAATGTAATGCCGATCAACATTGAACTTCATCAGAGGCTTGAATTGGTGTAAAGTGTTTGACGTCATGCGAGGTTCGGACTGTATTTATATCTTTAGCTGATTGTAGTATTTATGGAACACAACATTTGAATGCATTGCTTATTCATGTCACTTGAGTACCACAATGTATTGAACTTCGTGACCAATGGTTCAAATGGCTCGATGTCCGGGAAGGTCGCACGTTCCGGCATCTCCAAGGAAATGAAAGCGATTAACATCAAGAGCCAGCTGAAATGGAATTCATATCCTTGATCTTGTGCTTCTTTGTAGTCAAGTTCCAATTGGTTCACTAGGTACTTCGCCCAATTCATTTGTAGGCCCTCCGTGCACTTCCCTACGAGGTCGACTACAAAACCAGTCACTTGGGTGGGTCGGTTCTTGCGTACTAACTTCCCTGCAATCAACTGAAAAGCAAATCACACTGCACCATTCTAAATAGAGGCTAGCTTGTAGCCTCACATGCCCTTCTCAACATCGCCATAAGTGTCCTTGATCCTTTGTGCAAGAGCATGGTCCATATCTTTTCCAGGATAGAAATCCTGTGGGTCGGGTCCTTGCATACTCAAACCCATGATTCAATTGATCAAGGTCGGATCAACTATGATACAACGGTTTAGCCACAAATATACGCCATGGTAACAAGACAACAACAACTTGACACATTCATTCACCTCTTGGTGTCTTCCGAAGTGGGGAATTTTCATGATGTTGAGTAGGGTGGACTGCACGAGGTTATGGGTCTATGCTTGGGGAATTACCTTTGAGTTTTTCCCTTTTGTTCTAGTCAGATACTTATGTGAGGCTAACATGTTGTAGACTTTGCGATCTTCGAGGTTGAAGTCGCTAAACTTCAACGCTGCGATCTTATCTTGGTCTGCTCGCACTATGCATATCGCCTTCGGGAGGTACACAGTGACCAAGGGGTACTCGAAATATCTAGGTACACTGTCGTGGTTTACAACATCACTTAAAGGTGGTATATAGGTGGGTAAGATAGTCGGGATCAGTTTATCATTCGCTAAGTCATCCCTGTGTTTAGTTAGCTTCTCATCGGGCGACCAGGATGGTCCTGCTCCGCGAGCAGTGTATGTAAAGGCTGGAAGTCCTCTCGTGGATGATGTTTGTATACTTGTAGACATCAACATGACTTGTTTAGTCATGAGGTTGATCAAAACTTCCTCAACAACTTTTTCTGCAGCGCTCAACTCATCCGACATACATGCTCGTGGTTAATAATCTCAGGTTCGGGGGGTAGCTTAGACACAGTAACGAGATAGAGAGCAGAAGAACAATGATCACTGTATAAACTCAACTTAGTCTGCGGGCTCAAATTCTTAATTGGAAAAAGTGTTCTCGGTGTGTGGCATGGTGGGATAAATAGGTAACTCGACAACGGGTCGCTTGCAACGGGTATGAGGCCTTCATTAACTCGATTCTGTCCGTTATGGCGTTGTCCCAATGGTTGGATGGCAAGCTAGCTGGACATAAATGGCTTTCTATCTGTTCGAAGCATTGGTCTAATAGTTATAATGTCCCCAACGACTATATTTCTCCTCCATGGCGAAGTGCCATGTGTCGCTGTTCCGATATCCCGACTAAGCTCCAATTTTGCAATTTTTCCTTCTGTGAAGTTCCCTCCAGAGCGTTCTGCAACTTATCAATCTTGGCTCTCTTCTTACTTAACTTTCTAGCCTTCTTTCCAGTGAGCTTTGTCTTGGTATTCCTTTTTCCATTCTAATTTTTGTCTTCTTTTGACCTAGTCACTTCGCGCCGTTGAGATTCTTCCCTAGGGTTCCCGGATAATACTTCTTCTTTGTCTGGGATAGGTATTTCAATCTTCTGTGGATCCTCTAGTGTTCTTGCAACTTTGACATCCTAGTATCTAGTGTTAAATAACTTCGATCTGTTCTCATGTTCTTCAATCAAGTGTGCGATCCTTCTAGTCATGAAATCTTTTAACTCTTGTTTCTTCTGTTCCAAACCTTCTTCTTCTTCCTTTCATCTGGTTTGATCTCTGCCAATCCAAGTTTTTCCTAGTAACATGGTAAATGGGGCTCTGTCCTCAATAAATTTAATAATCTCAAAATCTTATTCTGTCAAAGTTCCATTAACATTCATAGGTATGCGAGCGAGCTTCCCACATAGGTTTATCAAATTTCCTCTAAATAACCCTATTCCTACTAATGAAGGAATCATAACAGGCTTCCCTATAGCTTCCCAAGTTCTCTCTGTCATGATGTTCACCTGTGTTTCCTTATCTAGAACACAGTCAATGTCGAAGTCTCCTATTCTTGCTTCAATGCATTCTTTTCCTTTGAAGATCTCTGATAATCTGACATGTCGGTGGTCATTCAGGGTTTCTTTCATTTGTAGCAATAGTTTCTCTGATTCTTTCTAGGGTTCTGCTATTTTTGGATCTGCCTTAAGGTTTTCTTGATTTAGATTCATTCCTTCCAGCTTAGCAATCATTCTAGGGCAATCTAATACTTCATGGTCCATAACTTTACAACAAAGACAACGAGGTATTTTCCTAGGGCATTGCTTAGCAAGATGTCCCGGTCTTCTGCAACTATAACAGAGGGTTAATCCTCTCTTTTGTTTAAATGATCCCCAACCTTCCCTGTACTGTGCGCTAGGATCATGGTAGCTAACCTGGAAAAAATTCTTTCTAGGATACTGCATACACTTATTAGTCCAAATATCCTGTCTATGCATAGGTATGACATATTTTTCACTATTCATATCAGATCTATTCATATCAAATCTTCTTTCATCTATTAATACCCTAGTTTTAAAGCTAGGATAGAATCTATCAAACATACCTAGATTCATACTTTTGAAACAAAAATTTCCACTAATCTTACTTCTACAAAGAACAAAGCCTTCAGATCTATAAATTTTCACTATTCTTACCTGTATCAGAGCACATAGCTTACATATATTACCTCTTTTCTTCAGATCTGACCTTTTTTCTTGGTACAGAGCTCCTCAGGTCAAGTAGAATGCCGCGTACCGGGACAACAGATCTACGCATAGAACTTTCACAATCCTAGGTTGAATCTTTGCACAAAGATTTTTATTTCTTAGTTCCTAGCAATCACAGTTTTAGGTCTGATATTGCGTACTTTAGCAGTAGATCTACGCAAAAAAATTTTCTTCAGTTCCCAACAATCACAGTTTTAGGTCCCGGCAACAGAACCATTTGTTGGCACAAGGGCAGACCCAGGGTTCAATGCTACAACAACGCACCAACAAAACCCTAAATACCGTCCCTGTCGGCAACACCTGTGAAGCAGATGAAGTCTAACCCAAGGTAGAGGCAGGGGTGGTTGCAGGACTCAAGTGCCTGCAACCTTAGCTAGGACATAGATATATGATTATAATACTTAACGGAGCAATTTAGCATCAATAGTTCATCAATATTCAACCAATAACTACTACGTAGATAGAATAGAGCATCACATCATTCACTCAGATCTAATGTATTTAAGCACTTTATCATAAATAGGTAGATTATATCTAGCAAATCAAGCACTAAGCATCTTCATATAGGTCAGATCTAACATTCTTACACATCATTAGCACAAAGCATCAACAGATTTATCTATCTTTATCAAAGCACTTAGTAAGAGAAGTTATAAACACATCAAGACAAGCACAAAGTGGAACAACACAGTGTTTACATGGTTCACCCCCACCCCGGGGCTACGTCCACCAACTCTTCTTCTTTATTGTTTTTAATCAATCGGTTACAAGCACAGAGCCTCAAAACCCTACTTCGCCTAGTACAATAGATCTGCGCACCTCGCTAGATCCTCCTTCCTTGCATTATAAAAAAAAGCACTTCACAGCCCATTACAATACCTTACACCTAGGTCTGCAAGTCTCTCCTAGTATGCACAAAGCATATATAAACCATACTTGCACCTAGCACTTAGCTTATCAGCCTCACATCACATAGATCCCTTTTTTTCTTCTTCTTTTCTTACATAGCCTAGACATCTAGTTATACATTACAAAATAGGCCTAAACATGGGTAAAACCATGGGCTGATATCCCATTCCCGTTACATAATCCCAAAAACCCAAAAAGGACCCAAAAAAGGGGCCGAGATCCATGATCTCCGCTTTGTCTTGCGCTCCTCCTTCGACAAGCAGTCGAAGTCCGAAAATAGGTCAAACGTGACCAGATCCCTCAAAACTTGGTCAAGGGCCAACATATCCCAATGTTGAGTTTCTTCACCTTGATCGACACAACAAACACTTTTGATTCCAGAGGTGGAACTTCCACCTCTCTTTCACCTTCACCTTCTGTTATCTGAATTTTGCGAGGGTCCTCTTCATCTGGTGGTTCTTCCTACACATGGTATCATGACAGTAGTTCTTTCACTATCCGTCTGTTCTATTGTTGATCTTCTGTCATAAGTTCAACTTCTGGTTCCTTAATGAATATCACCCCTATGATTTGTTTGAGTCATGAATCTATGTTGGGGTTCTCATGTTCAAATGAGAAAGTGATTGTAAAGTTCTGTTGTAACACCGTCCATTCTGCAGTCCCTCTGCACAGTTCCTGGTCCGCATACCAGTTTTCTGGGATTCCTTCTAGTGTATGAATAAAGTGATGAGGCCATTCCTTTGGTGGTGTCATCATCCAAAAATTTCGACACTTCTTCAAGTGTTTGAGGGTTGACCCCTATCCATCATATCTATGCATCATTCAGCTCTGCGCCGAATCTAATGCGCAATAATCATTTGCATTGGTACCAGTCCCTAACGGTCTCTTTGTGCACACCCCACCATCTTGCAGGTGTTGCCTTGAGTGCTATTTCCAAATATAAGATCCTCTAATTTGATAACACTTCATCTTCATATCTTGTTATGAATTCTTATAAGTCAGTCACCCCATGAAAGCTAGGAGGTTCTCTTATCTCTATACCTACCCATCTTACTACGCGGTCTATTCTTGCACATCTTCTTGTGAAGACTTCATGTAATCTCTGCTACCAATTTTCCAACCCTATATCTGAGTCTAACGTGCATGATGTGATACTTCTACAATTGAGTACCCCATCTATAGTTGGATTCACATAATCTTCTTCTCGTGCGATGGTTCTGTACAATTGGTTAATTTCCTCTAGGTCCAAGCAAGTGGGTTCTACAAACCTTTCTCCTTTTGATGGATCTAATGGCACAATGACTCTGTATTCTCCTAACTCGAATGCCATCTTCCTTATCTTTAAATTGATTATGGCATGATTGTCAAACTCCCAATCCAAGCCAAGAAGTGCTGGATAAGGTGTTGTGCCATCCAATATTTCTATTACTTCTAAGTCTACCTTGGTGCGCATTCCATCCAGATCTACTGTCAAACCCTTTAACCTTCCAATTGATATAACTCTGTGTTGATTTGCTAGTTTCAACTAAACAGGTGAATATACATTGCCATGTCTTCTTGGGTAACACATTCACCTCTGAGCCTAAATCTAGTATGATGTCCCCCATATTGAAATCTCCAATGTTAGCATTTAATCTGAATTCCCTGCTTGTCCTCCTTCTTGTATGCAGGTGATTGACTGTTTTCTGTTCTAATTTCCCCTCTACCTATGAGTTACATCTTTCTATCATATTTTGCAAAATTTTAACAGATGATTGGTCATTTAATAACTTAACACAAGATTGTAGAAAAGCCTTTATGGTACTTACTTGTTCTAGGGGTTGCACTTCATTATTATGATCCAATAATGAAGGCATCTCATACATTGGTACATCCCGAGTATGTTGTGAAGTTGATGTAGATGAAATGTATGGCTTCAAGAATTCTTGTCTGGCTTGCTTGAATATCCCCTTTTCGTTATGCGCATCAAACTGCTTCTGTGGTTCATCATTCTTCTTCACCAACTGATGTTGTGCTAGATCTTGTCTTACTGCGTCATTTCATGTCTTAGTTCCTCCACGTGTAACTATGTTGATATTTCTTCCATCATCCCTTGCTTCTGCATAAATCCACTAAACATTCTAATTGTTCTGATTTCTTTTTTCCTGGATCTTCCCCAATAGTGTCGGACAATATTTCGTATCATGATCTTATGCGTGACAATACATACATGTCACATGTGCAAGTGGACATTATCTTGCATAATGTCCTGGTTGTTGAAAGTGTTGACATACCACTGGTCCTCTGCCTCTTCCAAATCCTCCTCTACCTCTATAGCCAACTCGATCTCCTCATGGTGCGTTGTATTGGGGCGCCTGGTTATACCGCACAGGGTTATACTGTGGCTGTGCGGTATTGTACTGCGGCTGCATAGTGTTATATTGTTGTGGTGAAAGGTTATATGGGGTTGGTACTTGGTTAAATTGTGGTGTAGCTTTCCCTGTCATCATTTCTTCCTATACCCTATAGATATTTGATGTTCATTCCCTCATCAGCTCCATTGTCCTGCAATCTTTGTCATCATGGCCTATTGACTTGCAAAAGTTGCAATATGAACTCTTAGGCACTGTTTGGTATTTCTGCATCATTGGACAGTCATATGGATCATGCCCCCGTGTCTTAAAAATCTCACAACATACTCCTCCTGATGGAAAAGGGTTTGGCAGTCCCGTTTCCATGTACTATGCGAATGTTGGGCATTCATTCTTGTGGTGTCCTTCTGTCCTACATGTGGTACACCAAACAAATTCTCTTTTGTCCTTACCCCTGTTTTGGTTTAGTTGAAATGTTAAGTTCTTTAGATCCTCTTTCATGTCATCTATGGCTGGATCTGTCTTCTGATATTGGTTCTCTTCCAGTTGTAGGGCTACCTGTAGAGCCTCTTCTTGAGTTTGAAATTTTTGTTGTCTCAAAGGGTACTTCAAATGTGGTAGCAATGAATTGACAAAAAAATTCCTATGCTGCATGTCTGTCATGACATATTTTAGTTTTCCCTTCAATCGTTTGAATCTCTAGTCAATCCCCCACACAGATTCTCCTGGTTTCTGTCTGATCTCTATCATCTCATTCATGTATTGATCCTCTTAGCTAGGGTTCTGGAATTCATTTATCAATAACATCTTGATATCCACATTTGTTTTGGTTGTCCTTGGTGGATTGTTTGCAACTAATCACATGTACCAATCCAGTGTGTGGTCTCTTAGCATGATGGCTAACTGTGCAAGTTTAGTGTCTTCATCCATGATATGTTTTGCTTCTTCATTTTCACAAATGAACAGGTGCTTCTCGGGGTCCTCCGACGCCTCTCCCTTGAATTCTGGTAATCTGATGGTGGGATCATGTCCTGCCATCCTGAATGTCGAACTACTACCTCCGCGCGGTGTAGATACATGACTACCACTTCTTGAAATGGATCCTCTAGTTGTTTCTCCTTGACTAGATGTACTTCCTGTCGTCCTCCTTCCGAAATTTGATTATCTAAATGGTGGTGTTCTTATTGGTGTATTAGTCACACATGGGTTTATGGGTTCCACACTGACACTGATATGGACATGAGTGCTGCCTTTTGCTCCTGCTCCTAGACCTCTTGTCTTCCTTTCATATGTCGCATGCATGATTTCCTCAATCTCCTCCACATCCCGGAGATCCTCTACCTCTTCTTCATCACTTTCTAAGCCTTCCCTCGCGACTATGGCTCTCTTCTTGTTGTTCATCTTATATTGGTAGGGTACTCAACTGCATGTTCTTCCAGTTGTTGCCATGATCTAATTGATCTGGTCTTCCTCCATGATGATTGGATCCAAGGCCTCCTTATTCTTTCCTCTATCCATTTCTCTCTCCATTTCTATGTCTTTTGTCAGTGCTTCCCCCCTTCCCCCATGCACGCAGGGAAGTTTAGTTGTCTGAAGCCATTGTCATTACACCTTTGTTATATAGTAATATCTTAATGGAAGTATATAGCGATATGATGCACCTACCTTGAGGTCCCTTCAGAAACTCTTTCTCTGCTGTGCTGTAAGACTTCGCAGTATCTATTGCAAATTCTGTGATAAATCCTGCAACAATTTTGTCTAACCATAAATCTACGACACGCGTAAATTTATTGTCAACTTGTTGAAACTGAACGATCTCAACAAGATTCCACTCTAGCTATCCAATTTGATTTGTAGGGTGGTTGTCTTTAAACCTCAATATCTTATTCACTCAATCCCATTCTGTTCCAACCGACAACATAACCATTTGTTGGGTTTAACTACTTTATCTAATATGATCTTACCTTTCTGTCATAAGTTGACCCAGGTTCATATTTAACAAGCTTCCAACAAAATCCCTCTAAAACTACCGGCCCTCCTGGTAAACCAGAAGGAAGCACAATACATAGGGTGCACTGCGCAGTCTCACCTGAGATAGTTCTATGGGTGGCTGCAATACTCAGACGCTTGCAGCCTGGGAATCAGTGGGTATTTGTAATTGTACCTTGTGATCTTCATTTATTTAATCTAACATCTTAATTAATCAGTCACTCTTACTCATGCATGTGAAATATCAGATCTAACTAGTTCCTTCATTTATTTATCTAGCATTTAATTATTAACAACAATGGAGATACATAACATTCAACCACATAACACAAGCTCTACCATGGTTCAACCCCTCCACAGAGATTTGGCTCTCAAACTCTTTTATTATGTCTTAACAATATATCGCGTTGCACACCTTTACAGTCTTCGATCTTGCAATCTCAACATGCTTCCAGATCCCTGTGAGGTTGACTAGATCGCACCAGGCTCCTCAGCCTCTGATCTAACCATCGAGATCAAGTTGCTCGATTATGCTCTAGCTCACCAGCTTACAAAAGGCTGCAATCCTATCCTTTCTCACTCTCCTACCTGTCTCTCCCTATATCTTCCTAGACCTCCTAGGTACTACTTATACATATTCTTGGCTTATCAGCCATTACAATATCTTGAAAAAACCCTAGCCCTAATGTAGTTAGGTCTCCCTTTCATGTGCGCCTCTCATGCTTCCCTCACACGTGCTGGTTTTCCTTCCAGTTATCTTTTCTTCCACTTCGTTCTTTTCTCTCCAAAAATGGCCTTTTCACCAAAATGGGCATGCACCCAACATGTCCCAAGACATAGGAGGAGATAGAATACCTATCCAGGGTACCTTATTCATCAACAGTTGGCAGTTTGATGTATGCGATGGTTTGCACAAGACCATATATTGCACATGTAGTGGGAGTTTTGAGAAGGTATATGAACAATTTAGGTAAAGAACATTGGGAGGAAGTAAAGTATATTCTCAGGTATCTGAGAGGTACTTCTACTCATGCATTATGTTTTGGAGGTTAAGACACTGTTCTACAAGGATATGTTGATTCATATATGACAGGTGATAAATATAGTAGGAGGAGTACCACAGAGTATGTTTTTACTATAGGTGGAACAAAATTAAGTTGGATTTTGAAACTGCAAAAGGTTGCTTCACTTTCAACAACAGAAGCAGAGTATGTTGTTGCTATAGAGGCTAGTAAAGAAATGATTTGGTTACAAAGGTTTATGGAGGAATTGGGAAAGAACCATGAGAATAATAGGTTGTACTGTGATGGTGAGAGTTCCATTCATCTTGTAAATAATCATCCTTCCATTCGAAGACTAAGCATATACAACTCAAGTACCATTTCATATGATCTGTCTTGGAATATGGAAATTTGAATTTGGAAAAGACACGCACTAGCCAGAATCCTGCAGACATGTTAACTAAGGGAGTAACCATGGAGAAACTGAGTTCCTCCTCAGTTTTAGTTGGTCTTCAATCATGAAGATGAAGAGGAGAAATTTTATAGGTCCAAGAAGGATCATAGTCCAATAGATACAACATCGGTGGAGTTGTTGAGATCAGTCTCCGAGTGGGAGATTGTTGGTTGTGGAGCCTGATTATCTTCCCGATTCAGAGGTCTTTGTTTTCAACCATGTTTATACCCCATGAATACTTTACACCCTAGAAGAATGTACACTCCTCCATGCGAGGGAGTGCAGGGGGGGTTATCCCCCCTGTGGGGTCTGGGGGGTCCGAGGGAAAGTGAGCCCCGACGGGGGTTTGGGGGCGAAGCCCCAAAAGGAATATTTTCCTTGTAAACGTATATTGTAATTTCATAGTAAATTTGGACCATTCATTATAAGGTCGTAGATCTGACGGTAGAAATTATGTTAGGGTTTTTACCCTAGAAGGCAACCCTCTTTTATGAGAGAAATGTATTACAACTATGTATCATTGTGAATATTGTATTGCATGTGAGAAGACTGTGAGAGAAAGAAGAGGAAGTTACAGTGGGTGTGCTGTAGGTTGTATCCCTTCATTTGCTAGATAATAATAAAGGAAGGACCTGGAAATTTCTTTGGTGGACGTAGCCCACACTGGGTGAACCAAATATATCTGTGTCTCTATTGCATTGGTACCTTTTGTGTTTTATTTATGCATTTGTTTTATTTTATTGCTCCACGATCCTATTTTTCTAACAATTTGTATCCGAGTGAAAGGTAACTCATAGGAAAAGAGGGTTCCTGGTTCGAGTGGGAGCAATGGCGGAAGATGGAAAGGTTAGGGTCGAGAAATTTAATGGCCAAAACTACCAGTTATGGAAGATGCATATGGAAGATTATTTATATCAGAAGGATATATTCCTACCATTGGGTGGAATAGAAAGGAAGATGACGGACATGAAGGACGAAGAATGAGAGTTTCTTGACAAAAAGGTGTTAGGAACGATACGACTGAGCCTGGAAGTGTCGGTGGCTTTCAATATTTCGAAAGAAAAGACAACGAAGGAGCTGATGGACGCATTGGCTAAACTGTATGAAAAACCCTCGACATCCAATAAGGTATTTCTAATGAAGATATTATTTAATATGAAGATGTCATAAGGTGGGTCTTTTGCAAATCATTTAAATGAATTTAATACGGTTACTAATCAACTAAGTTCTGTAAAAGTGGACTTTGATGATGAGGTCAAGGCTCTTCTAATCTTGTGCTCATTGCCAGAAAGCTGGAACAACTTGGTCATGGTTGTAAGTAACTATGTCTTTGGTTCAAACACTTTAAAATTTGATGATGTTGTTGGTGTTATCCTTAGCGAGGAAATGCGACGAAAAAAAATAGGTGATACATTAGGTAACACGTTGAACATGGAGAACAAGGGAAGAGAAAATGATAGAGGAAATGGCTCAGGAAACTGTGGGAATTCTAGGAAGGGTAGATCCAAATCTAGACTGGGAAAGATAGAGTGTTGGAATTGTTGGAAGAATGGACATCTGAAGAAAGACTGCAAAGCTCCAAAGAAACAAAGAGATGGACAATGGGAGAAAAATCAGGAAGCAAATGTAACAGGTGATGTGTTACAAGATGCTTTGATTCTTTCTATAGATAATATTTTTGAGTCTTGGGTAGTAGATTCAGGGGCTTCATTTCATGTCACACCCCATAGGAAACATTTTCTAGATTATGTTCAAGGTGATTTTAGACAGGTTCATTTGGATGATGATGCACCATGCAAAATTGTTGGAATGGGAAAGGTAAAAATAAAGCAAAGGAATGGAAACCAATGGTTGTTGAAAGAGGTAAGACATGTTCTAGATTTAAGGAAAATTATAATTTAAACAGGAAAGTTGGCAAGTGAAGGTTGTATATCCATATTTACAGATAATATGTGGAAGGTCACCAAAGGATCATTGGTGATAGAAAAATGAGAGAGGGTAGGTACATTGTATTTATGTACTGGTAATACTGAATCTTCTATCTCTTTAGCTTCTACAGTAGTGGTTACAACACTGTGGTATCATAGACTTGGACAGATGAGTGAGAAGGGGATGCGAATACTTCACCAAAAAATATTTTCCAGATCTTAAACAAATTGATTTGGATTTCTGTGAGCATTGTGTTTATGAAAAACAAAAGAGAGTCATATTTCTCAGAGTCGAAAAAGAAAAAGAAGAGTGAAATGTTAGAGCTTGTGCATACAGATGTATGGGGACCAACTCATGTATCATCTGTTGGTGGCTCTCGTTATTATGTTACTTTTATTGATGATGTAACTAGAAAAACTTGGGTTTATTGCATTCGACAAAAAATTGATGTTTTTGATACTTTTAAGAAATGGAAAGTTTTGGTTGAGATTGAGACAGGAAAAAAGTTGAAGTGTATCAGATCGGATAATGGAGGTGAATATTACACCAAGGAGTTTGATGATTACTGTTCATACCATGAGAGTCATAGAGAGAAGACAATTCCAGGAACACCACAAGAAAATGGTGTGTCAGAAAGGATGAACATGACAATCATGGAACGTGCAAGGAGTATGAGATTGCATGTTGGTTTTCCCTTACAGTTCTGGGTAGATGCTTTAGATACAATTGTTTACTTAATAAACATATGACCTTCAAGTTCTTTGGATGGAGGAATTCCAGAGGAGGCATGGACAGGTAAAAATGTAAACTATTCTTTTTTGAAGACTTTCAATTGTGAAGCATTTGTCCATATTGATAAATAAAATAGAACAAAGCTTGAGGAAAAATCCAAGAAGTGTACCTTTATTGGATGCATTGTTAATGATTTTGGTTATCGCTTATGGGATTATGAAAATCACAAAATCATTAGGAGTAGAGATGTCATATTCAATGAGAAGGTCATGTACAAAGATCAGTTGTAGGGAAAGAAACAGAAAAAAGAAAAACCAAAATACACAGTGCTTGATGAGATCACTGTAAAAGAAATTCCAAAGGTACCAGAAAAACAAAATGCACAACAAAAGGAGAAAAGAGTACCCCAAACTCTTGCAAGTGTTGTTATAATATCTACCAGGTTAAGTAGACCCCCCTAAACGATCCTCTCTTTCATTGTATTATTTATTGTTGACTGATTCCGGTGAACCATAATGTTATGAAGAGTCAATGCAGGTAGACACTAAAAAGAAGTGGGAGAAAGGAATGAAAGAGGAAATGGATTCCCTGGTAAATAACCAAACTTGGGATTTGGTTCAGTTGCCTACAGAAAAAAGAGCATTACAGAATAAATGGGTTTACAAGTTGAAGGAAGAAGATGGAGGAAAAACGTGGTACAAGGCTAGACTTGTTGTAAAGGGGTTTGCACAAAAGAAAGGTATAGATTTTGATGAAATATTTTCTCCCGTAGTTAAAATGACTTCAATTAGGACCATTTTAAGTCTTGTGGTAGTAAAAGATTTGCATCTTGAATAGTTAGATGTAAACATAGATTTTCTCCATGGGGATTTGGAGGAAGAGGTTTATATGCAACAACCACAGGGGTATGAGCTCAAAGGAAAGGATAATTTGGTATGCATGTTGAAGAAGAGATTGTATGGCCTAAAGCAAGCTCCAAGGTAGTGGTATTTGAAGTTTGACAGGTTTATGACAGAATAAGGTTATAGTAGATGTCATTCTAATCACTCAGTTTATTTTAAAAGGATAGAAAATGGAAGCTATATTATCTTGCTATTGTATGTACATGACATGCTTGTTGCAGGGTCTAATATGCAGGATATATATGTGTTCAAGAAGAAATTAGCTAATTCATTTGCGATGAAGGATTTGGGTGCTGCAAAGAAAATCCTTGGTATGAGAATAACAAGAGATAGGAAAAATCGCAAATTGACATTGTCTCAGGGTGAGTACATAAAAAAGGTGTTGGAGAGGTTTAGAATGCAGAATGAAAAACCAGTTAGTACACCTTTGGCCAACAATTTCAAATTAACTAAGGAAATGTGTCCAAAGACACAGGAGGAGATAGAATACGTGTCCAGGAGGAGGCAGTAAAGTGGATTCTTAGGTATTTGAGAGGTACTGCTACTCATACATTATGTTTTGGAGGTTCATAAACTGTTCTAAAAGGATATGTTGATTCATATATGGCAGGTGATAAATATAGCAGGAGGAGCACCACATAGTATGTTTTTTCTATAGGTGGAACAATAGTAAGTTGGATTTCGAAACTTCGAAAGGTTGTTGCAGTTTCAACAATAGAAGCAGAGTATGTTACTGCTATAGAGGCTAGTAAAGAAATGATTTGGTTACAAAGGTTTATGGAGGAATTGGGAAAGAAGAAGGAGAATAATAAGTTGTACTGTGACAGTGAGATTTCCATTCATCTTGCAAATAACTCAACCTTCCATTCAAATAATAAGCATATATAGCTCATGCACAATTTCATACGATTTGTCTTGGAAGATGGAAATTTGAAGTTGGAAAAGATACACAGTAGCCAGAATCCTGCAGACATGTTAACTAAGGGAGTAACCAGGGAGGAACCGAGTTCCTGCTCAGTTTCATTTGGTATTCAAGCATGAAGATGAAGATGATAAATTTTCCAGGTCAAAGAAGGATCATATTCTAGTAGATACAACAACGGTGGAGTTGTTGAGATCAGTCTCCAAGTGGGAGATTGTTGGTTGTGGAGCTTGATTATCTTCCTGATTTAGAGGTCTTTGTTTTCAGCCGTGTTTATACCCCATGAAGATTTTACACCCCGAAATAATGTAGACTCCTCTACGTGGGGGAGTGCAGGGGGTTTATCCCCCTGCAGGGTCTGAGGGAAAGCAGGTTCCTGGTAGCGGTTTAGGGGCGAAGCCCCCGAAAACAAAATTGCCTTGTAAATGTATATTGTAATTTCATAGTAAATCTGAACCATTCATTATAAGTTCATAGATCTAACGATAGAACTTATGTTAGAGTTTTTTTTCCCTAAAAGGAAACCCTTATTTATGAGGGAAACCTATTATGACTATGTATCATTGTGAATATTGTATTTTATGTGAGGAGACTATGAGAGAAAGAAGAGGAAGTTACAACGGGTGTGCTATAGGTTGTATCCTTTCATTTGCTGGATAATAATAAAGGAAGGATCTGTCAATTTCTCTGGTGGACGTATCCCACATTGGGTGAACCACATATATTTGTGTCTCTATTGTATTGTGTATCTTCTGTGTTTTATTTCCACATTTATTTTATTTTATTGCTCCGTGATCCTGTTTTTCTAACAATTTGTATCAGAGCGAAAGGTAACTCGTAGGAAAAGAGGGTTCCTGTTTCGAGTGGGAGCAATGGAGGAAGCTATAAAGTTTAGGGTCAAGAAATTTAACGGCCAAAACTACCAGTTATGGAAGATGCAGATGGAAGATTATTTATAGCAGAAGGATCTATTCCTACCATTGGGTGGAATAACAAAGAATCTGACGACCATGAAGGATGAAGAATGGGAGGTTCTTGATAGAAAGCCACTAGGAACGATACGACTGAGCGTGGGAATGTCGGTGGCTTTCAATATTTCAAAATAAAAGACAACGAAGGAGATGATGGAAGCATTGGATAAACTATATGAAAAACCCTCGACATCCAATAAGGTATTTCTAATGAAGAGATTATTTAATATGAAGATGTCAGAAGGTGTCTCTGTTGCATATCATTTAAATGAATTTAATACGGTTACTAATCAACTAAGTTATGTAAAAGTGGACTTTAATGATGAGGTCAGGGCTCTTCTAATCTTGTGCTCATTGCTAGAAAGCTGGAATGACTTGGTCATGGCTGTAAGTAACTTTTTCTCTGGTTCAAACACTTTAAAATTTGATGATGTTGTTTGTGTTATCCTTAGCGAGAAAATGCGATGGAAAAGCACAGGTGAGACATCAGGTAATGTGTTGAACATGGAGAATAGGGGAAGAAAAAAGGATAGAGGAAAGGGCTCAGGAAATTGTGGGAATTCTAGGAAGGGTAGATCCAAATCCAGACTGGGAAAGATAGAGTGCTGGAATTGTGGGAATAAAGGACATCTAAAGAAAGACTACAGAGCTCCAAAGAGACAAAGAGATGGACAACAGGAGAAAAATCAGGAAGTAAATGTAACAGGTGATGTGTTACAAAATGCTTTGATTCTTTTTGTAGATAATATTTATGAGTCTTGGGTAGTAGATTCAGGGGTTTCATTTCATGCCACACCCCATAGAAAACATTTTCTAGATTATGTTCAAGGTGATCTTGGACAGGTTCATTTAGGTGATGATGCACCATGCAAAATTGTTGGAATTGGAAAGATAAAAATAAAGCAAAGGAATGAAAACCAATGGTTGTTGAAAGAGGTAAGACATGTTCCAGATCTAAGGAAAAATCTAATTTCAACAGGGAAGTTGGAAAGTGAAGGTTGTATATCCATATTTACAAATAAGGTGTGGAAGGTCACCAAAGGATCATTGGTGATAACAAAAGGAGAGAAGGTAGGTACATTGTATTTATGTATTGGTAATACTGACTCTTCTATCTCTTTAGCTTCTACATGAGTGGATACAACACTATGGAATCATAGGCTTAGAAACATGAGTGAGAATGGGATGTAGATACTTCACAAAATAAATTTGTTTCCAGATCTTAAACAAATTGATTTGGATTTCTGTGTGCATTGTGTTTATGGAAAAAAAGAGAGAGTCAGATTTATCAGAGTCGGAAAAGAAAAGAAGAGTGTAAGGTTAGAGCTTGTGCATACATATATATGGGGACCAACTCATGTATCATCTCTTGGTGTATCTTGTTATTATGTTACTTTGATTGATGATGCAACTAGAAAAACTTGGGTTTATTGCATTCGACAAAAATATGATGTTTTTGATACTTTTAAGAAATGGAAAGCTTTGATTGAGAATGAGACATAAAAAGTTTGAAGTGTCTCAGATAAGATAATGGAGGTGAATATTGCAACAAGGAGTTTGATAATTATTTTTCATACCATGGGATTCGTAGAGAGAAGACAGTTCCAGGAACACCACAAGAAAATGCTCTGTTAGAAAGGATGAACAAGACAATCATGGAACGTGCAAGGAGTATGAGATTGCATGCTTCTTTTCCCTTACAGTTATGGGCAGATGCTATAGATACTGCTGTTTAATTACTAAATAAAGGACCTTCAAGTTATTTAAATGGAAGAATTCTAGAGGAGGCATGGATAGGTAAAAAGGTAAACTATTCTTTTTTGAAGACTTTCGGTTGTGAAGCATTTGTCCATATTGATAAATAAAATAGAACAAAGCTTGAGGCAAAATCCAAGAAGTGTACCTTTATTGGATACGGTGTTAAAGATTTTGGTTATTGCTTATGGGATTATGAAAATCACAAAATCATTAGGAGTAGAGATTTCATATTCAATGAGAAGGTCATGTACAAAGATCAGTTGCAGGGAAAGAAACAAGAAAAAGAAAAAACATAATACACAGTGCTTGATGAGATCACTGAAAAAGAAATTCCAAAGGTACTGGAAAATCAAAATGTACAACAACAGAAGCAACAAGTACCTCAAACTCCTGCAAGTGTTTTTATAAGATCTACTAGTTTAATTAGACCCCCTAAACGATACTCTCCTTCATTGTATTATTTATTGTTGACTAATTCTGGTGAACTAGAATGTTATGAAGAGGCAATGCAGGTAGACACTAAAAGTAAGTGGGAGCAAGAAATGAAAGAGGAAATGGATTCCCTGGTAAATAACCATACTTGGGATTTGGTTTAGTTGCATGCAGAAAAAAGATCATTACAGAATAAATGGGTTTTCAAGTTGAAGGAAGAAGATGGAGGAAAAAAGTGGTACAAGGCTAGACTTGTTGTAAAGGGGTTTGCACACAAGAAAGGTATATATTTTGATGAAATATTTTCTCTTGTTAAAATGACTTCAATTAGGACTATTTTAAGTCTTGTGGCAGTAGAAGATTTTCATCTTGAATAGTTAGATGTAAAAACAACTTTTCTCCATGGGGATTTGGAGGAAGATATTTATATGCATCAGCCACAGGGGTATGAGGTCAAAGGAAAGGATAATTTGGTATGAGGGTTGAAGAAGAGATTGTATTTACTAAAGCAAGCTCCAAGACAATGGTATTTGAAGTTTGACAGGTTTATGACAGGACAAGGTTATAGTAGATGTCATTCTGATCACTGTGTTTATTTTAAAAGGCTATAAAATGAAAGCTATATTATCTTGCTATTTTATGTAGATGGCATGCTTGTTGCAGGGTCTAATATGCAGGATATAAATGTTCTCAAGAAGAAATTAGCTAATTCATTTGCGATGAAGGATTTGGGTGCTGCAAAGAAAATCCTTGGTATGAGATAACAAGAGACAAGAAAAATTGCAAATTGACATTGTCTCAGGGTGAGTACATAGAAAAGGTGTTGGAGAGGTTTAGAATGCAGAATGAAAAACCAGTTAGTACACCTTTGTCCAACTATTTCAAATTAACTAAGGAAATGTGTCCCGAGACACATGAGGAGATAAAATACGTGTCTAGGGTCCCTTATTCATCAACAGTTGGCAACTTGATGTATGTGATGGTTCGCACAAGACCAAATATTGCACATGTAGTGGGATTTGTGAGCATGTATATGAGCAATCTAGGTAAAGAACATTGTGTGAAGTGAAGTGGATTCTTAGGTATTTGAGAGGTACTGCTACTCATGCATTATGTTTTGGAGGTTCAGACATTGTTCTACAGGGATATGTTGATTCATATATGGAAGGTGATAAAGATAGTAGGAGGATCCCCACATGATATTTTTTTACTATAGGTGGAACAATAGTAAGTTGGATTTCGAAACTACAAAAGGTTGTTGTACTTTCAACAATGGAAGTAGAGTATGTTGCTGCTACAGAGGCTAGTAAATAAATGATTTGGTTACAAAGGTTTATGGGGGAATTGGGAAAGAAGCAGGAGAACAACATGTTGTACTGTGACAGTGACAGTTCCATTCATCTTGCAAAGAACTCAACCTTCCATTCAAATACTAAGAATATACAACTTAGGTACCATTTCATATGATCTGTCTTGGAAGATGGACATTTGAAGTTGGAAAAGATACACACTAGCCAGAATCCTATATACATGTTAACTAAGGGAGTAACTAGGGAGAAACTGAGTTCCTGCTCAGTTTTAGTTGGTCTTCAAGCATGAATATGAAGATGATAAATTTTCTAGGTCCAAGAAGGATCATAGTCCAGTAGATACAATAGAGGTGGAGTTGTTGAGATCAGTCTCCAAGTGGGATATTGTTGGTTGTGGAGCTTGATTATCTTCCTGATTCAGAGGTCTTTGTTTTTAGCCGCGTTTATACCCCATGAAGACTTTACACCCTAGAAGAATGTACACTCCTCCATGTGGGGGAGTGCAGGGTGGGTTACCCCCCTTGCGGGGTCCAAGGGAAAGCGTGCCCATGGTGGGGGTTCGGGGCCGAAGACCCCAAAGGAAAATTTTCCTTGTAAATGTATATTGTAATTTCATAGTAAATCTGGACCATTCATTATAAGGTCAGAGATATGACAGTAGAACTTATGTTAGCGTTTTTTCCCTAGAAGGAAACCCTCTTTTATGAGGGAAATGTATTACAGCTATATATCATTGTGAATATTCTATTCTATGTGAGGAGATCGTGAGAGAAAGAAGAGGAAGTTACAACGGGTGTGTTGTAGGTTGTATCCCTTAATTTGTTGGATAATAATAAAGGAAGGACCTAGAAATTTCTCTGTTGGATGTAGCCCACACTAGGTGAACCACGTATATCTATGTCTTTATTGTGTTGTGTATCTTCTGTGCTTTATTTCCGCATTTGTTTTATTTTGTTGCTCCACGATCCTATTTTTCTAACACCATCTTTTAATCTGCACTATGTTCATCCATTAATCCTTGTACTTTCCAACCATATGTCTTGTCCATTCACCTTTAATTGATGTCTTGAGACACAACGAGAAAATAATCCCACACCAAAAATTTTTAGCCCCCCTAGCTGGCATAATTGACGCCTTGATCAAGACAATGCAGGCATAATAATCTTGTGAAATACATTTTTATACCCCAAGCTAGCACAATTAAGGCCCAAATTAGGTTCCAAACGCACCCATGAGACGAAAAAATGTGCTGACATGGCAGTGCCACATAGGTGCCATAGTGGCAGGACACGGGGCGATGGTCGGTCACGATGGTGATTTCAGTGTTGTAGAATCAAAGGTCTTGAAAACTATCGAATAAGAGTCTGAATTTTGATGACTAACAAAATCCTTCGTAAGTTTGATGAACATCGGGAGACCATGAAAAAAAAACAATGAAATTTTGAGAATTAGTGAGTAACGTTTGATGGTAGGGTGTATTTTGCCCACAACGTCGGAACACCCTGTTGGAATTCACCACCATATGTAGTAGTGATTGGATCTATTATGATTATTAATGTTGTAATTGTTGAGTGATCTAATATCGGTTTAAGGGTCATAGATTCATTGATGGACTAGATTCATTACCTTAACTCTTCACCCAATGAGTAGTGACTCTAGACCTCCATCTACCCTTTGCACATTGTTGAGGGAGTTATGAATGATGGTCATGAACTCATTGGTATGAAAAGTCAATTGGATTGAACTATCAACATTGGGCCTTTGCATTAGACAACTTCATTAGGAGTAGTAGTTCATATTTTACCTTTGTAGTTGCATACATAGTGCACAACACCTCATAAGTTTGCATGACCCCTCAGTTAATAATTAAAGTGAGTCGAGGGAATCGGTATTCATTGCTGCAATTATTTGGCCTAATAATAATAATCTTGTTTATCACCACTTTTCACATGAAATGACACTTTCCTCCATAAATAAATAACAACTATAATACATTGTATCCATTGAAACAACAGACTAACTTCATAACCCACTTGTGATGCAAATATAATAAGAGATTGCAAAATAATGGAGAAATGTTCATTTATAGGTTCATCTTCAACTGGGCATGGCCAACAACTACCTCTCATATGTTATTGAGTGTAATCAGTGGCAAACTGAAAGAAAGCTCCCATACAAATGAATTGAGACCATGCTCATGTCAACCCATATCATCCACCACCTTTATATGCACAAAATTCCATGTGCATTGACAAAGAAATATTAATGAAAATATGTTCTACCCTTTCAACTGACCACTGAATAAAGGGACAATTACAATATGGGTGGCCATAAAGTATCCAAGACACTAAAAAGGAAATCCATATTAGGGATCCACAGACAAACACAAGTCCCCAAGAAGAATGGACAAGTGTTTGTTTATTCAAGTTCCTCCCACTATGAGCATTGCCACATTACCACTCATGTGTTAATAAGTGGAGAGGGTTGCAAATAAGAAGTTGGTTGCATTACAAATTACCCACAACCATTGTTCACATGGACCCAACAAACAACTTTCTTACGACCACTATTGGCATGAGATGACACTCTCATCAACAAAACAATGGAATCCAAAATACATCAAACTATTTCAATCAAAAAAATTTCACTGAGGACATGCATGATAGGGGTGGCCATCATATAGAGTATCTAAGACATTAAAAAATCAAGCCCTCTTAGGGACCCATAACAAACTCTCAGCCTCCAAGAAGAATGAAAAAGTGTTTTTCTATAAGTTCCTCCCATGATGAGCATAGCCAACATTACCACTCACATTCTATCAAATGGAGAGGGTATAAAATTGAAATCCAACCTCCCTACAAATGATCAACAATAATTTTTTAGGCACACTTGAAAATCAACCCATTTATCACCACTATTCACATAAAATGACACTTGCCTCCATAAAGAAATCACAACTATAATACATTGTAGAAATTGAAACAACATACTAACCTCATGACCCACTTGTGATGCAAATGTAAAAAGTGATTACAAAAGGAAAGTCCTTTTAGAGATCCAGAATGAACCCTAAACCTCCCAAGTAGAATGACAAAAGGTTGATTTATAGGTGGCTCCTGAAACGAGCATGGACAACAACTAACTATGATCTATTACTAAGTGTAAGATATGGAAAACTAAAATCCACCCCCCCTACAAATGACTTGAGGCCATGCTCATGTCTGCAAGTCTTTAACCTTTGCAAGTGAAGCAAATCATATAGATTCTTAAGAAAAACATGAACATCAATATTGACACACACATAGTACATAGTTTTACCCTGGAAACACTTAACTGAGAAAACCAACTTAACTTAGTGTTGCACATCTATGTTCTTCACCGTATTAACTAGAGTTAACTATAGTACAACATTTAGGTATTTTGAAACATCCAAAACCTTAATCCATAAACCCAAATTAGATTTCAACCCTAATCCATTAA
>ML796552.1:108703-137898 GCA_009831015.1 Picea engelmannii
TCAAGACCCAAATTGAAGAAGCCAAAAGAATAGAGGAACTATTGAAGATTCAAATAAATGAAAAGGAAGATTCATGTTGCAAGTTAGAAGCTGAAATTGTTGATCTTAGAAAGAAGGTGGAAAAGTCAAACAAATTCTTGAATAGCTCACGAATCTTGGATGAGATCTTGGAAAGTCAAAGACCATCATGTGATAAATCAAGTCTTGGATACAAAGGAGAAGATACACATGCTAAAGAAAGCACCTCAAAGAAGCATGAGGTAAGTCCATCAAAGAAAGAAGATAATCTTGCAAACAACCATCTACACAAGGCAAAGAAAATTTCAAAAGAACAAAGCAAGGAAGAAATCAAGAAGCCATTTTTGGGACACCAAAGCAAAGGTATGCAAGTATTTTTCATGGGCATTGTTATTCATGTAATGGATATGGTCACAAAGCTTTTGAATGTAGATCTTATGAAATGAGATATAATGGAAGATTCTATAACACCACAAGGTGTTGGAGATGTGATCAAATAGGACATATTGCTGTTCACTGTAACTCTATGAGATGCTACAGCTGTAGTGGATTTGGCCACAAATCCCAGGAGTGTTGGAACACAAGAAGAAAGTCCATGATGAAGACTTCACATAGCATGGCTAGAAGATGGAATGAAATAAGAAAGGGAGACATATTTGAAAATATGGATACTCAGAGCTCAAGTTCTGAAGAGAAGGGTCATCTACAGAAGTGGGTGAAGAAGACAGAGTAGCCAAATCAGAATGAAATATTGAAGGGAAGTTCAAATGTGCCATTTACTAAGGCACACACAGGTAACAGTGGTGACAGTCGTGTGCCCACACGTTCTGACCTTGAATAGGTCGCGTACACACACGCTCAGTTGTGCAGCAGGCCGCGTGTCTGTTGTAAAGCTTTGGGAAAAAGGCAATGCACATGGCTTGGAGTTTGATGTGATGGTATAACTCTGTACTGCAGAGTCTGACATTGTTTATTGCAGGTTCTGACACTGTTTTGTATAGGTTTTCATGGTTCTAAGTGAGATCACTCAATGTTATGATATAAAATAAATCTTGGGTGCATGGCACTAACCCATGAGTATGGTTTGATGTTGATCTGTTGGAGTACATGGCTGATGCACATGTTGGCATATGTTGGATACATTTCATGGATGATAACTTTTGGCACATTGTTGATGTACATGGTTGATGTACATGGGTGTTGTGCATGGTGGGCACATTTTGGTACATGATGTACTTGGTGGATCTATTGTTCATGACTCTCTATTTCATTGATGACATATCTTTTGTTTCATGATGTATGGCATGGCACAAGTTTGATGCATGAACAGGTCCAACGATCATCATATGGTAGCTTATTGTTCATCTTGCAGAGAAGATAGGGGGAGACATACCCTTAGGGGGAGTCATTCTTCTTCCCATGATTCTAGGAGGAGATATTTATCAGATGCATACGTAGAAAAGAGCCCCATATTTGAAGAAAGAGCACAGAGGCATAATTCCAGGGGAGCAATGGTCACAGGGGGAGTATGTTCGATGTATTTTTCAGCATTACATCAGATTGATATCCCTTGTTCAAAATGGGAGAGATTATACATCGACAACAATACAGGGGGAGCAACCCCAAGAGGAGAATGGCCCTTTGCCATTGATGTCAAAGGGGGAGAGCTAATCACAT
Organism: Picea engelmannii; assembly: GCA_009831015.1. Classification (NCBI taxonomy): domain Eukaryota; kingdom Viridiplantae; phylum Streptophyta; class Pinopsida; order Pinales; family Pinaceae; genus Picea; species Picea engelmannii. The sequence continues at coordinate 110,399 of ML796552.1, forward strand.
TGATGTATTCTCATGGTGAGATCACACAATGGTATAATAGAAAAATATATAATCACATTGATGTGACTGATGTCGATTGATGGGGAGAGATTGATGTGGAGAGATAGTCACATTGACTATTGATGTAGAGCATGCCTTGTCTACATGTTGACATCAATATTGGTAATTGGAGTTGACATCAATGTTGGTATTGCCATCAATGCCAAATGGGAAGATTGTTGGATCATGTTGTCATTGATGCCAATGGTTTGTCATTAAGGCCAATGGTTTGATTATTTGGGAGATTGTTGGATCATATGTAAATGGTATGGTTTGATTGATGTCATTGTTTGATGTCAAGTAATTGATTGATATAATGCCCTTGATGAGAATAATATATGTCCAAGTGGAAACCAATCAATACAAAGATGAATCATTAGTGTCTTATCATGGTTGATAAGGTGCACAAATGGATGAACTCCAAAGTGGTCCCCTTATGGTGAAAGCCCTCACGGGAAGACGCTTTACGGATTGGGTTATCCTAGAAGAAACATTGGAGGACCCATGATTGTATGTGGAATAATGAGATTAAGATCAATGAATTTGTTGGTGAAACTATCCTATATGGATAGTTCTTGACATGCCATTTCCGGTGGTATGTGGAATGTCACATAACTCCTCACGGTTTGAGAGTTATGGTCTTATGAAGTTGGAGGACCCCCATATGAATGCTTGAAGCCCCAAAAGGTCACAGAAGTAAAAGTGCTTGAAAAGAAGAAATCATTATTTAAATGATAAATTAAAGTGACAAAATCAAGATGGATTATTTAAATGATAAAGTAAAGTGACAAAATCAAGAAGGAATATTTAAATGATAAAGTATTGGAGAACTTTCTATTCATGGAAAGTGGTTAACCCTAAAATAAGGAAAATAGGTTAAGTGACCTAGAAATGACCTAAAGATTTTAAGTAACCTAAAGATGGGTTAAGTGACCTAGAAGATGAAAGTATAAATAAGAAGCTAGGATCTCTTGTAAGAAGTACATTTGGTAAGAATCCTTTTTGTGGATCAAAGGAGAGCTTCTTGGTAATATCTTTTGGAGTATTGATGGAGAGCTTCTTGTGAGAGAATCTTATTGGTGTGGATCTCTTGAGCATGATTGAAGATCTATTATGAGGAAGAGAGCGAGAGGAGGATATCATGGACGCATCAAAGTTTCGGCAATGTCGGAGATCTTGATGGCGAAAGTCTCAGAGTCACAAAAAACCCTATTTTCTGATGCCCATGCGGGCTGTCTGTGTATAGGGTCCGTGTACACGCGGGCTGGCTATGTATAGGGTGAGTGTACACATGGGTTGACTGTGTACAGGGAGCGTGGAATGAATAAAATCATGGATATTTTTGTTTGAGCTGGTGCCAAGCTTTTGGATGATGAGGCAAGTTCCAGATCTACATTCTATGGCCTCAGGTTTATCACTAAGACACTGGTATGGTTACATTATTGTCTTGATAGATGCTATTGTTTGATATGTTGTGAATGCTTACGACATTATTGGTATGGCTCCTATGATATGACTCAGTTTGGTTGATTTGGTTAATGGAGTGAGCAACACTCTTATGATTCAGTAGTGACATGATTGCTATGGTATACTAGCTATTTATACATGATTGAGATAGCATTCATATTGATTTGATGTGGATCATGAGCAAGCTATTGGAGAGAGCTTGGATGTGTTGTGACTGGTTGTGGGTCAGTTTGGACAGTGGAAGACAGAAGGGTTCTAAGCATATGAAGAAAATCAAAACCCTAGTTGCTTAGAAGTAGACGCTTGTGACATTATACACTGGCTGCGTTCACACGCGGGTTGTAGTGAGCCAAGGCGCGTGCACACGTGGGCTGCACTACTAACAGGTCGCGTGCCTGTTGACAGATTGATATCTGTTGAGGATTGTTTCCTCATCTCAGTTGGTGCTGAGAATGTAAGTTGAGTCTTGCATATAGAGCTGGTGCTCTTGTAGAGTTGTACTCTATTCAGTTGTTGCTGATAAACCCAAGGATTGTAGTCCGTAATAAAAAGAAAATTGTACATACATCTTGTGTTCTTTGTGTCCATTGTGATGATGACTTGTTGATGATATATTGCTGATATATGTTGTTGATATGTGCCTACATCTAACTGGTTATAAATGATAGCAATGGGTAAATGAATAAAAGTTGAATGCTAATTGATGAGTTTTGTGCAAGAGGGAAGTTTTGGAAAAATAGCCCCACACTCATTCACCCCCCCTCTAAGTGTGGTAGGTGTGTCCAACATAGTCCACATGCAAACATTATAACACATCTCCAACATTCTTCCACTCATTGTTTTCTTTACAAAACACGGGGATACAATATTTATAAGGTGATAGGTTTAGCATAACAACGCTCATTTCTTCTCTACACCAATAGAACTTATCAATACTAACACACTGAGTCAACGAGTCTATAACATTATTCAAGGTATCAACCTTCTCTAACATCACCTTCTTGTGTTCAACTATGTCTCTCACAAAGTGGTACCACACATCAATATGTTTCATCTTAAAATGATAAATAAGGTTCTTTGCTAGAAATATTGCACTTTGATTGTCACAATATAGCCTTATATATTTCTATACAAACCCAATACTTGAACACAATATCTACAATCATATGTCTTTATTACTTGCATGGGTGGCTACTATGTCTTTATCTTCTGTAATTGAAAGTAAAACTACAACCCATCTCTTTGTCATCCAACTTATTACTCCTATAAATACGTTAACTTACATAACCACTTCTATATATTCAACAATCAAGATCTCTATCCTAGTATACAACAACAAATCCATATACACCTATCACTCTATCTAGTCCAAGTCTTGTTTGATAGTGTATTACATAATTTGTAGCTCCATGCAAATGCCTAAAGATCCTCTTTACAACTGTCTAATGCTCCTTCCTTGGTTTTGACACATATCTAGTTGAAAATCCCATTGCACAGGTAATGCCTGGTCTAATACAACCATGGAATACATCAAACCACTAACAACATTGGCATATGGAATATGGGACATGTCCTCTACCTCTTCCTATGTCTTAGGACACTGTTATGCAAATAACTTTGCACCTATAGGAATAACAACCTTATTGGTTACATTCCTACAAATTAAACATTTGTAAATTTTTCTCAACATACTTCCTTTGGTTTAACCAAATTTTCCTATTCACGATATTTATTTTAATCTCCACACCCACAATAAATTTTGAAACACTAATATTCTTCATCTCAAACTTAGAGGGTAGAGGAGACCTAACCTCCTTAATGATATCCATGTTGTTTCCAATTACAAACATATCATCAACATATAATACTACAAAACTAAATTGATCACCTACCTACTTGGAATACACACAATGATCGACCTTGCTTCTTACAAATCCTAGTCCCATCATGTAAGTATCAAATTTTTGATACCACATTCTTGAGGATTACTCTAAGCCATATAGGGACTTTTTCAAATTATAAATAAACTCCCTCTTATCCTTCACAATGAATCCTTTAGGTTGTTTCACGTATATTTTTTCTTTGAAGTCCCCATGTAGGAACATTTTATTTACATCCATATTTTATACTTAAAGACAAAATGTTGTAGCAAGAGACAATAGAAATCTAATGGAAGTAAATTTTAGAGAAGAGAGAAAATATCACCAAAGTAAATTCAATCCACCTAGGAATATCCTTTTGCTACCAAGTGAGCCTTGTACTTCTCCACTTCACCTTCTATATTGAGATTCTTCTCAAGCACCCATTTTATACCAATGGGTTTTATTCCATTAGGAAACTTGACCAAGTCCCACACCTCATTTTTTTTTCCAAGGCTTCCATTTCTTCAAACATGACCTTCTTGCAAAATTTTCCTTCCTCAGAATCAACTGCCTCTTTAACAGTTCTAGGATCATCATCAATAGAAAAAAACAAAATGTAGAATGAAAATCAAGTGGAATATACCTTTCTATTTTCCTTATAACTAAAATAGATATCCTCAATACTAGGGCATGCAATCATCCACTTCGTCTAATTCATCTGACTCATCTTGATATGTTGAGTTAGATTCTCCATTCTCTAGCTCAAAATCTATTTTTTCTAGTTCTCGTTCTATTGTTTCATATTCATGATTGGGAGTACTTTCAACTTCTTTCGAGATCACATCATGATAATAAACAATATTCCTTGTTATTGGATTCCAATTTTTCAATAATTTTACTCCATCTTTATAACCAATAAAGACATTTTTCTACTTTATTATCTAGCTTAATCCTTTTTTCCTTGGGAACATGCACATAAAAATCACAATGAAAAAATATAAGATGTATAAGAGAGTGTTTATTACTAGTCCATGGTTCATGAGGATTCTTATCAACCAATTTTCATTTTGGTGATCAATGATCAAATAAAATGTAGTATCTATTGCCTCTACCTATAATTTGTATTCTATGCCTGCACCATTGAACATACTTCTCGCCTTTTCCAATATCATCCTCTTCATTATTTCTATAACTTCCTTATGTTGAGGTGTATATGAAATTGTATTTTTTCATGCTATTCAACACTATTAATAGAACTACTCAAATCATTTCCACAAAACTCTCCTCCATTATTCATTCTCAATAGTTTTATTTTCTTCTTTGTTCAGTTTTCTACAAGAGCCTTAAACTCTTTGAATTTACCAAAGAATTCACATTGATTCTTTGATAAATGCAATGACGTTTTCCTATAGAAATCATCTATGAATGAGCATAGTATAGATATCCTCCCAAATATGGAATAGGTATAGGTCCAAACACATCACTATGTATCAACTCTATGAACCCTTTTTCTCTTGTAGCATCAGATGAAAATCTCACTTGATTTTGTTTACCATATACATAATGATCACACAAATTGAAATCTAAAAGACATTCAAGGATACATTTAACTATACCTTTACTATGAAAAGCATATAGGTCCTTGTCTTTGATATGTCCTATTCTACAATGCTAGAGAATATTCTTCCATATAGTGAGAGTACGAGTTCCATTAGTTTCATTATTAGGAACAATGGTACTATTATAACCATAAGAAATAGTGCTTCCCAACAAGTTATACATATTTTTAATTTGAACTCCCTTCAGTAGAACTAGTTCTCCTCAATCCATCATGCATGTATCCTTTTCAAATGTAGTCTACACGTCCACATCACTAATCTTACTCACATATATCAAGTTTTTGGCCAAATCTAGAATATTTAGAACATTGGAAAGGGTTTTAACCCTTACATCTTTAATAAATAATCATACCCTTCCATGTATTGTCATTTTTGTTTTCAAGTCATCTCCCAAGAAGACATCAAATTCATTATACTTTTCATATTAAAAAAACCACTCCTTGTGAGGAGTCACGTGAAAGGATGCACCTAAGTTGATCAAACATGCATCATTATATAAATGCGTACTTGTATATCCAAAGTACACTTACACTCCTTTTTAGGAGGCCTTCCCTTGCATGGAAGGATCATAATCAGATACCTTTATTTTATCAATGTTTTCTAATTTTACAATATTACCTATAATGCCCAACTTTACTGAATTTCCACCATTTCCTTATAGATTGTCCTAGAGATTGAGATCTACCTCTAGATTTAGATCTACTCCCAAAGACTTATTTTTATTCTTATATGTAGGGTGACCTCTCACAAATAAGGTATCCTTAGTCAACTATCCATGGTTTTCCACCTCATTTCTTCTCATAACTTAGATGTAACCACATCATCATGCTTTAATGCGATTGCATTACTCCCAATAGATACAACTAGGTTATCCCATGAACTTGGTGAAGAACATAGTAGAATACTGCACTTATCTTATTTGAAAATGTTAATATTAATAAATTAAAACCAACTTACCACAATTTTAAAGACATTGAGATGCTATATCACATAGTCACCATCATTCATGCTTAGAAGTTATAACTTCTTTTCAAGGAAAATTTTATTTACCAGGGACTTCGATTGTTACAAAGCCCCTAAATTATTCCATGAATACTTGGTCGTAACTTATCCTGAAACAATCAATAACATTGAATCTAAAAGGCATCACCAGATTTTACTCTTTTCCTTCCTATCCTACTTCATATAGTCTACCACCATCATACCCATAGGTATAATACCATCATCCACAATGACCCACTATTATTTTTCTACGAGAAGGTCCTCCATAGCTCAATCTTTGGCTATACAATTTCTCAATTTTTATTATATAACTACTCACTATTCTATTTCACACAAGGATAACAATTGTAGATCTCCCACTCTAACTACGTTTATCACAAGCAAAATATAAACTTTCTATATGAAGAACAAGCTATGTCCTAGAAATAAAGGTGTCTCCTTGAAGCTAATAACCTCAATTTTATACCAAACGTAGTTTTTAAACCTTTTAAATTGAAGTAATACATATATATTCTTAAAAAAAATAGAAATAACAACAATGACACACATATAGTACACAAAGATTTACCTTGGAGACCATTAATAAGGGAAACCAACCTAATTTAGAGTCACACCTCTTTCTTCTACAATGTATTAAGTTAACCATTCATAATATAATATTTAAGTATTTTTTATCATCCAAAACCCTAATACATTAACCCAAATTAGATTACAACCCTAATCCCCTAAAAAATATTAGATTACAATGGGAAAAAAACCATTGGCCAAAAAAACACAAACAAAAGCCAACAAAAGACCAAAAATGGACCCAAAGATATTTTTGTTCCATCCCCTCCCTGTAATGAGTGGAGGGCCACCCATGCCCCCCAACTAGTGCATTTGATTTGTGCATAGTCTAGTTGATTCCTTGTGGATGAATGCATAGTTCACATGTAAAGAATATAACACATCTCCAACATTCTGGTACTTATTTCATTTACCACCTCTATATGCACAAAATTCCATATGCATGAACAAATAAATGTTAATTAAATTGCATTCTATATTTTCAACCAATCCATTAGAAAAGGGACAAACACAATATGGGTGGCTATAAAGTAGCTAAGACATTGAAAAATAAAGTCATCTTAGGGAGCCACAAATAAACACTAAGCCCCCAAGAAGAATGGATAAGTTTTTTTTATTATATAAGTACACCCATGATGAACATTTCCACATTAACTGATCTAGATTGGATCATTATATTGTTTTTAATCTACCTCAATTCTTTCACAGTGGAAAAAATTGGAGGAATCAACTTGCAGGGTCATTTTAGTGGCAGGTCCTGGTTTGGAAAATTGGGGTCCAGAACCTTCCAGAGCCATTTTGAGGCATCAAACAATGTTTTTTGGGGTTATGGTGTTCACAACATGTGTACACACCCTTGACGGTGTTATACACTTTGATACCTTTCCAATGGTGCATATTGTGCATCAATCAAAGTTTGTATGCAAAAGTTATGCCTCCCACAAGTTGACCTATCGGTTTGACCACCATGGTATGAGAGGATGCCACATCAACCCCCATTACTCATGCATATGGGGCTAAACACATGAGGAATTTCAAGAAGATTCTAGAAGTTTCAAAACCCTACCACAATTGAGGGTCGAGGAAGTAAAAAAACTACCCCTAGATGGCTATCGGGCTATGTTAAATACCGTGCCACTAGGAGGAGAAGGGGTTCCATTCTATGTTATTGTATTTTGATCCATAGTACAACGTAACAACTAGGAGTGGGAAATTAGAAAGAATAAAGGAGGGGGTTAATGTTTTGTAGCATCCTAACATGCCACAAGTCTTATATAAATCCATAGAGAGTTCCTTCTCCTTTGTACTTGCATTATTTCCATACCATAGAAAATAGAGCAGAGTAGCCTCACCTTCTAGCTGGGTTTTCTACTGTAATAGTTTCCCAGAGAAATTATCGGTGTTATCTTGTGGATGGCGTGTGATTGTACTTTATTGTTCTCTATTTTATGCATTTGATCTATTTCATGCATAAGAAGAAAAACAATAACTAAATATTCTGTAATTTAAAGTAATTTAACCTTTATAGTGCAGATTTCAGTTTTATTTATCAGATCTATTGTGACAAATCGTTCCAGTGGAATATCCATGGAAGTTTATAGATCATTAACACTCATGTGTTACTAAGTGGATAGGGTTGAATTCCATCATCTTATAAATGACCCATGTTTATTGTTCACATGGACCCAACAAACAACTCATGCACCACCGGTATTGGTACATAATGACACTCTCACCAACAAAGCAATGTCATCCAAAAATACATAAAAGTGTTTCAAGTAAATGCACTACCATAGGGACACACATGATAGGGGTGGACATCTTGTAGAGTAACTAAGATATTGAAAATGAAAACATTATTAGGAAGCCACAACAAACAATTAGCCTCCAAGAAGAATGTCAAAACATTTATTTCTAAGTGTTTCCCATGACAATCATGGCGAACATTGTAACACACCCGACCCCCTTGTCATCATTGTTGAACTTATGCTTATACTGAGAGGGGGGGTGAATCAATATAAGGTAATTTTTACTTTATTTAACCATTCATCAATAATTCGTTAGCACATATAAACTCAAATCACAATGGACAAAATTTAACCGAGAGGTTTTCTCTATTCACCCCTTTGGAACTCAATTCCCTTAAACCTTTTAATGCAATGCTCTAAGGAGGAACCCCAAGAATTTGGGATTGTCGGGACCATTAAGATTATGGATTTTCTTTTAATAAAACTCTTAGATGTTGGAACCTTTATGTGGAACCATGAAGAGGAACCTTGAGGCGGGAACCTTGACCTATTGAAACTCTAGCTAGATTTTAGATCCCGATGAGGATCCAACTAAATACTTGTAAAGGAATTTGGAGTGAAATTTGGATTTCGGATAACCAATTCGTGCATTTAATTCATTCAAGAGGAATCAATACTTGTGGGATGGAACCCACGAGCAGTTGCTTCCTAGTTACACACAGATATGGATATCAAGATTCTCAATTCTCTTGGATTTTCACCTATTCCGAATTTGAATTTTATTAAAGTACATAAAAAGGAAAAACTTGGATCCCACTAACCCATATTTCCCAGTTTCTCCCGCAAGGTTCCACCTATCTGGGATCCAAACTTTGTAAGGGGTCTTTTTAAACACCATCTCAAATATCTTCCACTTTGGATATGAGGTTCCAACTTATCTAGGATCCATAATTTAACAAAAGTTGCCTTTTTAAAGAAATCTTAGATTCTGCTAACCATATCAAAGGTTCCACTATACTGTTCCACCATCTGACATTTGAACTTTAATAAACATCCACTTAAATGAAAACCTGAATGTCCACTACCTGTATCAATGGTTCCATCCATAGGGTTCCACCATCTGGCATTCATACTTTAGGAAATGTTGTCCTATTTGAAAAACCATATATTCAATGTTCCTCCAGCAAGGGTTTCAATGATTAGGGATCCATCCCATAGGTCTAGATTCCTCTTAAATAAATTTAACGCACAAAATGGCTATCCAAAATCCGAATTTCACTCCAAATTCCTTTACAAGGCTTTAGTCGGATTCCCATCGGGATATGAATCTTGCATAGAGTTTCAATAGGTCAAGGTTCCTGCCTCAAGGTTCCTCCTCATGGTTCCACATCAAGATTCCAACATCTGGGAGTTTTATTAAAAGAAACTCCAAATATCAATGACCCTGACAATATCAAATTCTTTGGGTTTCCACCTTAGAGAATTTTGTTAAAAGGTCGAAAGGGAATTGAGTTCCAAAGGGGTGAATAGAGCGAGCCTATTGGTATAACCTTGCCATATTCAAAATTCAAGCAATGGAGACTCAAGGAAACAACCATTCATAAGTAAATAATCCTCCACACAATCCACACCATTCTCAAGGTTTTAGGCCATGAACTATAGTTTGTTTGCATATCCATGCAAGAGAACATAACCAACATAAAAATTACCCAACATATAGGAAATTATAGAATCATACATTCATTCCATCCTGCTCATGAATCCATATAGTTTCATGAATTGCAAAACATGCATATTTTATTCATACATTTGAATATACAGAGCATAAATAAATACTTGTATGTTTATAGACTGCTATCCAGACCAAATTGACCGAGGTTGAGTGATTTTTCATCCAACCGTAGTGTATGTTACACTAATCCCCTCTATAACAGGCCACCCCCGTGCCAGGCCATGATACCACTAGAGAAACTTAGATTTATCTAGGAAAATTGGATTGGGTGTGAAGGTCACTCGATGCAATCAACAACAAAATTTCCCCTTCACCCACCAAGCCTAGGGCCTCCATGATTTTTTTCATATGCCTTCCAAGTTGGATTACCTTTGCACAAGGGAGTCCCTTCACTACCAATTTAGTCCCTCAACTCCCTCCCTTTTGAATGCAAATTTCCTATCCAACCAACATCAAACTCTCATCCCTATTACCTAGGTCAAGTTATGGTTTTTATACTCAAGTTCAACAGTGATCCACTCATCATTTTTACTCTTATATGCCCGCCTCTTAGTCATTTATAGCTTCCCCTGCATAACTCTATCTCTTTGTTCTCAAAACCCCTCTTCTTCCTCCTAGAAGGTTCCCAATTTTCCTTCCTTGTGTCATGGAAATTCATGGGTCAATCATGGAAAACAAGGTGGGTACTTTTTGTACCAACGGCTGACATTCCTCAGCTATTCCAATCATCTCTCTATACCTCCCTTGTTGTGGGTCATTGGTTTCTCAACTACCAAACCGCCTTCATTAATTGATTTTGGGAAAATGGGAAGAGAGTGGAAAATAACCTCAAATTGAACTTGGAAAATTGGCATTATGGCTCTTCAGCAAGGTAATTCCCCCTCACTAATTTCCACTTGTGGTTTTATGGTTTGTACTAGTGCTCCACCCTTTAGCCATTTTTTAACATTATTTTATTAAAAAAATATATTTACATTGTTTGTAATGTCCATTCTAGTCTTATAATGGACAAATATCTTTTCCAAAACTTACATCGACACTAAGGCATAGTTATAATTACCTGTTGGCACAGGGGCAGACCCAGGGTTCAACTCTAACAATGCACCAACAAGCCCTAACTACTGGCCCTTTCGGAAACACCTGCGAAGAAGATGAGGTCTCACCCAAAGTAGCAATAGGGGGGTTGCAAGACACATGTGTCTACAACCAGAGGAATTGCAAAGTGGTTCCAGAACAACAACGCAATATATCCTAGAGATTATTTAACAGTCTTTTACTTAGCTTCGTGAAGTCAGCTTATACCTTCTATCTTTATTAGGGACAACATCCATGAAATAAAAGTATAACAGATAGCAAATGACACAACATCAACCACAAAGAACAACAAGATTTATGTGGTTCACCCTCTCCCTAGGGATATGTCCACAGAACCGTGTTTCTTTATATAATAGATGAAAACATACAGTTCTATCTGCTCACTTAGCTGCATATCCTTCTGATCTAAAAATGATGAAGACTTGTATTCTTGAAAATATTTGCAAGTTTTAATTCAAGTGTTCTTATGCAAATGGATCAATTTTGCAAACACAAATTTTATAGAAATTACACATTTAAGATGCATATAAATAGCAGCAAATAACAGTGAACAGAAAACACATAACACAACAAATGATAAAGGAGTTCACCCCTCTCTTGGGCTACATCTCCTGGTCCAACTTCCATTGGATCTTTTGTATTATTTGCTCAAAGTGCTAAAATATGTGCTTTACAATGCTCAAAATGCCAAAATGATGGCTCCAATGGCTTCAGAACGTCCAAAAACGCCTAGCTGGGCTTTTTCGGCACCTCGTTTGACCAAAAATTGAAGAAGATAGGCTTCCTGGAAGTTCCCCTTCAAACTTGCTGTCTCTGGATCACCAAAATGCACCTCTGTCTCCTCAACCTAGCCCCCACGTGCATTTTTGTGTTAAAACTCAACACCGGGTGCAACCGCACAACGGTGTGAACTGTAGGACGGTTACGCGACTAGCCCCTAACCGCCTAGGATCGTGGTCATGTGGGTCATAGGACCGCGCGCTCATACAAAAAGGGGATATGTTTTAAAACATATGGTAAATTGTTTGGAATGCGCCACGTCGGTGGTTACATTGCAACGTATATGACTGGGGGCCGGGGCTAAGCCCCGGCCCGGCCTGCGCCCCATATCAAAACTATATCAATTCAAATAAATTCTTTAACATATATATAATGAGAAACACACGATGGCGCGCCGGTTGGGCGACCCTTCCCAAGGCTCTTCCCCTGCCCGGAGGTCTCGGGGTCGAGTCCTGCCGACTACATATTTTTTAGACCATAGCCAAGGTGACACGTGGCGGCCATTGATTGGGCCACGTGTCATCATTCCATTCACCACCAATGCCACATGTCAAGAAATGGTTCATCGTCCAACTGCCAACCAACACCTGCCACATGTTGTATGGACCTGCCAACTCAACCTTGCTATGTGTCGTACGGCCCTGCCACGTCAGCATCCGTACTGGTTGTACGGACTGTACAGTCAACACATTTTTTTTCCTGTTTGACGATTTGAATAGAACACGATATCTCTCTCATCGGACGTCCATTTGAACCCAAACGAGTTGCGTTGGGTTTGTGACGACGAGGCCTACGCTCCTATTCGATTTGAAGCGATTCTGAGCACTTTTAATATTGAGCAAAATTTGATCCCCTGGATCACCTTCTCTCTCTCTCTCTTCCTCTCTATTTCCCGTCCCTGCGCACTCAACTATAGGGTTGATCTTCACACCCAGATGAAGATCTAGAATACATAATGCTCTTACAACAAAACACTTCTATCTCAATATCGCTCTCATCAACAATAATAGTAATAATCCTCTGAACTCTTCTAGACCTTCATTTATACATTTCATGACTCTTAGAAAACCTTAGACCGAAGCCTAGGTGTCAAAACCTTAGATGCCAAAACCCAAGGTGCCAAAACCCGCCTCTCAAGGGCTTCACGAGCCTGTCCTTCCTTATTCTCCGTGAGGTGCTCCAAATCACCTATTAGTTTCTTCTTCCTCTTGCTGACATGTCCACAATTCATCTTACTTGCTACTTTATCTTCCTTGATATTCTCCTTTAAAGCATCACTTTTCCTTTATTTCGCTCCTTCTTTTCTGCTTCTTTAACCACTTCGATCCCTCCTCAGTTTGTGTGCCTTTCGCGCACTTCGTGATTTGTCTTTATTCTTTAACACATAACCAAGGGCTAACAACTCCCCAACACTCACATGTGACTCGTCCCGAGTCACTATAGGGTTGAACCTTCTGTATTACTTCGACTGCAGACTGTGCGAAGTAGATTGTGCTTTCTGCTCTGTCCCTCCCTATCGTGTGCGAACTGTCTTTTCTGTGTTTGGTACCCAATTCCAATTGCACATGGTACCTATACCCTTCTTCCTATGCTTTTAGTGAGAGCTGCGAGGCAGTTCGTTATCATAATATAGTTTCAACCGGTTCCCATTTACCAAACCATCTGTCCATTCTCCATTAAGGGTCTTCAACTGGACAGCTCCACCCTCTGTAACATAGGCAACCTCAAATGGCCCAAGCCAGTGCGTCCTAAAATTTCCTGGATGCTTCATAAACTTGTTGTCGTACAAAATTACCAAATATCCTTGTTTAAATACTTTCTTCCTGATATGTCTGTCATGTTAAGCCTTTTCTCATTCCTTTTGTACCTGCTGATGAAATCTTGCAATGAACCTATCTTCCTCTAGTTCCATCAACTGCGTGAGTCTGTCTTGAACAACGTTGGCATCGTCCATACCTGTGAATGCTACAATTCTTAAACTAGAAACCAAGTATTCCATAGGTACCATTGCTTCCAAGCCATATACTAACTTAAAGGGAGCCTGTGTTGTTAAAATTTTGCAAGTAGTTCTATAAGCCCATAACACTACTGGAATTCTTAAATCCCAATCATCTCTGTCGACACTGCAAATCTTAGTCAGTGCTATCTCCAAGATCTTATTGAAGGCTTCGACTGTACCATTCACCTGTGGGTGGTATGGAGTTCTCTTCTAATGGTGAACTTCGAAATCCCGAGTCAAGGATTTAATGGTTTTGTTGATGAAGTGTGTGCCTTGATCACTCATAAGGATCTTTGGGCATCCAAATCTGGTTATGATATCCTCAAAAATGAACCGCACAGCTGTAGTTGCACTACAATCCTTAACTTCTCTTGCTTCTACCCATTTGGTCAAATATTTTGTAGGAGTGATGATATATCGAGCTCATGTGCGCTTCCTTGGTGGGTTGATAGGTCCCACAAAGTCAATAGCCCATTTATCAAATGATTGTAAGGTTAACTGAGGTGCTAGAGGCATCTCATCCCTTCTAGAAGACTTCCCTATTCTTTGACATACATCACAGGCTCTGTAGTAGTCCTTAGCATCCTTATGTAGGGTGGGCCGCTAGAGTCTGGCTCTGAGAACCTTCTACGATGTTTCTTTCCCTACATAATGTCCTCCTATGATGCCTTCATGTGCTTATGCAAGGATCCAAGGTTTTTCAGACTCCATAACACATCTTCTTAAGATCTCATATGGTCGCATCTTGTATAACTGTCTAGCTATAAGTTGAAAATATGTAGCACAAACTACCAATTGTTTATTCTGAGTAACTGTGTACTTGCGAGGTGCCATTCCTGTGGACATGAACTGGACTATTTCGATGAACTGATCATCAAACTTTTTGATGGCCAACAACTGTGCATCTGGTAGGGTATCATCCAAGCTGGTAGGTTCCTCGTCGTGTTCTAACCTAGATAAGTGATTAGGTCATTTCTTCATTATTCCTGGCTTGACCACGACCTCAAAGTCATACTCCTGAAATAATAGTAGCCATCTGCATATTATTCCCCCCAACACTAGCTTGTTGACTAAGTACTTTAATGCAGAATGATCGGTGAACATCTTAAAATGTCCTCCCAACAAGTAGTGTCTAAACTTCTACAACGCATACACCATAGCTAAGCCTTCCCTTTCAGTGGTAGTATAATTCCTTTCAGATGTAGAAAGCTTCCTGCTAGCAAAGAATATAGGGTGGTTAATGTCTCCTGCACCTGGCTGTGCCAAAAATGATCCTAATGTAATGGATGAAGCATCGACGTGAACATTGAACTCCTTACTCCAAACTAGAAAAACCAAGATAGGCGCAGTGACCATTTTCTTCTTTGGTGTGTCGAAGATTTGCTGGCATTCTTCTATCCATTGAAACTTACTATCCTTCTTTAATAACTTCTCCATAGGTATTGTTATATGTGTGTAGCCTTTAATAAACTTTCTATAATATCCAGTGTGTCCTAATGCGGTGCGCAACTGTCTAACTGTAGTAGGAGGAGGTAGATCAACAATGATAGCAATCTTGGAAGGATCTACCAACAACCCCTGTTTGCACACAATGTGTCGTAACAACACTCCAAAAGGTGAAAATAAAATACACTTCTTCAAGTTCAGGGAAATTTGATATTGCCTACACTTATCTAACATCAATCTCAGACATTCAATATGATCTTTCAGTAGACTAAAAATGGTCCAGTCATCAAAATATGCCTCAAGAAAATTATGTACAAATTCTTTAAATGCTTCAACTGCCACCCTAGAAAATATGGCTGGTGCATTCTTTAAGCCAAAAGGCATGTTGGGACAGGGTTAGACCCAGGTTTCAATGCTACAAGAGCGCACCAACAAAGCCCTAACTATTGTCCCTTTCGGCAACACCTGCTAAGTAGATGCAGTCTCACCCGAAGCAACTATGAGGGGGTTGCAGGACAGAGATGTCTACAACCAAGGGGAATATCAAGTGGATCTACCATAGAATAACACGACATACATATATCACTTATCCAACTAGATCTACTTCACACAACTATAGATCTGATCTACCACAACAATGCAAAGAACAATATAACAATGACAAAGATCAAAGCATCAATCACACATTCGACACAAGATATACATGGTTCACACTCTCTCTAGGGCTACGTCCACATAACTGTGCTTATGATATATTAAGTTAAATCTTACAGTTCTTGTCTGCGCTCTCTGTTAGCAGATATTCTTCTTCTTCTCTCTTTCTTTCCCCTTCCTGCGCACCCAGCTGCAGGACTTGATCTTCGCACCCAACTGAAGATCTTACAATACCAGAAGGCTCTCTCACTCGTAACTTCTCTCTCATAATACAATAATCTCTCAGACACAATACAACTAGATCAACAAAAATATCATACTGACCCGACCCAGGTCCTCTTGACCTTTATTTATACATTACAATCACTCACTGACAACCTTAGGTCAAAACCTAGGTGTCAAAACCTTAGATACCAAAACCCTAGGTGTCTAAAACCCTAGGTCAATTTGACCCGCGTTTTCCTAGCTTCACCAGCCTGTCTTTCCTTCCTTCTCGCACGATGCTCCAAAGCATCCAACGATGGTTTTTCCACTTGCTGAATTGTCCATGATCCTTCTTCCTTGTTGATCTTTCATCATTGATCTCCTCATCCAACGACTTGCTTTTCTACACTTCGCTCCGTCTTTTCTTCTCTTTTACTCACTTCGATCCAATGACAGTCATTGTGTCTTCTGCGAAGTTCGCATTTTACCTCTTCTTTCTTGATCTTTCCTTCCTTCCCTAGCTAAGGGCCAATATCCCCCCAACACTCACCTGTGACTCGTCCCGAGGCACTTCAGATCTTATCCTTCTGTTTTACTTTGAATTTGGGCTGCACAGTGCAACCTTTGCTTTCTGCTCTATGCCTCCTCTCTGTCCTTGTGCAAATTGTCTTTTCTATGTCCTGTACCCAGTTTCAACTGCACCTGGTACATAGACCCTTTTCTTTATGCTTCTTACCGAGAGCTGCGAGGCAGCTGGTTGTCATAGTACAACTTCAGCCGACTCCCATTCACCAAACCTTCCTTCCATGCTCCCTTCAATGCCTTCAGTTGCGCAGTTCCTACTTCTGTAACATAGGCAATCTCATATGGCCCGAGCCAATGCATTCTGAACTTTCCATGATGTTTTAGGAACTTACTGTCATACACCAGTACCAGATCATGTTGCTTAAATGCCTTCTTCTTGATGTGCCTGTCATGATAGGCCTTTTCTCTTTCCTTCTGAACCTGCTGGTGGAAACCTACAATAAATCTGTCTTCTTCGAGTTCAACTAACTGTGCAAGCCTCTCCTGAACAACGTGAGTATCATCCATACTTGTAAAGGCATCGATTCTTAAGCTTGGCACCAAGTATTCCATCGGGACAACAACTTCAAGACCATAGACCAACTTAAAAGGGGTCTGCATGGTCACCTTTTTGCAAGTAGTTCTATAAGCCCACAATACCACTGGTACTCTTAAATCCCAGTCATCCCTGTTCACACTGCAAATCTTCGTTAGTGTTGTTTCCAAGATTTTGTTGAATGCTTCAACTGTCCCATTTGCTTGTGGATGGTAAGGTGTGCTCTTCTGATGATGTACTGCAAATTCCTCAGTCAGGGCTTCAACTGTTTTATTGATAAAGTGTGTACCTTGATCACTCATAAGGATCTCGGGGCATCCAAACATGGTTGTAATATCATCAAATATGAAGCGCGCAAATGTAGTTTCACTACAGTCCTTAACTGCTCTTGCTTCAACCCATCTAGTCAAGTATTCTGTCACAGTAATGATGTACCTTGCTCCTATGCGCTTTCCTGGTGGGTTTATAGGTCCCACGAAGTCAATGGCCCATTTCTCAAATGCTTGTAGGGTCAGCTGCGGTGCTAATGGAATTTATTCTCTTCTGGATGGTTTCTGAACTCTTTGGCATACATCATAGGCTCTGGCATAATATTTAGCATCTTTGTGTAAGGTAGGCCACCAAAGGCCAACTCTCATAATCTTTTGCACAGTCGATTTCCCTGCGTAATGTCATCCTGCGATGCCTTCATGAGCTTCTGTGAGGATCATTGGTCGATCTACTTCCATAACACACCTCCTTAATATCTCATTAGGTCCCATCTTGTATAGCTGTCCAACTATAAGTGAAAAGTTTGCAGTGCGCACCACTAGCTGTTTCTTCTGGGGAATTGTATACTCACTTGGTGCCATTCCTGTTGACAGGAACTGGGCGATGTTTGCAAAGTGGTCATCAATCATTCTAATGGCTAGCAGCTGTGCATCTGGCAGTGTGTCCTCTAAACTAGTTGGCTCTTCTCCATGTTCCATCCTTGATAAGTGGTCAGGACCTTTGTTCATTCTTCCTGGCTTAACCACGACCTCAAAGTCATATTCCTAAAATAGCAACAACCATCTGCATATTCTCCCCCCCCAACACTGGCTTGTTGACTAGGTACTTCAACACAGAGTGATCAGTAAACATTTTAAAGTGTCCTCCCAACAAGTAGTGGCAGAATTTCTACAGTGCATACACCATGGCTAATCCTTCTCTTTCTGTAGTGGTGTAATTAATTTTAGCTGTAGATAGCTTCCTGCTAGCGAAAGCTAATGAGTGGTCGATATCCCCTTCTCTAGGTTGTGATAATACTGCTCCTAGGGCAATAGAAGACGCATCGACATGCACATGAAACTCCTTCCTCCAATCTCTGAAAACTAGGATGGGCGCAGTGACCATCTTTTGTTTCAGTGTGTCGAGGCTCTTCTGGGATTCTTCGGTCCAGATAAACTGACAGTCTTTCTTCAAAACCTTCTCCATTGGCGCGGTGATCTGGGCATATCCTTTGATGAATTTCCTGTAATATCTAGTATGGCCCAGCATAGTGTGCAGTTGTCTGACTGAAGTGGGTGGTGGTAAATCAACTATAATTGCAATTTTAGATGGGTCAACCAACAAGCCCTGCTTGCATACAATATGACCTAATAGCACTCCAAATGGTGAGAAGAAGATGCACTTCTTCAGATTCAAAGCAATTTGACACTGCTTGCATTTTTCCAACATTAGCCTTAGACATTCAATACGATTTTTCAACAAACTAAAAACAGTCCAATCATCAAAATATGCTTCTAGAAATTTATGCAGAAACTCTTTGAATGCTTTGACCACCACCCTGGAAAAGATGGCTGGGACATTCTTCAATCCAAATGGCATTACTGTATACTGATAGGATCCCCATTCTGTGGAAAATGTGGTCTTGTGGTGATCTTCTTTGGTAATGCGGATCTGATGGTATCCTGAAAATCTGTCTGTGAAAGAATATACCTCCTCGCCTCCCACGTTATCTAACACTTCATCTGTGAATGGTGTAGGAAAAGGGTCATGAAGACAAGCATTGTTCAGCTTCTTGATATCTATGTAGATCCTGATCTCGCCTGTCTTCTTGTCTTGTACCACCATAGGGCTGATCCACTCTGACTCTTTGACAGGTTCTATAATGCCTGCTTCCAACATTCTATCGAGCTCGATCTTCACTTTTTCCTTATATTTCGGGTTCAATTTGTAGGGTCTTTGCTTGACTGGCTTCGCATCTAGTTTCAAAGGTATTTTCATCTCTCCCATAGGTCCTTTAATACCCTTCATATCAGTGAACTTGGTCAGAAACAAGTCCTGATACTCTTGCAACAACTCTATAATCTTGTCAATGGTAGCAACATCCCAATAATCTCTGACATTGGCAAGCTTCGGTGTCTCCTCTGTTCCAATATTGAATTTTTTAATCTTGATTGGCTGTCCAATAAATGGTAGCTCAATTCCTGGTCCTTCCACATCTCTTTGGCCTTTTGTCTCTACGATGTTCACCTTCCTCGGGTCATCGTCTTCATCAACATTGATGTTGTAATAGCTCTGCAATTTTTGGAGGGGCGTAGTCCATTCGTCCTCTTCTTGTTCCAAAGGGAGGCTAGATGCCTCTTCAAATACTTTATGTCTCACAATCTGTAATTCTTGGTCTACTGAAGGATATTCACTTTCAAATAAAAAGGTGGTTACAAAATTCTGAATCATACCTTCCCAGTCTAGAGTGATGAGGTGCAGCTTCGTTTGAAGGTACCCGTTGATAGGTGTAGTGTCCAATGTGTTAATGAATTTGTGCACCAACTGTTCTCGAGGGACATCGCTCCAGTCTTCTTCGTAGCTTCACACATGGTCCTTTGGGCAGATTCGACCTGTGTACCTTACTTCACCACTTTCTGCTTGTGCCGAGAACCGCGCTGTCATCAAAGTACGACATTATATCCAGTTTGTGATATTACTTTTATGTGTCCCCCACCATCTTCCTGGTGTGGCTTTCAGGGCCTCATCCATGGCCAATAGCCTCTGTTGTGTTGGTACACTTGCTTCAAAATCTGATAGGAAGGATTCTAAAGGGTTCATACCATCAAATGTGGGTAAGTTACTCACTGTTGTACCGATCCAGTGAACTTCTCTAGTTAATCTAGCACATCTTATGGTAGATACTTCATACATCTGGTTTTGCCATTTCTCCAGCGCTTCTTTTGAATCTGATGAACACACGCTGTCACTTCGCCAGCTTAAGTTCCCGTCAGCTGTAGGATTAATGTAGTCATGCTGTTTGGCTGCTAATTTGTATATGTTTTCCAATTCATATGCGCGGTCTTCTTCTCTAATGGGTTCTATGTATCGCTGTCCTTCATCTGGGTCTAAAGATGCAATGACCCTAAGGCCATATTTTTCAAATGTCATATGCCTTTTCTTTAAATCAACCACAGTGGAATTATTGAAGTCCCAATCAATTCCTAAAAGTGCTAGGTAAGGGAAGCTGTCGTCAACAATTTCAATGACCTCAAAATCCGCAAAGGTTCTCACTCCGTCGATGTCCACATGGACATGTTCCAATCGTTCAAATGGGCTAACAACTTTCTGATTAGCCATGCGAAGCCTGATAGGGGAGTAGATCAACTTGGGTTTTCCCATCAGTGCCCATGTTTTGCTTCGTCATGACATTGACCTCCGACCCTAAGTCGAGGACCACATAGTCTATATCATACTCTCCTATTTGAGCATTCAAGTGTAATTATTTATTTGTCCTTCTCCTTCTTGCAATTTGGTGTACTGCCCTATTCAGTAAGGGGTCTACCTTTCCTAGCTCATATTGTTTGATTAAATTCTATAGTTATTTTACAACGTTCTCATCTTGAATCAACTTAATACAAGTATATAGAAACTCCATGAGATTGCTTACCTCTTTCCCTTCCTTTGGTGAAGCAGACTGATCAAATGCTAGTGACATTCCATACTCTCTTACTTCTGGTCATGTCTTTGATGAAGAACCTTGATATTCTTTGAACTCTTTCCTTGCCTCCTCGAATATCTATCTTTCTTTCTTCGCATCAAACGTTTGGGTCTTCTATGTGGCTTTCCTGACACCTAAGTCTTCTGTAATATTTCCTTGGGTCAGTTAGTCTTCTCATGTAGCAGCACCTCCTCGAGTAATAACAACGACTCTAGGGTCTGCTCCATGAGTTTCAACATATATCAGTCGCACTTGTGGATTCTACTGGGGTCCTCATCTTTCCTGAAGCTTAGCTAGCAACACAGGACATTCCTCTATAACATGCTTGAAAGAGTTGCAATAATTGCAAGTGGTACAAGGGTTCTGACAGTCCCTTGCCAAGTGTCTAGGATGTGCGTAGTTATAAGATATTATTTGTCCTCGGCCTCAGCCCATACCTCCTCCTCTGAATCCGCCGTGAGGATTGAAGTTTCCTTTTCCCAGGGAGTTGTACTGCAGAGTGTTTCCTTCTTTCTATACTTTGCCTTGTATCTTGTATATGTCCCTTGAACTTTCGTGCATGAGATCATAAGCTCTACAATCCCTATCGTCATTCCCTACTGACTTACAGAATGTGCAATACAAATTTGTGGGTGTCTGAATGTATTTATGCATGTAATATAATTCACCAGGGAGATGCCTATTTCTGCATACTTCACACCAGGGTAATGTGACTTGCTTCAAAGGAATTAGAGCTCCCAGGGCCAGATATTCATGAAACAAGGGACAATTCTCCCTATCATGGCCTTCTGCTTTGCATCTGACACACCATATGTCTTCCCTTTTGTCTTTTCCCTTGTCCTTCTTCATGTCTTCAACCTACAAAGACAATCTAGTTAGCTGACTCAAGATCTGGCTCATACCTGAGTTGGATTCTCCCATAGGGGTTGATTCGAGCTTCATGGTGATCTCCAATGCTTCTGCCTGTGAAGCAATCTTTTGCTGCATCAGAGGAACCCTGATGTGTGGTAACAGGGCAGCGATGAACCATTCTTTGATTTGCTCATCTGGGATCTTAAAAGTTAACTGGCCTATTAGGGTCTTGAATCTCTGATCGAACTCCCAAATGGGTTCTGCTACTTTCTGCTTGATCTCCTTCATCTCTATAATACATTGTGACTCCAACTTAGGTTTCTTAAACTCTGCAATCAATTCATTCTTGATCTCATTCAGTGGCTTAGGCTGCGCAAGTCCTTGGACAAGCTTCATGTACTAGCTCAGTGCACGATCCCTTAGCATAGTGCTAAACTGGGTTCTTTTAATAGCTTCGTCGGTGACATTTTTAATATTCCATACGGCCTCACAAAGAAACCAGTGCTGATCAGGGTCTTCAGATCCATCTCCTCTAAAGATAGGAAGCCTCATCTCATCCTCCATATATCTTCCTAGGTTTCCTGTCTGAGTATATGTTGAACTGCTAGTGATAGTGCTTTGAATGCTCTGGTGACTCTGATTACTTTGATTTCTTAGTGTTACTGAAACAACATGAGGATTCAAAAAACTCACTTCAGCAGTCTGCACAGTCCTTGAGGTTTATGGCTTGTCTCGACGAAGTTCTTCAACTTCCCCTTCCTCTGCTCTAGTGGGTTTCGAACGTTCTTCGTCTGTCAGATCTGCCTCTTCTTCACTGTACAAACCCTCTTCTCCGTAGTTTTGCTTGAACAGGTTCTCAAGGTGAACCCCTATGAATACTCTTCCACTGCACGTATGTCCAGCTTCTGTGTCGCTGTCGCTATCTGATTTCTTGAACATTATCCTCTTCGGATTCAACCAATCTACTGTATCTTCAAGACGTTCTTTTCATATAACAACATCTTGATTCTCAACTTTAGAAAATGTAAAAATTTCCCTCTGGGTCCCTTGAAGATGTTAATATTATGGTAGCTGCGGGAGGTATTTACCCCCACATGTGAACCTGACGAGAATAGAAGACTCCGGGAAGCAAGAGAAACCCTAATGAATTGGCTAATAACCCTAGAAGCCTTGTTGGCTCAAGAAGATAATTTATATTAGGCTATTAGCCTCCAAGAGAAGAAGTCGACCAGAAATAATAATAATATACTGAACATACACTATTTAGAAGGAGAAGTCGGCCCCAACAAATCTGGCAGAACCAGTATAAATACAGGGCCCCAGTTCTCATTTGTCACATATCAGGACTGCAGTTTTCCCAGTTGGTGCGCACTGTAGTTGCAGCTGGTGCGCAGGTTTGGAGGAGGGTTGCAGGAGCAGCTGCAGCAGCAACACGTTCAGTATTTGGCTTGGATATCTCTTGGCTAGGGTTTGGACTATCTGATCAACTTTTTGAGATGCACTGCTCTTTGTTTGGCTATCTAGCCTAGGGTTTGCTTCCAGAGGAATTCTCAGGTCAAGGTTAAGGTGCTCGGAGGGAGGCTTCGGCCTGTGGTTGGGAGACGAGGGTATCTTCGTGGTAAAACGAGCACACCATATTCTATATTCTAACAGGTTATGGGCCCACACCCCTTTAGTCAGCGTAAAACGCTGGAAGGAAACATAACCGCTAGATATTGAGCTCGTTGAGGAACTGCCGCTAGGGTTACTAGCAGGAGCAGCTTCCAAAAGAACTGCAGCTAGGGTTACCAGCAGAAGCAGTTCCAGAAACCCTAAACCTCTTGTTGAGGCACCTTAAGTGATGAGATTGACCTAATCTTTGGATAGATCAGTGCGCCCTAGCCCAACGCATCTCCTGGAACTCTCAGAAGGCCAAGACGTGAAGTTTGGATTTCTGGTCAAATCTAGGGTTTGACCAAGTCAAGCAAGCCATGATGAACTCTATGAAGTCTGAGAACAAGCTAGATGGAGCTTCTAACTTCAGAGCATGGAAGAAAAGGATTGATATCATCCTTGCTAAGAATAAAGTGTTGGACTTTGTGAAAGGAAAGATCGTGAAGCCAGAGCTTAAAGAAGGAGAAGAGAAGGAACCACAGAACATTGCAGCTATGGAGAAGTTCAAAGACGTTGAGATTAATGCCATGAGTATCATAGTGGATTCCATAAAATACCACTTGATACCCTACATCTCCCATCTTGACTCATCGAAGAAGATGTATGATGCCCTAACTAATCTCTTCTCAGTCAGAAATATTGGACAAGTAATGAGTCTGAAGAATGAGCTCCGTGACATGAAGATGAATGATGACGACAACATAATATCCTACTTTGTAAGGATATCCTAGCTAAGGGATCAACTACAAGCTATTGAAGAGATCACTTCAGAAAAGGAATTGGTGAACATAGTACTCAATGGTCTTCCCAAGACATGGGATGCATTTTCTGCAAGCATGAACACAAGGAAGGAGTACCCGACATTTGAAGAACTTTGGACTTGCTGTGCTCAAGAAGAATCAAGGATCAATGCAAAAGAGAAACCCCAAAAGAAGTACGATGATCAAGCCTTCACAACAAGATTCAAGAACAGAAAAAAAAAGAAGTCTGGTTCAAGGAGGAAGCCAAATCAAGAAAAAGACATTTCATAAATACAATGCTTCAACTGTCAGAAGTACGATCACTACAGAAATCAGTGTCCTGAGCTAAATAAAAGAAAGAAGAAACACAAAGCATCGATTGCCGAAAAAAAGGAACCGACAAAGAAGACTAAGCAGGATGGAAGAGACTTCTTCTACTAAAAGGTAACAACACTCTTTTCATTTTCTTGTACATATCTTGCTTGCATCGTCTTTGTACATATCTTGTATATCTTGAAAGATAATGTGTTCCAAGAAGAACTATACCTATGGAAGAACAACAAGATAAGAATGAATATCATTAGACAAATCACATGAAGGGATGAAATATATCATGTGAAAGATATCAATCCTGAAGAGACTTGGAAGTCAGACATCAAGAGAAATTGGGGAAAGACTTATGACAACAACCAAGATGGAAGCGTGGACTCTATTATATATTGTAGAAGACAATAAGGACAGAGACAGAAGCAGTCAGACGAAGGGAGCAGATTATATGCACTCTTACATGAAGCAAAGATTAGGAGGGAGATAATCCTATGGTTGATTGAAGATAATGAAAAATATATATATCCATGGTAGAATCCATGAAAAGACAGTACATGTTCAGCTCAACCACAGAAGAAGACCTTTTTGAAGAGTAGCCTTAAAGTATTCCTGGTTGTCCATCCAGATCCGTGATCCTGTGATGAAGGTAAGAAGTGAAATCTCTATGGCATGAATAAGAAACTCCATGGACCCAAAAGTAAAAGAAAAACATGAAGAGGAAAATAAGGATTCCAGAACAACCAATCATTCTATCAAGAATCACAAGATTATTAGCCTGATATGAACTCACTAAAAGCAGAAGAACTAAAAGTCGTGATGAAGAACAGTGTACGGAAGACTTATGAATGAAAGAATTGCAATATCCAGAACCAGAGGTTCTCTCAGATGGAGGGAGAATACTATGATGATTGATTGTTCCAGTACACCAGACTTATCTCTCTATATAAGTCATTATATTATCCGCAACATCCATGAGTCAGAATTCTACATCTGATGAATGCAAAGAATGTTCTCTAGAAGAAATTGAGTAAAAAGCGCATGCAGAGCAATCTCAAGACTTTGAGGCATACCAAAAAGATACTCGTGTATGCAGATAAGAAGAAGAAAACTTGGTGGAGAACCTCCAGTGCACAACAGAAGCGTGGTGAAGATTTCCTATAATGTCAAGATGACTACTCAGAAGATCAGATCTCATGATGACAGAAGAAGTACCACATGGATATGTTCCAGTTCTCCAACTATGATATACTCTATTGTTCACATCTACAAGAAGCCTTCACAGTGTTCCAGACTACAGTACAAGCATTACATTATCCATGATGAAGTCCAGAAAGGAGAAAGTGATTCTCCAATACACATCTCCACAGATGAGCAGATAAGCATACATTTTGGTAAAGCCCATATTCAAGATGAAAGAACTTGCATACTCAAGCTAGAGCTCGTGGAAATAACTCTAAGGGAAAACTCTCCAAGCTAGAAGAAGGTACGCAAACATTTATTTTTGTGATTGAAATAACTCTCCAGTTAGGAGGGAGCATTTATCTTTGTCATAGTCCAGATTGGACAGATGCTTTCCTGTTCGGAAAGTGGATTGATATTTCTGACGGACAGTGGCTTCCCATTGTAGTTAACATGGGAGGCAGACTAATTGCTGATGTATCATATACTCAAGCTAGAGCTCGTGGAAATAACTCTAAGGGAAAACTCTCCAAGCTAGAAGAAGGTACGCAAACATTTATTTTTGTGATTGAAATAACTCTCCAGTTAGGAGGGAGCATTTATCTTTGTCATAGTACAGATTGGACAGATGCTTTCCTGTTCGGAAAGTGGATTGATATTTCTGACGGACAGTGGCTTCCCATTGTAGTTAACATGGGAGGCAGACTAATTGCTGATGTATCATAGACAACGACTTCCCATTTATGGGGAGTGGTCTAGGACATCCATTCTTCTTGGCAGTCACTCTGAGTAGTGGTCAAGTAGAATGGTCTGCCTCGCCGGGCAGTCATTCTTTCGAAGTTCACAGTTGTGAGCAGTTTCGAAGAATCGTCCATTTGGAGGTTGATGCAGGAAAGACATTCCTCGAGGGCAGACTCATTCTTTCCAGGATACACTTTATTTAGTGTCGGAGGAATGGCCCAGGGTGGGGAATGGTCCGGACAGTTACTCCTCGAGGGCAGACTCATTCGCTCCAGGCTACACCTTGTTTGGTGTCGGAGGAATGGCCCAAGGTGGGGAGTAGTCCATGCTCAACAATCAGGGACAGTTATTCCTCGAGGGCAGACTCATTCTCTCTAGGTTACACCTTGTTTGGTGTTGGAGGAATGGCCTAGGGTGGGGAATAGTCCAGGACAGTCATTCCTTAGGGCAGACTCATTCCCTGTTTAGTGTCGGAGGAATGGCCCAGGGTAAGGAATGGTCCAAGCATTTCTCGAGGGCAGACTCATTCTCTCCAGGTTACACTTTGTTTAGTGTCGAAAGAATGGCCCAGGGTGGGAAATGGTCCAGGTTCAGAAATAAAAAACAATCCTTCTTCCTTGGTTGAGAAGAATGGGGCAGATAGCCTATTATTGATGTTCTATGTTGAGGGCAGACATTCTTTTAGACCTCACAAATGTGAGTGAAATATTGGCCCAGATGATTAT
>ML796552.1:138556-169380 GCA_009831015.1 Picea engelmannii
TTGTTCTAATTGCCTTGAAGACTATCAACAGTTTATTGGAGATGATGATCATTCAGATGAATGATGAACATAGATTTTCCAGACGGAAAACAGTTCAGAGCTTTTACTCCTCTTGTATCACTCTATGGTGAGAGTGACTTATCCAGCATCATATTACTCAGATGAAGTATGGTTTCGAGAGATGATGCAGCTGATAGTAATGGTGATGCTCATGATCTATTCATGAAATAGTCTAGATGACTATATTGATGCTACCGGGTAAATGGTATGTTTTGGGTTCAAGTCCATTACCTGTAAATACCTCTCTAGCTAGGAGGGAGTGTTAATATTATGGTAGTTGCGGGAGGTATTTACCCCCACATGTGAACCTGACGAGAATAGAAGACTCCGGGAAGCAAGAGAAACCCTAATGAATTGGCTAATAACCCTAGAAGCCTTGTCGGCTCAAGAAGATAATTTATATTAGGATATTAGTCTCCAAGAGAAGAAGTCGGCCATAAATAATAATAATATACTGAACAGACACTATTCAGAAGGAGAAGTCGGCCCCAACAAATCTGGCAGAACCAGTATAAATACAGGGCGCCAGTTCTCATTTGTCACATATCAGGACTGCAGTTTTCCCAGTTGGTGCGCACTGCAGTTGCAACTGGTGCGCAGGTTTGGAGGAGGGTTGCAAGAGCAGCTGCAGCAGCAACAAGTTCAGTATTTGGCTTGGATATCTCTTGGCTAGGGTTTGGACTATCTGATCAACTTTTTGAGATGCGCTGCTCTTTGTTTGGCTATCTAGCCTAGGGTTTGCTTCCGGAGGAATTCTCAAGTCAAGGTTAAGGTGCTCGGAGGGAGGCTTCGACCTGTGGTTGGGAGACGAGGGTATCGTCGTGGTAAAATGAGCACACCATCTTCTATATTCTAACAAAAGAAGTATCTCTCGTCTTGGCTATACGATTCTACTCTGTTAACAACAAACTCAGTGATATATCCTCCAATGGTGCTATTGTACCAATGATCTACTGCCCAGGATACATTGTTATCAACTCTCTTGACCTTCTGGATCAGTGCCAACGTCTAAACCACAAGGGGTCTGGATTTGATCTCGAACTAGGTATCTGCTAACCTAGCCAACCACTTGGACAACTCTTGATGGATTCCTCCAAAGAAGATATTGTGTATGTAGGTGAATATGTATCTTTGTAGCCAATCTTCAGTACTTAGCCTGGGGCTCTTGTTCTAGGCTTCAGTGAAGTCCCTCTCTTGATATTCTATCCACTTATGAATCTTTGTCTTCGATGGGAACCACCTTGACATTCCCCCATGAAGATTCCTATCCCGGAAACATAACCATTTTTTGGGACAGGGGCAGACCCAGGGTTCAATGCTACAAGAGTGCACCAACAAAGCCCTAGCTACTAGCCCTTTCGGCAGCACCTGCGAAGCAGATGCAGTCTCACCTGAAGTAGCTATGAGGGGGTTGCAGGACAAAGATGTCTATGACCAAGGGGAATATCAAGTGGATCTACCATAGGATAACACAACATACATATATCACTTATCCAACTAGATCTACTTCACACAACTATAGATTTGATCTACCACAACAATGCAAAGAACAATATAACAATGACAAAGATCAAAGAATCAATCACACATTCAACAAAAGATATACGTGGTTCACCCTCTCTCTAGGGCTACGTCCACATAATTATGCTTATGATATATTAACGTAAAGCTTACAGTTCTTCTATGCGCTCTCTGTTAGCAGATCTTCTTCTTCTTCTCTCTTTCTCTCCCCTTCCTGCGCACCCAGCTGCAGGACTTGATCTTTTCACCCAAATGAAGATCTTACAATACTAGAAGGCTCTCTCACTCGACACTTCTCTCTCACAATACAATAATCTCTCAGACACAATATCAATAGATCAACAACAATATCATACCGACTCGACCTAGGTCCTCTTGACCTTTATTTATAAATTACAATCACTCACCGACAGCCTTAGGTCGAAACCTAGGTGTCAAACCCTAGATACTAAAACCCTAGGTGTCTAAAACCCTAGGTCAATTTGACCCGCATTTTCCAAGCTTTGCCAGCCTATCTTTCCTTCCTTCTCGCGCGGTGCTCCAAAGCATCCAACGATGGATTTTCTGCTTGCTGAATTGTCCACGATCCTTCTTCCTTGCTGATCTATCATCCTTGATCTCCTCGTCCAACGACTTGCTTTTTCGCACTTCGCTCCATCTTTTCTGCTCTTTTGCTCACTTCAACCTAGTGACAATCACTGTGTCTTCCACAAAGTTCACATTTTACCTCTTCTTCCTTGATATTTGCTTCCTTCCCTAGCCAAGGGCCAACAAGGCATCACAGTGTACTGAAAAGAACCCCATTCTGTTGCAAATGTAGTCTTATGTCGATATTCCTTAGTAGTTCTGATTTGGTGATAGCCTGAAAATCCATCTGTGAATGAATAAACCTCCTGTCCTCCTACATTATCTAGAACCTCATCAGTAAAAGGTGTAGGAAATGGATCATGTAAACATGCATCATTTAGCTTCATTAGATCTATACAGATTATGATTTCTCCCGATTTCTTATCCTGGACCACCATAGGGCCGATCCATTCAGATTCTTCAACATGTTCTATGATTCCTGCTTCCAACATTCTATCCAATTCAATCTTGACTTTCTTCTTATACTTGGGATTCAGTCTGTAAAGTCTCTGCTTGACAGGCCTTGCATCTACTCTCAAATTAATCTTCATTTCTCCCATGGGCCCTTTAATGCCCTTCATGTCTGTGAACTTGGTTGGAAACAAGTCCTGATACTCATGCAATAGTTCTTTGATCTTAATAATAGTAGCATCATCCCAATAATCCCCAACATTTGCTAACTTAGGTGTTTTCTCTGCTCCAATATTAACTTTCTTGATTTTAATAGGTTGCCCAACACAAGGTAATTCAATCCATAGCCCTTCTATGTCTCTTTGTCCTTCAATTTATGAAATGTTCACATTCCTAGGATCATCATCTTCATCAACATTAATATTATAACAACCCTGTAACCGTTGAAGTGGCACAGTCCATTCATCTTCTTCTTGTTCAAGAGGGAGGTTAGATACCTCCTCAAAGACCTTATGCCTTACAATTTGTAACGCCTGATCTACTATGGGGTACTGACTTTCAAATAAGAATGTAGCTATAAAGTTCTGGGTCATACCATACCAATATGTAGTGGCTAAGAGTAGTTTTGCTTGAAGATACCAGTTGATAGGCGTAGTGTCTAAGGTATTAACGAACTTATGTACCCACTGTTCTTTAGGAATGCTACTCTAGGCCTCCTCATAACTTCGCACATGGTCCTTAGGACAACTCTAACCTGTGTATCGAACTTCACAACCTTTAGCTTGGTCTGAAGAGTGCACTGTCAATAAGGTGCGACATTGCACCCACTCTGTGATGTTCTTCTTGTGTGTTCCCTACCATCTAGATGGTGTTGCTCACAAGGCTTCATCTAGTGCCAACAACCTCTATTGTGCAAGTACAATTCCTTCAAATTCAAATATAAATGTCTCAAAATTATTCAAGCCATCAAATGTAGGAAGATTACTTACTTCTGTGCTAATCTGACAAACTGCCCTGGCCAATCTGGCACACCTCCGCGTAAAGACTTCATACATTCTATTCTGCCAATTCTCGAATGCTTCTTCTGAATCTAACAAGCATGCACTTTCGCTTCACCAACTCAGATTTCCATATGCTGTAGGATTAATGTAATCCTACTGTCCTACTGTCAGTTTATAGATGTTCTCTAGCTCATAGGTGTGGTCTTCTTCTCTTATAGGTTCTGTGTATCTGCGACCTTCATCAGGATCAAGAGGTGAAATTACCTTAAGGCCAACACTTTCAAATGTAATTCTTCTCTTTTTTAAGTCAACAATAGCTGAATTGTTGAAAGCCCAATCAATTCACAAAAATGTAGGATAGGGACAACTATTATCAACAATCTCAATCATTTTGAAATCTGCAAATGTCCTCACTCTGTCGATGTCCACAGGTACATGCTCTAGTCTTCCAAAGGGGCTGATTGCCTGCTGATTATCCATCCCGAGCCTAATAGGAGAGTAAATAAATTTAGGTTTTCCCATTAGTTCCCAAGTCTACTTCGTCATAACATTTACTTCTGATCCCAGGTTGAGGACCACATAGTCCACGTCGTAGTCTCCAATCTGAGCACTTAGGTGCAGTTCCTTGCTTGTCCTCCTTTTCCTAGATACTTGATTCATAGCTCTACTTAGCAGAGGATATACTCTTCAAATTTCATAGTGTCTGATCAGGTGTTGTAGGTCTTGCACATCTCTTTCATCTTTAATCAAATTGATACAAGTATATAAGAAATCCATAATATTTCTTACCCATTTTCCTTGTCTAGCTTGGGTAGACTATTCAAATGATAGAGGTATTTCACATTCCTTTACTTCTAGTTGTGCCCTAGATGAAGAAGTCCGTTCTCCTACAAATTCTCTCCTTGCTTCTTCAAAAGTGTGTTTTTCCTTCCTTGGGTCAAACAATGGCGCCTTATCTGAAGCTCTCATGATCCCTGATCCATCTGTAGTCTTTCCTGGAGTCACCCTATCTTATCCTGTGACAACGCCAACTCTAATAACAACAACAACTATAGTTTCCTCATTGCGAGGTTCAAATTATATTAGTTGGACTTGCGGGTTTCCACCTCGTCTTTCCTAAAGTTTAGCTAATAGTACTTGACAATCTTCAATGACATGGTTAAATGAATTACAATAGCTGGAAGTAGTACAAGGGTTCTGACAATCCCTTTCCAAATGACCCGGTTGGGCGTAGTTATAGCAAATAATATGACCTCGACCTCGGCCTATACCTCCTCCTCGTCCTCTTCCTCTGAATCCACCACGAGGGTTGAAGTTTCCTCTTCTTGGGGAATTGAACTAGGCATTACTTCCTTCTGACTATAATTCTCCTTGAATTCTATATGTATCCCTTGATCTTTCATGTAGGAGGTCGTAAGAAATACAATCCTTCTCATCATGCCCCACAGATTTACAGAATGTGAAATAAATATTGGTGGGTGTCTGGACATATTTCTTCATATAATAACATTCACCAGGGAAATGTCTAGTTCTACATACCTCGCACCACGGTAAAGTAGCCTGCTTCAAAGGGTTAGGGGCTTCAGAGGCCAAGTATTCATTAAATAAGGGACAATGCTCTTTGTCATGGCCCTCTAATTTACATTTGATACACCAAATATCTTCTCTTTTCTCTTTTCCTTGTCCTTATTCATATCCTCAACCTGTAAAGATAAACTAGTTAATTGATTCAAAATCTGACTCGTACCTGGACTGGATTCTCCTACAGGGGCTTCTTCTAGTTTCATGGAAATCTCCAGAGCTTCAGCCTGCGAAGCGACCTTTTGTTGCATCAGAGGAACTCTAATGTGTGTCAGGAGGGCATCAATGAACCATTCCTTATGCTATTCATATGGGATCTAAAAAATTAAATGGCTTGTAAAGGTCTTAAACCTCTAATCAAATTCCTAGACAGGTTCAGTCACCTTTTGTTTGATTTCCTTTAACTCTGTAATGCACTGCGAGTCTGACTTAGGCTTCTTGAACTCTGCACTCAATGCAATCTTGATGTCATTCAGTGGTTTAGGTTGTACAACTCCTGAAACAAACTTCATATACCACCTCAATGCCCAATCCCTCAAGGTAGTACTAAACTGAGATCTCTTAATAGCTTTGTCGGTGACTTGCTTAATTCTCCATACAACTTCACATAAGAACCAGTGTTGGTCGAGATCCTCAGATCCATCTCCTCTGAAAATGGGTAACCTCATCTCGTCTGCCATAGATCTTCCTTGATTTCTTGACTGAGTATGTACTAAACTGCTTGTAACAATAATCTGAGTGCTTTGATTACTTTGGTTACTCTGGCTACTTAATGATGCTAAAACAATAGGAGGGGTAATGGTACTTAATTCGACAGTAGGCACAGTCCCTGAAGTTTTTGGTTCTCCTCGACGAAGTTCTTTAGTGTCTACTTCCCTTGTCCTTGTAGACTCTGAATACTCTTCGTCTGATAGCTCTGCTTCTTCTCCATTGTAGGAGATCTCCCACTGCACGTGTGTCCATCCTCTGTGCCACTGTCGCAATCTGAATTCTTGAACATTAGCTTTATTGTATCTTCAAGATATTCTTCTCACGCAATAACATCTTAATCTTCAGTTTTAGAAAGTGTAGGAACTTCCCTCTAGGTCCCTTAAAGAAATATCTCTCTGCTTGACTATATGATTCTATTCTGTCGATAGAAAACTCAATAATGTATCCTCCAATAGTGCTATGAAACCAGATATCAACTTCTCTAGACACAACATTATCGAATTTTCTTGATCAACGCCGCTATACAAACCACATGTGTCTAGGTCTGATCTCAAACTGAGTGTCTACTAATCTGGCTAGCCAATCGTATAACTCCTTATCAACTCCAGCAAAGAAAATCTCATGTATGTCAGTAAATATGTATCTCCCCAACCTTTCTTTAGTACTAATACTAGGGTTCTTGTTCTAAGCTTCGACGAAGTACCTTTCTTGTTCTTCTATCCACTTCTGAATCTTTGTCTTCGATGGAAACCACCTTGACATTCCCTCAAGAAGATCCCAGTCCCGACAACGAAACCATTTGTTGGCACATGGGGGTAGACGTAGGGTTCAAATCTAACAACGCACCAACAACCCCTAACTACTGGCCCTTTCGACAACACTTGCGAAGTAGATGAGGTCTCACCCGAAGTAGCAATAGGGGGGTTGCAGGACACAGGTGTCTACAACCAGAGGAAATGCAAAGTGGTTCCAGAACAAAAATGCAATATATCCTAGAGATTATTTAATAGTTTTATACTTAGCTTCACGAAGTTAGCTTATACCTTCTATCTTTAATAGGGACAACATCCATGCAATAACAGTATAACAGATAGAAAATGACACAACATCAACCACAAACAACAACAAGATTTGCGTGGTTCACCCTCTCCCTAGGGATACATCCATAGAATTGTGTTTCTTGATATAATAGATGAAAACATACAGTTCTATATGCACACTTAGCTACAAATCCTTCTCTCTCTCTTCCTCTCTATTTCCCCTCCCTGCGCACCCAACTGCAGGGTTGTTCTTCTCACCCAGCTGAAGATCTAGAGTACATAATGCTCTTACAACAAAATAGTTATGTCTCAATATCACTCTCATAAAAAATAATAGTAACAACCCTCTCAACTCTTCTAGACCTTTATTTATACATTTCATGATTCTTAGACAACCTTAGACCGAAGCCTAGGTGTCAAAACCCTAGATGCCAAAACACTAGGTGCGGAAACCCGCCTCTTAAGGGCTTTGCCAGCCTGTCCTTCCTTCTTCTTCACAAGGTGCTCCAAAGCACCTATTAGTGTCTTCTTCCACTTGTTGATCTGTCCACGATTCATCTTTCTTGCTGGTTTTTCTTCTTTGATCTTCTCCTTTAACGAATCACTTTTCCTTTACTTCACTCCTTCTTTTCTGCTTCTTTAACCACTTCGACCCCTCCTCGGTTTGTGTGTCTTCCGCGCACTTCATGCTTTGTATTTCTTCATTAACACATAACCAAGGGCCAACATTACACACTGGGGGGAAACGAGGTGTTACATTCCCCTCCCCTTTAAAGGAACACCATCCTCGATGTTTTACCTTCCTCATAAATAACTTTATATAGTAAACAAAAATGGGTATTCCATTTTCATGGAATCCTCTAGTTCTGACGTAGCCTAATCTGCTCCAAAGTGCTTCCACTGCACATTGACCTACGTGATGGATCGGTTCCATAGCATTGTCTCCTTCCTGTCTAATATGCATTGAGGTTCATGCTGGAATTATCCTTCAAGTTACACCTATATCATATTCCAATCAATAACGTGATTAGAATCATGGGCATATTT
Organism: Picea engelmannii; assembly: GCA_009831015.1. Classification (NCBI taxonomy): domain Eukaryota; kingdom Viridiplantae; phylum Streptophyta; class Pinopsida; order Pinales; family Pinaceae; genus Picea; species Picea engelmannii. The sequence continues at coordinate 146,556 of ML796552.1, forward strand.
CTTAAGTAAGGATACATGGAATACATTATGTTCTTTAACAATAGGAGGTAAGGTAAGCATGTATGCCACTAGTTCCACTCTCCAAAAATTTGAATGGTCGACATTAGCGAGGTGGTAACTTAGCACATGTTCCTATTCTTAAAGAAATCCTTTTGGGATTAACCTAGATGTAAACATGGTCTCCCACTTTGAACTCCCTATGAGTTTGATTTTTGTTGACATAGCTATTTTCCCTATCCTATGTCATTTTCAAGTTCTACTTAATCTTGGCCACTTCCCATTCCATTTCTTTCAGCATGTTTGTCCCAAGTGTAATCCGGTCCACTAGATTATCCTGGATGATTGGGATATTACATTTTATTCCATATAAGGTATCAAAGGGGTTCATTTTCAATGATTCCTAGTATCCATTATTATAGGAAAACTACACCAAGGGTAAGTAATATTCCCACTCCTTGGACGGGTGCATATTATACATTCTTAACATGTATTCCAACACTTTGTTTACTCTTTCTATTTTACCATATTTCTAAGGATGGTAAGAAGTTTTGAAAGCAAAATGTGTCCCAAAGCCTACAAATAAACCCTTAATTTTTTTTAAGTAAATTTGGAATCTCAATTTGATATGATTGTCTTGGGCATGCCATGTAACCTAAAAATTTCTTTTATAAAAGCTGTTGCAATGTAAATTGATTTGTAGGTGGATTTCATTGGAATGAAGTGAGCTACCTTGCTCGACTTATGCACCACTACCATGATTGTATCATGTTGCTTGGAGGTACTTACCAATCGAATGATGAAGTCCATAGATATGACTTCCCACTTCCATTATGGAATTTGTAATGGCTACAACAACCCTGCTAGATGCCTATGCTCAAACTTAGCCTATTGGCATTCCAGGAATTTAGTAAATGCAATCTGTAATATATTTCTTCATCCCAATCCAATAGTAAAAATTTCTCACAACTCTTATCATTTTTTTGATACCCTAGGTGACCTACATAAGGTCTCTTGTGGAACTCATTCATTATGAGATCCTACAACTTGGCTGGATTGGGTATGTACAATCTATCTTTATAGATCAACAACCCATCCTCCGTCAACTGATATCCTTCATACTTCTTTCTTCTTGACTCTTTCTCTAATCCTTCCTTAATTAACTTAAAGTTTTCATCACCTTGTACGAAATTTATGATCTTGTGTTTTATATCTGAATCACATACACTAGCTACTGCTAGATGTACTGGTTGCATGCTCTGTCTAAGTGCATCAAACAATGGATTTTATTTTTCTTTAACATGTCAGATTTCAAAATCAAATTCACTAATGACAGCCATCCACCAAGACTGTTTGACATTTGTATGGGGATGATAAAACACATATTTCATCCCATTGTGATATTTCATTAACACAAATTTTCTTCCAAGAAAATAGTGCCTCCACATATTCAAGACATCCAAAATAGTTGGAAGCTCCATATCATGAGTAACATAGTGTTTCTCATGATCATTTAGTTTCCTCAATTCATAATTTATTACATGCCCTTCTTGCATGAGGACTTCACTGATCCCTTTGTTGCAAGTATCCATACAAAAAAAGTCCTTATCTGGATCTATAATATTCAAGATGAGTGCATTGGTCATAAGATAATTTAGTTGCAGGAAACTCACTTCAAGTTATGCTCACCATATAAATTTCACTCCCTTTTTCTATAATGAAGTGAAAAGATGACCAATCTTTGAAAATCATTGGTTGAACCTTCTGTAGTATCCAACCAATCCCATAAATCATCTCACTTCGGATACATTCCGAGGAGCAAGCCAATCCACGATTTCCTTAATTTTATCAGGGTCTACTACAACTCCTTCATCTGAGACCACATGACCCAAGTATTGGATCTATTTTTAAAAGAAGTTTCACTTGTTGTACTTAGCATATAACCATCGTTCTATCAATACCTATAGTACTAGCTTGAGGTTCTCCTCATGCTCTTCCTTAGTCTTTGAATAGATCATGATATCATTAAAAAAAGAGAACAAACCTATCCAAATACCTATTGAGAATGGTTTTCATTAGGAAAGTAAATGTATTTGGTGCATTGGTAAGCCCAAAGGGAACCAGTACAAACTCATAGTGTCCATACCTTATTATGAATGCATTTTTATGGATTTCCTCATCCTTGATCCTGACCTCATGATATCCAAACCTCAAGTCTATCTTGTAGAATACTGTGGATCCTCTTAACCAATTGAAAAGGTCATTTATCCTAGGTAATGGATTTTTTTTTGATGGTCATATTATTCAATTTTCTATAATCAATTCATAAACTGAGAGTATCGTCCTTCTTATTTATAAAAAAATACGGTTCTCCCCATGGGGACACACTAGGTATGATATATCCCTTGTCTAACATTTCTTTTATTTGTATTTTTCAGCTCCACCAATTCAAGTGTGCTCATTTTGTAAGGTACTCTAGACATGAGCACTGTTCCTAGCATAAGCTCTATGGAAAAATCAATATCCTTTTTGGGAGGAAATACTAGTATTTCCTCAGGGAATATATATATCTACTCATATATCACTTGATGGTATTCAATTTTCAATTTTTTATCCTTTGTTGAATCTAACACATGTATGACATACATTGGACATCCCTTTCTACAATTTATTTTCAGTTGTAATGCTGAAATTTGTCTTAGTGACACAGGTTTTTGTATGCCCTATAAGATCCTTTTATTTCCTTTATCATCTCCACATTCCAATTTATATTTATGTACTTCCAACCAGTACATACCGATCAAAATGTCATATGACCCCAAGGGTATTATATTCAATGTTTCTTGTGTGTGTAGTGAAATATCCCTGATCTAGTTGATCTGGATATCCACTGTTGAACTAGTGTTTTGTCTCTCAGATATGATACTATGGGGGTTTCTGGATGCGTTTGAGTTAATTGTTTAACATGCTTGGTGATTTTCGCATGTGTGTGTCATACAATTATGTTTAAGCAGTATATACGATGCATGTGAAATAAGGAACAAACACCAGCTCAATAATATGTATTATGAGGAAAAAGCAAGAAATACAATGATATGCTGGAAGCAAAGAAAATAATCATCATCTAGATCTCATGGATCATCAATGGAATACAAAGAAACTAATACAAAATACCCGTGATCAGAAGACGAAGGTAGATCTGCGCATACATGGATAGATCGACAAAATGCAGTTCCGAAAACTCATGAAAACTACTGCAAATATTGGAAAACTCACCCTGGTGGCTATACTCGACATAACACACTGGAAAATTTTCCAAACTAAGTGCCCTGGTCTCTAGGATCCTCTTGGAAACTGTCAGACTAAAGATATGACCTCTGCAGCTTTGAATGTCATCCCGTGGGGGGTTGCACACCTCCTAGGCTCTGGGAGTGTGCCCTAGTGATTCCACCACCAGAATCCAATGATCTCGGTCTTGAAATGTATTCCCTAGCCTCCTCTGTAATGGGTCATAAGGGTTTCCTATGATATCATATGGAAAGCCTCCTGTAACCCAAAACATCCCTCCTCAAGAGCTGCACACTATCCGGCTCACTGATGCGCCCTGGTAGATTCGACCATCAAAATATGATGAATGGTGGCTCAAAAGAAGCACCTTGGTTGATCCTTAACTGGGTTAGAAGAAATCTGTAGGATAAACCCTAGTCTCATGCATCTACACAAAACCCTCTCTCTGACCCTTGTGCCCTCATTGGTTGAGTTGCACAATCACTGCAATAGATATGAATCCTCTTGAACTAGCACAATGAAATACCCAGATGATATCTACAATAGGCTAGGCTGTGTCTTCCAACACCGAAACCGATATGTGTGGTGGTTTCCCCCAGAAATCCACAAAACAACAAAGAGGTCAATTTCCTCCTCTGGAAACTATCTCAACATCAAATAATAACATAATGAGAAATTAGGTCAAATTCCTCCTTTTATACCTTTCCCGCTCTAATTCTCCGTTGAAATCACTTAATATAGGCGCTTTTCCTCCTAAGGTGAGTGAGTAATTAATTAAGTCTCCCCCTCAACACCTTTTTCTTATATTTCTTTGTTGACTTTAGCTTAAGTGACTTTTCCTATGCTTTTTGGCTTAATTCATCGTTTAGCCACTAATTCACCCTTATTTCTCTTCTTGTTCCCTGTTTGTTCCTGACTACAGTTTAGGAGAAAAAATAGACTACTACGTCACTCCCTGCTAGCCTACTCTTGGGAACGAGACATCATGACCCTCCCTTCCCGAGATTGATTTTCCTCAAGCAACATCAATCCTGTGTGCTGCAATATATGCTCTCCCTCCCACGTGGAATCCTCCACTGGAAATCCCCTCCATCTAACCAAGCACTCCCTGATGAACTTACTCCTCAATATTCACTCTCTCTACTCGAGCACCTCCTCCGGCACTAGCTCCAAATGACCCTCCTCATCCAGGGGTGGCAACTCCTTTGAAATGTTGATCTGCTGTCCCACTACCTTTTTAAGGCAAGAAACGTGAAGACGTTGTGGATCTTGCTACCCTTCGGTATATATATCTCATATGCCACCTCGCCTACCCTCCCGATGACTCTGTATGGTCCATAAAACCTAGGCTTCATCTTCTCTTCCCCTCTCCTCTTTAGGGAGGACTGTCTGTATGGTTGTAACCGCAGAAAAACCAAGTCCCCTACCTCAAAAATGATGAAGCACCCATCTCTATCATTGAGTATCTGCCTCGGTAAATCGTGCAACTGTAAAACCTCTCTAAAAAATAGCTCCGCTACCTGTATGGCCTTGTAGTCCATGTGTATGGAAAATAAGTGTGCAAATTTGGTCAGTCTTTCGACCACCATAAATATATAGTCCCTGTTCTACACTCGAGGAAGTTTTGTAATGAAATCCAAGAAATGCTCTCCCATTTTTTCTTCGGAATGGGTAGAGGATGAAGTAACCCCGCAGAGTGTGTCTTCTCAGACTTGTTTTCCTGATAAGTCGAGCACTCCCGGATGTGTTTCCGTACATCATCCTTGAGACCCTTTCATGAGAATCTCTCCATGATTTGCCTGTAGGTATTGAAGTACCCTTGATGCCCAGCTGCAGGTGAATCGTGACATAGCTTCATAATATTCCATTTCAAGGTAGATTATGGAACCAAGTAGATCCGTTCCTTGTAGAAAATGACATCATCTAGTACCCGATATTTATCATCAACCACCTGTCCATCCGTCACCTCACAAGAAAATTTATTTTTGGAGTACTCCACCAACAAATGTGCCTTCTAGTCTGTGCAAATATCCATCATCGAACACCCTTCTAGCCTCCTAGACAAGGCATCTTCTACGAAGTTCCTTTTTCCTTTAACATAGTCAATGTAAAAATCAAAGGCTTGGATCTTCAAAACCCACTTCTGTTGTCTCTCACTAAGGTATTTTTGATCTAGGGAATACTTGAGACTATTTTGATCAGTCTTCACTACAAATATGCTACCGACCAGATACAACCTGAATTTGGTTAAGGAATGCATGATTGCCAACATTTACTTGTCGTAAATTAAGTAGAGTCTCTCCGAATCATTGAGCTTCCTGCTCTCAAACACATTGGGATGGCCTCCCTGCATCAAAACTGCTCCAATCCGCACCCCTGATGCATCACACTCTAGGATAATGACCGAGAGAAATTCAAAAGGGATAGAACAAGGCATGTGCTCATAACCTCCTTCCTTTTCTCAAATGTCTGTTGTGAATCCTCCATCCAATGAAAATAACCCTTCTTGGTTAGATCTGTGAGTGGTGCTCCCAACTGTGAAAAGCCTCTAACAAACCGTCTGTAGTAACTACATAACCCAAATAATCCCTTCACTCCATGAAGTTCTTGGGTGTTGTCCAATCCAAAATGGACCTGATCATCTCCTGATGAACATGTACTCCCTGCTCACTGATGATATTCCCCAAGTACAATAGTTCTCTCATTCCAAACTCACATCTTGACTCCTTAATTCCCAAGACCTCCAAATGTTCCAAATGCTCATCCCACGTCCTGCTATAAATCAATATGTCATCTAAGAATACCAAAAGGTACTTCCTCAAATTCCCTATGAAGATGTGGTTCATGCAAGACTGGAAAGTGGAAGGTGCGTTGGTTAATCTGAACGACATGACCAAGAACTCAAAATGTCTGAAATGGCATCATAACAATGTCTTCTCTATGTCCTTCTCCCTGATGTTGATCTGGTGATATCCTGACTGTAGATCAATCTTGGTGAAGAAAACTGCCCCATGTAACTCGTCCATCAACTCATCTAAGTGCATAATGGGGTACATCGTTTTCTTGTTGAGAACTATGTAATCAATGCACATCCTCAATGTGCCATCCTTCTTCAGTACCAAAATGACTGAAGAATAAAAAGGATTCATTCTGGGCCTGATGTGCCCCCTCACAAGAAATTATTTGATTGCTTTCTCAATCTCGTCCTTGAATATCTTGGGGTGCCTATAGGGCGTGTTGATCACCGGTATAGCCCCTATCTTTCAACTCAATCGTATACCTCAATGAAAATTATACCTTCCATCTCCACCATTGAGGCTTGGTGGTTTGCTTGTCGATTCTCGACAACTACATATATTTGAGGTACATTTCTGGATACATTATCAACAATGGTAGCCTCCTAAACATTGTGCACTCTCTTATTATCATCCAACCTGTTAGCACCATGATTTTCATAGAAAAGGTTAGAGGTTTTTCAACAATTTGCAAAGTCATGCCTGCTGGCACCCATATTGTTTTTATACCTGGCGTCATCTAACATCTCCAAGGGTCAGTTTCAAAAGGAAGCTTATCATTTATTATTTCCATTTCCATTTGCAACTGCGTGTTACAAAATTTGCTACGCAATGCGCAGAGCGCTTCACCGCGCAAAGGATTCCGTCGTGCAGAGGATGTCATCGTGCAGTGGATTTCTTCATGCAATGGATTTAATCATGCAATGGGATGTTGCACATGGGATGTTGTCATGCATAGGATGTTGTCGTGCAGAGGATGTCATCGTGCAGTGGATTTCATCGTGTAGTGGATGTTGTTTCACATAGGATGTTGTCGCGCAGAGGATGTCATCGCGCAATGGATTTCGTCAGGAAAAGGATTTTGTCGTGCAAAGGATTTTTTCAAGCAGAGAATGCTTTCGCACAGAGCATGCTTTCACGTAGAGGATTTTCCTGTGCACAGCCTACCGGTCGCATTGAGCAAATGACTAGTTTAGTGGTCAACTTCAAGATCAATTTCTGACCAATTGGAGAGGAATTTTGAAATCCCCGAGAGGTTTTTGTCGAGGAGAAACAAAAAAATAAAAACCTCTCTCAGATTTTCAAAATGTATCACGGATTGGGAGATTCAAAGAAATATTTGATCCCTATTTTTCAGTTTTCATGATTTCCTGTCCGAGACATGTTTTTGCGACACGTATTCCGGCTAGATGGAAACGAATTTCAAGAAATCGAGAGAGGTTTTTCTTTAAAACGAGCTTACCTACAAAAAATGTTCTCATATTTTACACAACTATTACAGTTTGAGAATTACAAGTAGAATTTTGAAGCCTATTTTTCATAATTTCGCCTCCTGAAAAGCAGGAAATCAGTTAAAACGTGTCATTGCTATTTGAAATGATTTCTATTTTGGGAAAGGGGTTGGAGTTCGAAGTGGTGATATGTAAAGGACCTATAGTGCTATATATTTCATGGTGCGAGAGTAGAGATGAGTTGGTTGACAAACTAGTGTAGACAGTGACTATTGAATGTAGTTTGAGCTCGATCGAAATTTAATGCAAAAGTCCTGAAGCTTTGATGAAAAGATTTTAATTGTAGCAGTTGGATGTATTGTTTCCTTTCTTTGCATACGTACTTCCTATATTATTTATTCATATCTATTTTTGTCTATATAGGAATTTATTTTCGAACATGGGATTCGCTGTGCAGTGCCCTGGGATTCACGCCATTTAGACAAACCGTCTTTCCTCTAAATTAACTCTGAATTCATCCTCAACGGTGCTCCGAGTTGCTTCATGTGTTTTCCCCTCGCCACACACAATGATTTTAAACTAAAAACTGTTGCTTACTTATCCTTTATCATCTCAAGCTTAGTTACTGAGTCATTTGTTTCTATCATTTTCTTAAATCAACACCATTGCCCAATGGTACTTTATATCTTGCTTGTCCTACCATCCTTTTAAAACAAAAACAAACTTTTCCTATTGCAGAATCTGACCTCTGTGCATTTATTGATGAAATATTTGAGTTACCAGTCATTAGACATATGAGAGAGCCCTCTCTGGTTGTATAGGTTAGAATACAATCTAAAGTTGGTTGAAATAGTTACCTCGGGGCTTTCTTTGATACAACCCAAATAAATTACCGAGTGCTAACATTTTGGAGCCGTTGCTGGGGACGAAAAAGAAAATTTTCCCTGGGAAAGAATGACATGGTTGAGTTCTGAGGTCTGAGAGAAAAAGACACTTAGGCACATATTGGTTGTATTTCTGCTCTGGCGACTCCACACATCAGAAAATCAGTTGAAGGTGATTCCACTAGCAGAATAATCCAGAGCTAAAGTTTTCATGGCGACTCCAATCAAGCTTCAAATGCGATTCAAAGACTCCATTGGAGAATGAGACCCGTTGACAGAGATATGGAAGGGAAGTATGGAAAAATCAGGTACTCGAGATTAAGTTTAGTCCAAGAAGTACTTTTATGTTTTATCAATATCTTCTTGTCCTTTCCTGAGTTTTTCAAGAGAATATTTCTTCACTTACTGCATTCAAATGAAGCCCAGAGATCTACGCTTGTCTATCTTCCATGGAAAACTGTAGGTATACCTCCTTCTTGTATAACCTATATTCACCAAGCTCCTTCCTCTGAGCCATATGATGTTCATGATCATTCTCGTGAGCTTAATGAAACCAAAGTTGAGCTTGTACCTTTTGTTCTTAATCCCGCACCCTCCAAGATTCAAGAAAGATACTGTCCTTTTAAATTGCCTTCCATCCTTCTTGAATTTCCTCTGAAACATTATAAGTACCTTCCTCAATTCGATGGAGAGCTTGATGGAAAGTCAGCTAAAAAACATATTCAGGTCTTTGAGCATTTCATAGACCTTTTTGAGATCGAACATGATGATGTGTCTATGAGGGCCTTTTCTTAGTCCTTACAAGGAGATGCCAAAACATGGTTCAGACATTTGCAACCTCAGTCGATTAGCTCGTGGGATGAATTGAGGGAAGATTTCCGTAGATTTTTGGGTGAGATAAAGTCATGGAATCTAATCCTTTTAGATTTTTATCCCATGAGAAGAATGAAAGATGAAACCATCTCAAATTTCACTAGGAGGTTTGCTAGTCTTTATTATAAAATGTCTAAAGAAGTCCAACCTCCTAAAGTTTCTCCCATGCTCCATTATGTAACAACCTTTCAATCAAACTTATCTTTTCTTCTGATGGAGAGGAAGTCTATGTCTTTGCAGAAAATGTTCAATAATGCTCAAGAAGTGGAAGACAATCTTCCAGCATGCCACAGGCTGAAAAATCAGAATTTAAAGAGTGTTGCAAATACAAAGAATGATGATCATCTTGAAGAACAAGCTACTCTCCCGAATTGCTTTGATACTAATTTATCTTCTAATCCAACTCATGATAAGCACGGGGCTGATTATTGTATGTATTCATTTGTAGACAATCAAGAAAATGAATTTGCAAATCAGCTTGTTGAAGAGAAGGTTGATGTCCCAAGCTTTTTCTTGTTAGATGACATTGCAGATATTGCTAATTTTCCTATATATGATGAATCTGAAAACAATTATGTTCAACAATCCAAAGAAATTGAAAAATGTGCATATGAAAACAGTGAAGGAAATGAAGAAATTTTTGAATTAGGTGAAAGAAATTTTCCATTGTGTTTTGCGTCTTTCGAATTGTTGAAGCAAAATGTTTATAATGTTTCAAATAAAAATCCTCCAGGCATGATGTTGAATATGAAGAAAGCAACGAACTTGCAAATTAAAACTGTCTTCCATTATGTTTTTCTTCCTTTGAATTGTTGAAAGTAAATCATGATATAACAGAGGAAGCAATGCAGTCTGATTGCATTCAGAGTGACATTGTTTTACATGAGAAAATTGTTATCAGTGAAGAGGACCAACAACCTTCTCATACTTTTAATGACCCTGTTGTTGATTACATGGAAGGTTATTTCAGTTCAGATTTGCAGCATGTGATGAACTACCAACTTGGAAATAAATATGATGGTAAATCAACATCAGTGTTAGATATGGATTGCTTGCCACTAGGGCTTTCATTTCAGCCAACACTGTCTTCTGATTCAGAAGATTGTCAGCTCCAGCAGTCTCAACATATTTTTCATCCTTTTTGTGGTAATCAACAGGTTGAATTACATGAAAACAAGGATGGAGTGGAAGGGGTGAAACATGATTGTTGTTTTATGTATGTTCTGGAGGATCCATTTGCAGTTTTGTTGGAGGCGGAAAACAGTCCCAATGTTTTTAATTTTTTGAGATTTGAATTTATAGATAAATTTTTGAATGACTTATCAGTAAACAAGCTTTCGAGAAAACATGTGCAAAGGAATCAAAAAGTGGATAAAGTGCTTGCATGGTTCCATTGGAATTTTGATTTCACTTGATTGGCATCTTTTCATCAGTTAGGGTAGGTAGGAGTGCGAATAATCTCAGTACTACGAGCATTTCTTTTAGCAATCTGCAATTTTCATTTTCAGCTTAGTTTCAGATTTCAGTTTGGAGCATAGACAACTTTAGGTTTTCAGCAGATGTAGGTTACAAGTTACATTTGGAAAGTTGAGTTTGGGACCAACTCAATGGATAGGTGCCTGGTCTACTGTTCTTTTCTACCTCACAGGGAGGATAACATCCCCGTTGGAGCCAGCTGTTAGCACCATGATTTTCATAGCTAAGGTTAGAGGTTTGTCAACACTTTGAAAATTCATGCCTATTAGCACCCATATTGTTTTTATATCTGGAGTCATCTAACATCTCCAAGGTTCAATTTAAAAAGGAAGCTTATCATTTATTATTTCCATTTTCATTTGCAACTGCGCATTGCGCTTCACCGGGCAAAGAATTTTGTCGCGTAGAGGATGTCATCGCGCAATGAATTTCTTTGTGCAATGGATTTCATCGTGCAGTGGGCTGTCATGCATGGGATTCTATCATGCATAGGATGTTGTCGCACAGAAGATGTCATCGAGCAATGGATTTCATAGTGCAGTGGATTTCGTCACGCAGTGGATGCTGTCGCACATAGGATGTTGTCGTGCAGAGGATGTCATTGTGTAGTGGATTTCGTCAGACAAAGGATTCTATTGCACAAAGGATTTTTTCGCACAGAGGATTCTTTCACGCAGAGCATGCTTTCGTGCAGAGGATTTTCCTATGCACAGGCTACAGGTCACACTGCGCAAATGACTGGTTTAGTGGTCAACGTCAAGATCAATTTCTGACCAACTGGAGAGGAATTTTGAAAATCCCTGAGAGGTTCATTTCTAGGAGAAACCAAAAAATAAAAACCTCTCTCATATTTTCAAAATGTGTTACAGATTGGGATATTCGAAGGATTATTTGATCCTTATTTTTCAGTTTCCATGATTTCCTGTCCGAGACATGTTTTTGCGACACGTATTTCGGCCAGCTGGAGACAATTTTTAAGAAACCGAGAGAGGTTTTTCTTTAAAACGAGCTTACCTACAAAAAACGTTCTCATATTTTACACATCTATTACAGTTTGAGAATTACATGTGGCATTTTGAAGCCTATTTTTCATAATTTTGCCTCCTGAAAAGCAGGAAATCAGTTAAAATGTGTCATTGTTGTTTGTAACAGTTTCTATTTTGGGAAAGGGTTTGGAGTTCAAAGTGGTGAGATGTAAAGGAACTATAGTGCCATATATTTCATGGTACAAGAGTAGAGAGGGTTTGGTTGGCAAACTAGTGTATACAATGACTATTGAATATAGTTTGAGCTCGATCGAAATTTAATGCAAAAGTCCTGAAGCTTTGATGAAAAGATTCTAATTGTAGCAGTTGGATGTATTGTTTCCTTTCTTTGAGTACGTACTTCATGTATTCTTTATTCATATCTATTTCTGTCTGAATAAGAACGTATTTTCAAACTTGGGATTCGCTGAGCAGCGCCCTGGGATTCGTTGCACAACGCCCTGGGATTCACGACATTTAGACAAACCGTCTTTCCTCTAAGTTAACTTTGAATTCAACCCCAATGGTGCTCTGAGTTGCTTCATGTGTTTTCCCCTCGCCCCACACAATGATTTTAAACTGAAAACTGTTGCTTACTTAGCCTTTATCCTCTCAAGTTTAGTTACCGAGTCATTTGTTTCTATCATTTTCTTAAATCGACTCCATTTCCCAATGGTACTTTCTCTCTTGCTTGTCCTACCATCCTTTTAAAACAAAAATAAACTTTTCCTATTGCATAATATGAACTCTGTGCATTTATTGATGAAATATTGAGTTACCAGTCAGTAGACATATGAGAGATCCCTCTCTGGTTGTATAGATCAGAATACAATCTAAAGTTGGTTGAAACAGTTACCTCGGGGATTTCTTTGATACAACCCAAAGAAATTACCGAGTGCTAACATTTTGGTGCCGTTGCTGGGGACGGAATTGAAAATTTTCCTTGGGAAAGAATGACATGGTTGAGTTCTGAGGTCTGAGAGCAACAGACACTTAGGCACATATTGATTGTATTTCTTCTCTGGCGACTCCACACATCAGAAAATCAGTTGAAGGTGATTCCACTGGCAGAAGAATCCAGAGCTAAAGTTTTCATGGTGACTCCAATCAAGATTCAAATGCGATTCAAAGACTCCACCGGAGAATGCGACTTGTTGAAAGAGATATGGAAGGGCAGTATGGAAAAATCAGGTACTCGAGCTTAAGTTTATTCCAAGAAGTAATTTTCTATTTTATCAATATCTTCTTGTCCTTTCCTGAGTTTTTCAAAATAATATTTCTTCATTTACTGCATTCAAATGAAGCCCAAATATCTACCCTTGTATATCCTCCATGGAAAACTGTAGGTATAGCTCCTTCTTGTATAACCGATATTCACCAATCTCCTTCCTCTGAGCCATATGATGTTCATGGTCATTCTTGTGAGCTTAATGAAACCAAAGTTGAGCTTGTACCTTCTGTTCTTAATCCTGGACCCTTCAAGATTTAAGAAAGATACAGTCCTCTTAAATTGCCTTCCATCCTTCATGAATTTCCTCTGAAACATTATAAGTACCTTCCTTGGTTCGATGGAGAGCTTGATGGAAAGTCATCTGAAAAACATATTCGGGTCTTTGAGCATTTCATAGACCTTTTTGAGATCGAACATGATGATGTGTCTATGAGGGCCTTTTCTCATTCCTTACAAGGAGATGCCAAAGCATGGTTCAAACATTTGCAGCCTTAGTCAATTAGCTTATGGGATGAATTGAGGGAATCTTTCCATAGATTTTGGGGTGAAAGAAAATCATGGAATCTACTCCTTTTAGATTTATATGCCATGAGAAGAATGAAAGATGAAACCATCTCAAATTTCAGTAGGAGGTTTGTTAGTCTTTATTATAAACTTCCTAAAGAAGTCCAACCTCCTGACGTTCCTGCCATGCTCCATTATGTAACAACCTTTCAATCAGACTTATCTTTTCTTCTGATGGAGAGGAAGTCTATGTCTTTGCAGCAGATGTTCAATAATGCTTAGGAAGTGGAAGACAATCTTCAAGCATGCTAGAGGTTGAAAAATCAGAATTTAGAGTGTTGCAAATGCAGAGAATGATGATCAGCTTGAAGAACAAGCTACTCTCCTGAATTTCTTTGATACCAATTTAGCTTCTGATCCATCTCATGATAAGCACGGGGCTGATTGTTTTATGTATTCATTTGTAGACAATCAAGAAAATGAATTTGCAAATCAGGTTGTTGAAGAGCATGTTGATGTCCCAAGTTTTTTCTTGTTAGATAACATTGTAGATATTGTTGATTTTCCTATATATGATCAATTTGAAAACAAGTATGTTTAGTAATCCAAAGAAATCGAAAAATGTGCATATGACAACAGTGAAGAAAATGAAGAAAGTTTTGAATTAGGTGAAAGAAATTTGCCATTGTGTTTTGCGTCTTTCGAATTGTTGAAGCAAAATGTTTATAATGTTTCAAATCAAAAATCCTCCAGGAATGATGTTGAATATGAAGAAAGCAGTGGAATTGGAAATGAAAATCGTCTTCCATTATGTTTTTCTTCCTTTGAATTGTTGAAAGTAAATCATGAGATAACATAGGAAGCAATGAAGTCTGATTGCATTCACAATGACATTGTTTTACATGAGAAAATTGTTATCAGTGAAGAGGACCAACAACCTTCTCATACTTCTAATGACCCTGTTGTTGATTACATGGAAGGTTATTTCAGTTCAAATTTGCATCCTGTGATCAACTACCAGCTTGAAAATAAATATGATGGTAAATCAAAATCAGTGTTAGATATGGATTGATTTCCACTAGGGGTTTCATTTTAGCTAGCATTGTCTTCTGATTCAAAAGATTGTCATTTCCAACAGTCTCAACATAATTTTCAGCCTTTTTGTGGTAATCAACAGGTTGAATTACATGAAAAAATGGATGCAGTGGAAGGGGTGAAACATGATTGTTTTTTTATGTATGTTCTGGAGGATCCATTAGTAGTTTTGTTGGAGGCGGAAAACAATCCCAATGTTTTTAATTTTTTGAGATTTGAATTTATAGATAAATTTTTGAATGACTTATCAGTAAACAGGCTTTGGAGCAAGCATGTGCAAAGAAAGCAAAAAGTGGATACAGTGATTGCATGGTTGCATTGTAATTTTGATTTCACTTGATTGAAATATTTTTCATCAGTTAGGGTAGGTAGGAGTGCGAATAAGCTCGGTACTATGAGAATTTCTTTTAGCAATTTGTAGTTTTCATTTTCAGCTTAGTTTTAGATTTCAGTTTGGAGCATATACAACTTTGGGTTTTCAACGGATGCAGGTTACAAGTTAAAGTTGGAAAGTTGAGTTTGGGAGCAACCCAATGGATAGGCACCTGGTCTACTGTTCTTTTCTACCTCACAGGGAGGATAACATCCCCATTGGAGCCAGCTGTTAGCACCATGATTTTCATAGCTAAGGTTAGAGGTTTGTCAACAATTTGCAAAGTCATGCCTGTTAGCACCCATATTTTTTTTATACCTGGCGTCATCTAACATCTCCAAGGGTCAGTTTCAAAATGAATCTTATCATTTATTATTTCCATTTGCAACTGCGTGCTGCAAAATTTTCTACGCATTGCGCAAAGAGCTTCACCGCGCAAAGGATTCTGTCGCACAGAGGATGTCATTGCGCAGTGGATTTCGTCGCGTGGTGGATTTCATCGCACAGTGGGCTGTCGCGCATGGGATGATGTCGCACATAGGATGTTGTCACGTAGAGGATGCCATCGCGCAGTGGATTTCGTCGCGTAGTGGATGACGTCGCGCATAGGATGTTGTTGCGTGGGGGATGTAATCACGTAGTGGATTTTGTTGGGAAAAGGATTCCGTCGTGCAAAGGATTCTGTCACGCAGAGGATGCTTTCACGGAGAGGATTTTCCTACACATAGGCTACAGGTCGCACTGCGCAAATGAATGATTTAGTGGTCAAATTACAAATCAATTTATGAGCAATTGGAGAGGAATTTTAAAAATCCCCGAGTGGTTTTTGTCGAGGAGAAACCAAAAAATAAAAACCTCTCTCATATTTGAAAAATGTATCATGGATTGGGAGATTCGAAGGAATATTTGAGCCCTATGTTTCAGTTTTCATGATTTCCTGTCCGAGACATGTTTTTGCAACACGTATTCTAACCAGTTGGAGACAAATTTCCAGAAAAAAAGATAGGTTTTTATTTAAAACGATCTTACCTACAAAAACCGTTCTCATATTTTACACAACTATTACAGTTTAAGAATTACAAGTGGAATTTTGAAGCCTATTTTTCATAATTTCGCCTCTTGAAAAAGAAGGAAATCGGTTAAAACGTGTCATTGCTGTTTGTAATGGTTTCTATTTTGGGAAAGGGGTTGGAGTTCAAAGTGGTGAGATATAAAGTACCTATAGTGCTATATATTTCATGGTACGAGAGTAGAGAGGGGTTGGTTGGAAAACTAGTGTAGATAATGACTATTGAGCATAGTTTGAGCTTGATCGAAATTTAATGCAAAAGTCCTGAAGCTTTGATGAAAAGATTCTAATTGTAGCAGTTGGATGTATTGTTTCCTTTCTTTGCATACATACTTCCTGTATTATTTATTCATATCTATTTCTGTTTGAATAGGAACGTATTTTTGAACCCGGGATTCGCTGCGCAACGCCCTGGGATTCACGCCATTTAGACAAACCGTCTTTCCTCTAAGGTAACTTCGAATTCATCCTCAACGGTGCTCCGAGTTACTTCATGTGTTTTCCCCTCGTCACACAACAATTTTAAACTGAAAACTGTTGCTTACTTAGCCTTTATCCTCTCAAGTTCAATTACCGAGTCATTTGTTTCTATCGTTTTCTTAAATCGACTCCATTGCCCAATGGCACTTTCTCTCTTGCTTGTCCTACCATCCTTTTAAAACAAAAATAAACTTTTCCTATTGCATAATCTGACCTCTATGCATTTATTGATGAAATATTTGAGTTACTAGTCATTAGACATATGAGAGATCCCTCTCTGGTTGTATAGGTCAGTATACAATCTAAAGTTGGTTGAAACAATTACCTCGGGGATTTCTTTGATACAACCCAAAGAAATTACCGAGTGCTAACACAACCTATGAGGACAATCTCTTAACATGTTTTCTTCTCCACAACCCCAATATTTTAATGGTCCTTTCTTATGCTCTTCTATATTTTCCTTTACGGTTTTTGTTGGCATATTCCCACTATGGGTGGGATAACTTTTTTGATGCATTCTTTTAATTGAATAACTGGACTGGGCACTTCTTCCCATATTCTTATACCGTGATGACTTAAATATTTTCCTTTTAGTCCTACTCTTGGATTTCCTTTTCTAGTCCTAGTGAAGCTCCTACCTATGATTTCATTGCTCATAGAAATACTTTACTTTTTGAATGGTATCATCAAGTGTCTTGGAATCATCAAATTCAATTATGTCCCGAAAGGATTGTTTCAATCCACTGAGAATGTGTTGTATCTTTACCTTATCATATTTTATGTATGGGACATACCTCAACAATTCTATGAATATTTTGACATATTCGTCCATGGTGAGTTTTCCCAACTTGTGTTCATGGAACTCCCTAATCATTCCATCATAGTATCATTCTCAGACATATACCTTCATGAAATATTTATCAAACTACTTCTAGGTCATATTATTTTCACTGATCCCATTTACATTCTTAAGGTCTTCCCATCAAATGGAAGCCCCTCCAATCAAGTTAAAGGTCACCACTCTCACCGTCATGTTCCCTAAATAGTTGTGTACCTAGAAATGTTTCTTTAATACTAGCAGCCATGCCTCTACTTCCTCACCCTTCTGGATTTATCCATCAAATGTGGGTGGTTTTTCCTTCTTGAATTCCTCAGTTAGGGAACTCTTGGAGTGTTTATTCCTCTTTTTCTTATGAGCACTTGAACCATTCTCATTGATAGACAATATTTTAGAAGTAGTCATCCTCTCACTGGAGGAGTCCGTGGAAAGGTCCTTGCTAGATGGGTCCTTCTTAGTATCATCGTGCCTTTTCCTTGAGGATATTTTCTTTGTTTTTCTGAGTGTTGGCCAATGCTTCTAGATCTTAGATGGACCTTGCGGCTTCCCATAATTATATTTCCCTGCATTGTTGGCAACTAGGTCTTGTTGTAAATACTTTTTTATTTCAGATAGACTCTGTAGAGATACTACATTCAATTCTTTCTATTTTCCTTGGGATCTAATGATATTCTCATTATCATCCCTGTAGTTATGAATTTCAACCTTCAAACTTCTCACTGTCACTACCAAATCTAGAGGAGTTTCTATATCCCTCCTCTCATATGATTACTCATCTATGATATGAGAGGTCTCTTCCATGCCATGTTGTACCATCCTGTTGTTATTTTCTTCAATTCACCATGTCTTCTCAATGATGAAATAACATACCATTGTTAGATAATAATATAATTGAAAGGTACATAAATACTGGGCCTTTATAAGGTTCTTATTGGCATACAACAACCCCAAACTTAGGGTTTTTTTCCCACCACAATATTCACTCATAACTTGTTGTTAGTGTGCATCAACATCATTTTAATTCAAGTAAATACACATGGATGGAACTTTTACTCCTTTCATATTTCAAGTAAAAACAAGGTTAAAATAGGAATAATTTTTAAATAAAAATATGTATTTTTTTACTTCTATTGACATGTCATCTTGATGATGTGGCATAGTACGATATAATGACGTGGAAGACATTTCCGACGTGTCATGCTCTACGTATGCTATGTAATCACCTAGGCCACTTTGGACTTGCCATGCCATCTTTGAGTTCTTCCTTTTCTCTCTCTATTTTCTCTCTCCTCTCCTTCCTCTTTATTCAAGACGTGGGCCATTCAAAACCTTTTATTTTTTCCGTTTTTTCCACCTGGCATGATCCTGTCACTTTACAAAAAAAATTGAATGATTGAGATTTACTTTCAGGCTTCAGGGTGCACTAGTCTTTTCAGAGCAACTTACCTCTGAAATATTCAATGACTTAGATTAACCTAATCTGACAACCTATATTGAAATTGGGCTTAAAATTGATCAGGTGTTAAAGGTTTTTGTTAACCCCAAAATATCCAATGATGGTGATATTTCTGATCCGATGACCCATATCCATTTGGGGCTTAAGGGTGCATGAGGTTTAAAGAAAGTTCTTAACCCTAATATATCTGATGACTGATATTTATCAAATATAATGGTCCTTTTTCTTTTCAATCTTAGAGGTGCTCGATCGTTAACATGCTTCTCCATTCCAAATCCACCATGAAATGACACTTTTCCTCTCCACATGTCATCCTCCACCTGGAAATCCATGCCAGATTTAGATACTTGCACAATCTGGGGTTTGTCATACATGGCATCCACGTCAGATTCGCATGTCCTATCCCACCTGACACCTGCTTTTCTGCTTCAAGAGTTTAAAGGTTTGAACGTGTCAAATTTCCACATCCATTTCATCCCTAACATCATCCTTCTCATTCCTGACATCATCCATGTCATCCCTGATGTCATCCGTATGGAAACTTTTTGGAAAACATTTTATAGGCAAAACCTGTAATTTCATCATTCTCGACCTGGTTCTTGGCCCATACAACTCGAGTGTTGTAACATGACTCTGATACCACTCTGTAATACACCTGACCCCCTTGTTATCATTAGGTTGGTGGGGTATAGGAAACCTTCATGATTTCCCACTAAATTGCTCTTCCAAACTATAACTCCAATCTTTGATTCAAGCTTAAAAGACAAATCTATACCTCAATATCTTTCCATCGACTATCCATATGCTCAATTCTAATATTCATATAAGTAGTTAAAACCTCCCGAAGAATATACACATTCCTCATCGTGACATCACCATATCCACGTGGCAATGCATGTGGACCCTGTATGCACATGCCAACCGATGTGAATCGACCGACGTGGCTTCTCCTTTCCATAGTTGGATCAAGGAGCGGTGACTTCCCAGTTACACACAAATCCATATATCTATTTTCTCAATTCTCCTGGATGTCTTCCCATTCATAATATGGATTTTATTAAAAGTCCATAAAAAGGAAAAACCTGGATCCCACTAACCCAAATTTCTCGGTTCTTCCCGTAATGTTCCATCTATCTAGGATCCATACTTTGTAAGGGGTCTATTTAAATGACATCCTAGATATACAACACTCTAGAAACTAGGTTCCTTCCATGAGGTTCCAACTTATTTGGGAGCCAAACTTTAATAAAATTCCCCTTTATAAATAAATCCCAAATTCCTTGAGCTAGATCGAAAGTTCCACCACATTATTCCACCATCCAACATCTAGAATTTAGGAAAAATACACAAAAATGAAAACCCAAATGTCTGCTACCCGGATCAATGGTTCCACATACAGGGTTCCACCATCTAGCATCCAGACTTTAGGAAAATTTGACCTATATGAAAACCTGGATATCCATTGTTCCTCCAACAAGGATTCCAATTATCCGGGGTCCATCCTAGAGGTCTCGATTCCACTTAAAGAAATTAAACACATTAAAGGGATATCCATAATCCATCTTTCACTCCAAATTCCTTTAAAAGGCTTTATCCAAATCCTCTCCATGCTCCAAAACCTAGCTAGAGTTCTGATACGTTAAAGTTCCTGCATCAGGGTTCCACCTTATGTTTCCACATCAAGGTTCCAACATCCAATATTTTTATTAAAACAAATTCCATATATCATGGGTCATGGAAATCCTGACTTATTGGGGTTTCTGCCTTAGAGAATTCCATTAAAAGGTCTAAAGGGAAGAGGGATTCTATAACCCAGATCCTCCACAATTGAGCTCCAAATGGGTGAAAAGGGTGAACCTCTCGATATAACCTTTGCATAGCCAAAATTAAAGCAATGGAGACTCAAGGAAACAATCATTCCTGAGTAAATAAACCTCCAAACGATTCACACCATTCTTAGTTTCTTAGTGTTGAAAACATATTACCCCAACACCTAGGTATATTTTCATCTAGTGATTTCCTTACTGCAAAACAAATTAGCATTTCACAAAACAAAATATGCTGTTGGAATATTCAACTCAAATAAAGATAGTAGAAGAAAAACTGGAAACCAAATCATGCACACATAAACACCAATATTTTTGGGTAGTTACCCCTAGAAAAACCCCAGAGGGAAAAATAGTGCTGAGAATTATTTTATTATTCTAAAATTAGGGATCCCATAATAGGGATAATGGTCCACTGAGAGAAATTCAACCTCAGACAAACCTGGAAAATTCGGTTCCATTGTATGACCCAGATCTTCACGCTTTTCGATGTATACACACATGTACTTCTGTAGACCCATGTATACATGCCTGTCTCCAATGTGATCCACATACATGACCATAAATAAGGTATGACAAGCTCCGTATGACACACCTTTTTTTTGTGGCTTCTCCTGACTGAAACGCACTTGCGGTTGCCTTTATTCTCTCTTCTCCTTGACGTGGCCTCTATATGGAAGTCCTTCTCCACCTATCCAAGATTTCCTTGAATCATCATCCTTTGTCATCCAACCCTCTCTTTGTCGACTCTCTCAACACAAGTTCTGCCAAGTGTCTTCTCCTTTACCCTAGCCTTGCTTTCATAATCTTGAGTTATAATCTAACCCTAATCTCCAAAGTGATCGATGGTTGAGATTACTTCTCACCTCACTTGAGATCAATGGCTAAAATTAAATGCTGAATTTTAGCATTTCCTTAAATAACTCAATTATTTCAAATAATTGATTCATAAAATAATTTTACTTTAATAATTTATTTAATTAAAGTAAAGTCAAGAATATACGGATTTAGATGATTTCCACACGTCTAGACGCATATACCTGTGTGGAAATACATGTTCATGCATCAACATTTAGGCCATGAATTATAGACTTTCTTCATATGCATGCAATAGATGATAAATAACATAAAAATTACCCAACATATATAGAATTACAAAATCATGCATTCATTCCATCTTATTTATGAATCCATATAATTTCATGAATTGCAAAACATCCATATTTTATTCAGACATTTGAATACATAGAGCATAAATAAATACTTATCTGTTTATAGATTGCAAGACAAAACAAATTGACCGAGTGTGAGCACTTTTCCACCCAAATCCCTTGCCAGCCCATGATACCACTAGGGAAACTTAGATTTCTTTAGGAAAATTGGATTGGGTGTGAAGGCCACTCTCCTTCATAGGAAGTCAACAAAAACATTTCCCTTTCACCCACCAAGCCCAGGTCCTCCACAAGTTTTATCATATGCCTTCCCAATTGTATTACCTTTGCATAAGGGATTCCCTTCACTACCAACACAGTCCTTCAACGCCCTCCCCTTTCAGTGTTGGTTTACTATCCAACCAACATTAAATTCACAACCCTCTTATCCAGGTTGGGTTAGGGATTCTCTAATCAAGTTCAACAATGAGTCCACTTGTAGTTTTTACTTTTATTTTCTCGCCTCTTAGTCATTCACAATTTCCCATGCATAAGTATATATATTTTTTTGCCAAAACCCCTCTTGTTCCTCCTAGAATGTTCTTGATTTTCCTTCCTTGTGTTAGAGGAGTTCGAGGGTCAATAATGGAAAATGAGGTATGTACTTGTTGTACCAATGGATGATATTCTTCAGTTGTTCCAGCCATCTCTTCATATCTCCCTCATTGTGGGTGGTTGGATGTTCAATTACCAAACCCCCTTCATTAACTGATTTTGGGAAAATGGAAAGAGAGGGAAAAATAACTTGAAATTGATCTTGACAAATGGGCACTATGGATCTTAGGCAAGGTAATCCCCCCTCACTAGTTTGGACAATCATGGTATCATGGTCTATACTAGTGCTCCACCCTTTAGTTAGTTGTTCAACATTCTTTCATTAACAAAATATTTTTACATTGTTTGTAAACGTCCATTCTAGTATTATAATGGACAAATATCTTTGTCGCAACTCA
>ML796553.1:36194-48868 GCA_009831015.1 Picea engelmannii
AATCATAACCCACTTTTGGGTTAAGTTTCCTAAGTCTACTTATGTCTCCAAAATCACCCCAAAGTGATTTAATACTCACTTTATCCAAAAGTGACCAAATTTCACTTTATCCAAAGTCAAAGTGAAAATAGACAAAAGTACTATGTACAAAGTGTCATGTCATTCCCTCATGTGCTAAGGAGGACAAAAGCACATGGGGAACACCTCCCAAGGTACAAATCTCAACACTATGTACTTTTTAGCCCCAACATCCAAGTGACAAGTGTTGAAACTACTCAAAGAGGTAGGTCGTACGGAATTTTTGGAAACCCTAGGAGGGTCGTACGGTTTTGCAGAAGAGAGAGAGGATGACTGAAATTTGCTTGTGCAATGGGTTCTTCAAGACCTATGCTCTGAAACCATGTTGATTTTTTCAATAAGCAAGGTTAAGCATGAAGTTCATTCCATTTTTAGCATTTAACCATAACCAATAATGTTGCAGCAACCAAGATCACAAGAAGAAACATCAAGCACAAGAACACAAGAAGTATCATGGGAAACCCTTCTCAACAAGGGAAGAAAACCCAGCCAAATCCTTTGCTATATTCTTCAAGAGAAAGACCTTCACCACCAATAAGACCTAGCACACAAGAGGGTGCTAAAACCCTGGAAGACTAGTGCCCAAGAGAGGTGCGCATTTTTCCCAAGAAGATGTACTTGCTGAAATTTTCAAACTCACATGAAAGATATGATTCCTTAATGGGGAATTTACCTTTACTTATACTAGACTGAACCTGTCAACAAAAGTCTCTATTGGCACAACAGGGCCGACCTCACTAGCTCATAATATAACTAATAATAACCGGATTAATTATCTTTTATATTAATTACCAGACACATTAAGGTGGGGCCGACCTGTACCCTTTACATTACAATTAGGGTTATAGGCAGGTCTAACTCTTGTACAATATAGGAAGTGATCTTATACACCCACTAGTGCTCATCTACTAGGGGCACATCCATAGGGATGTCCATATCACTGCCTCACTACATTACACACAAGAACCACTTCTTCACTAGTGCTCAGCCACTAGGATCACGTTCACCTGTGCTCGTCCATAGGCACGTCCACTCAACAGATCTTCTTTCCCACTACATTACACAGGAGAGTCATCTCGAGTTTCTCGTCAACTCTTCTACTCAGAGGAGGCTAATACATCATCTTCATTTATGTTCTCATGACGATGCACCCAGCACTTTGGGATTTCACACGTTCACCTTGTGCTCAGCCACAGGCACATCCAACTCAGCAGATCTCCTTTCTCACTGCATTACACAGGAGAATCATCTAGAGTTCTTCTCAACTCTCTGTAAGGAGGAGGTCGTCTCTACGTTCCAGCTCTACCTCAGATAGGAACCACACACCCCTCTCAGGGGCTTTCTCTCAGGTTTGTAAGCTAGAGAATATCTCACATAGCTGCAATGATCAACATCTCTCAGGTTTGTAATATGGAGAATGTCTCACATAGATGCAATCATCAACGCTCTCTCTAAGCTAGGGAGGCATTCCTCATCATGCCAAGTCTCACACGAATGTCCTTTATACTTTGTATTGGCTGGAGTCATCAACACTCCCTCTCAACTAGGGAGGCATTCTTCACCAAGTTAGTTTGGTGAAGATGTCTGCAATCTGCTCATGCGTAGGAAGGTACTGCATGTGTACGATTTTCCTCTACATCATATCTCTAATATAAGGATATTTCATCTCATTGTGTTTCGATCCATTAGGAAACACTGGGTTCTCAAGGAGATTTACACACGGCTCTTGGTTATCATCATAGGATCCATCTCATGGTCAAATAAATCTGTCAGAAGCTTGTGAAGCCATATGGCTTCGCACACTCGATGCTATATACTCTACGTCTATGTAACTCAAGGCCACAGAGTTTTGTTTCATGTTGCATTAGGAAACCATGGCAAACTTCACGGTAAGACAACATTTGGATGTGCTCTTCCGGTCCACTGTACTCTCTGCTCAATCTGTATCGACATATCTTGCAAACTCAACTTCACACTGCAGGCATATCTCAGGCCATATCCAACTGTGCCTCGTATATATATCTAAATACATGCTTTACTGCTATCCAGTGAGTCTGTCTCGGTTGACTCATGGTTTGACTAAGTACATTCACTGCATAGCATGGATTAGGTCGGATGTTAACCAAATACATCAATGATCCAATCAGCTGTGGATCAATCTCGTCTAAATCATCATAATTTTCTTCAAATCCATCATGGTGGTTTTGCATTCTATCATACTGAACTATACTCATATCCTTCATCTCGAAATTAGAAGTCAAGGCTTGCTTGTATCTAACAACAAGGCTTTCTGAATAAGTCAACAAAATCAAGCTCTCGTCACCAACATTGTAATAATATAGGTTTGGATCAGCAACACTCTTGCTAAAACCCAAACTCATCAAGAATCCATCTATCTGATATAGTTTCCAACTCATGGATGGTAATACGGATGGAAGTGTATTGGGTTTACTGGATCAAGTTTTCATCATAGACAACTCCCTTTGTTTGTGAGAAACCTCTGGCTATAGATCTTGCGTTGTATTTCACGACACTTCTATCAGCTGCATGCTTGATCTTATAGATCCACTTGGAAGTCATCACAGACTTTCCTTTTGGTCTCTGAACATATCAAATGGAGTAACTGGATCAGCTGGAATAGTGTATGTCTCCCTCTGAACTATTGAAGGGGGAGAAGGCATTGTCTTATTGTCAATCTCCATCTGAGATTCTCTGGATCTTTGAAAAGCTATCTCTTCTTCAAGGACAATATCTTTGCTTGTCTAAATCTGTCTTTGACCAGGGATGTTGATCTGGAATTTCTTCGAAGATTCAATGTTATCCCATAAACGTATCCTTTCTCCCTGAAGGGTCTGACTTGGACTTCTTCTCTTTAGGTACATGAAAATACACTAGGCACCCAAATATTCTGAACTGTTCAATCTCAAGCTTCACTCCAGTGAAGACTTCTTCGGGAGATATGTTTTTCAAAGTTTGGTGAAGACTCTTGTTCTGAACATATATTGTTTCATGCATGCTTCTGCCCATAGAATCATAGAAAGATTTTGATCATGTATTATTGCATTGGTTGCCCCAATGATGGTTATATTCTTCCTCTTTCTCAAACAGTTTTGAGACTTGACTCCCTCTAATTCCAGTGGCTCCCTCTGAAGGATAAACATCTTCCTTTATTGTTAACCTGTCGGGAACAAGAAAACAAGAGGAACCAAAACAAGAATATCTCCTAAAGGAGAATAATGAGTGCATCTCTAGAATTAAAACAATTTAAGGATTGTCGTCACAGCTACAACACCGACTTGTAATGTAGCAAACTTTAGAAATATAGGTTAGAGGAATGACAATTACAACAATCAAACCTGGAGTCTTCACTTTGAGTGTGTTGTTCCTCTGAGTGTACTAAGATCCCTCTGGATACATGACTTCAGCAAAAGGTTCCTTCCTCCTGCAATTTTCCTCATGACAATGATACAAATAATATATATACAAGTGCATACCTAAGCGTGTTGATATGATTTCTCCAATGGCTCCTGGCTTATCTTTGTCCTCTTGACATCTTCATAAAGGAGGTATGTCACAGTGACACCTTTTTGTATAGCCCACAATAAGTCTTCCTTTGAAGTCTTGTCTTCCAGAAACTTGAAGTTGCTTGATCGATCAAGCTTAACTTCCATCATACTTTTGTTCATCATAATTTTAAATTCTTCACAACCCTTTGTCAACTGGGCTAGAAAACCTAACGGCTAGGCTAGGCAACCACATTTAGGTTTTGTTGGACTTATGACTGCCAACAATAAGCCCTTGAAAGATGGGAGAACACTGGTGAGCTGAAGAGCTCCTTTAATGAGTTGCAGAAACCCTAATACTGAAATTTCTGCAGAAATTAGCGAAATCCTAGAAACCCTAGGGCCAAAAAGTCAAAATGCTCGAAAATGCAATCTGAAGCTTGTTGGAGGTGAGTTGAAGGAGGTCGTACACTCCTATGTACTTTCTAGCCCCAACGTCCAAGTGACAAGTGTTGAAACTCCTCAAAGAGGTAGGTCGTACGGAATTTCTGGAAACCCTAGGAGGGTCATACAGTTTTGCAGAAGAGAGAGGATGACTGAAATTTGCTTGTGCAGTGGATTCTTCAAGACCTGTGCTCTGAAACCATGTTGATTTTTTCAATAAGAAAGGTTAAGCATGAAGTTCATTCCATTTTTAGCATTTAACCATAACCAATAATGTTGCAGCAACCAAGATCACAAGAAGAAACACCATGCACAAGAACACAAGAAGTATCCTGGGAAACTCTTCTCAACAAGGGAAGAAAACCCAACCAAATCCTTTGCTATATTCTTCAAGAGAAAGACCTTCCCCACCAATAAGACCTAGCACACAAGAGGGTGCTCAAACCCTAGAAGACTAGCGCCCAAGAGAGGTGCGCACTTTTCCAAAGAAGATGTACTTGCTGAAATTTCCAAACTCACATGAAAGATATGATTCCTCAATGGGGAATTTACCTTTACTTATACTAGAATGAACCTACCAACAGAAGTGTCTATTGGCACAACAAGGCCGACCTCACTAGCTCATAATATAATTAATATTAACCAGATTAATTATCTTTTATATTAATTAACAGTCACATTAAGGTTGGGTCGACATATACCCTTTACAATAGGATTAGGGTTACAGGCATGTCTGACTCTTGAACAATATAGCAAGGGATCTTATACACCCGCTAGTGCTCATCTACTAGGGGCACATCCATAGGGATGTCCATATCACTGCCTCACTGCATTACACACAAGAACCACTTCTTCACTAGTGCTCAACCACTAGGATCACGTTCACCGGTGCTCGTCCATAGGCACGTCCACTCAACAGATCTTCTTTCCCACTGCATTACACAAGAGAGTCATATGGAGTTTCTCTTCAACTCTTCTACTCGGAGAAGGCTAATACATCATCTTCATTTCTGTTCTCATGACGATGCACCCAGCACTTTGGGATTTCACACGTTCACCTTGTGCTCAGCCACAGGCACGTCCAACTCAGCAGCGCTCCTTTCTCACTGCATTACACAGGAGAATCATCTGGAGTTCTTCCCAACTCACTGTAAGGAGGAGGCCATCTCTACGTTCCAACTCTGCCTCAGATAGGAACCACACACCCCTCTCAGGGGCTTTCTTTCAGGTTTGTAAGCTAGAGAATATCTCACATAGTTGCAACGATCAACATCTCTCAGGTTTGTAATATGGAGAATGTCTCACATAGATGCAATCATCAACACTCTCTCTTAGCTAGGGAGGCATTCTTCATCATGCCAAGTCTCAGACGGATGTACTTTGAACTTTGTATTGGCTGGAGTCATCAACACTCCCTCTCAACTAGGGAGGCATTCTTCACCAAGTTAGTTTGGTGAATATGTCTGCAATCTGCTCATGCGTAGGAAGGTACTGCATGTGTACGATTTTCCTCTGCATCATATCTCTGATATAAGGATATTTCATCTCATTGTGTTTCCATCCATTAGGAAACACTAGGCTCTCAAGGAGCTTTACACATGGCTCTTGGTTATCATCATAGGATCCATCTCATGGTCAAGTAAATATGTCAGAAGCTTGTGAAGCCATATGGCTTCGCACACTCGATGCTATATACTCTGCTTCTATGGTACTCAAGGCCACAAAGTTTTGTTTCATGTTGCATCAAGAAATCATGGAAAACTTCACGGTAAGACAACAGTCGGATGTGCTCTTCCAGTCCATTGTACTCTCTGCTCAATCTGTATCGACATATCCTGCAAACTCAACTTCACACTGCAGGCATATCTCAGGCCATATCCAACTGTGCCTCGTATATATATCTCAATACATGCTTTACTACTATCCAGTGAGTTTGTCTCGGCTAACTCATGGTTTGACTAAGTACATTCACTACATAGCATGGATTAGGTCGAGTGTTAACCAGATACATCAATGATCCAATCAGCTGTGGATCAATCTCGTCTAAATCATCATCATTTTCTTCAAATCCATCACGGTGGTTTTGCATTCTATCATACTGAACTATACTCATATCCTTCATCTCAAAATTAGAAGTCAAGGCTTGCTTGTATCTAACAACAAGGCTTTCTGAACAAGTCAACAAAATCAGGCTCTCGTCACCAACACTGTAATAATATAGGTTTGGATCAGCAACACTCGTGCTAAAACCCAAACTCATCAAGAATCCATCCATCTGATATAGTTTCCAACTCATGGATGGTAATACGGATAGAAGTGTATTGGGTTTACTGGATCAAGTGTTCATCATAGACAACTCCCTTTGTTTGTGAGAAACCTCTGGCTATAGATCTTGCGTTGTATTTCACGACACTTCTATCAACTGCATGCTTGATCTTATAGATCCACTTGGAAGTCATCACAGACTTTCCTTTTGGTCTCTGAACATATCAACTGGAGTAACTGGATCAGCTGGAATAGTGTATGTCTCCCTCTGAACTATTGAAGGGGGAGAAGGCATTGTCTTACTGTCAATCTCCATCTAAGATTCTCTAGATCTTTGAAAAGCTATCTCTTCTTCAAGGACAACATCTTTGCTTGTCTCAATCTCTCTCTGACCAGGGATGTTGATCTGGAATTTCTTCGAAGATTCAATGTTATCCCATAAACGTATCCTTTCTCCCTGAAGGGTCTGACTTGGACTTCTTCTCTTTAGGTACATGAAAATACACTAGGCACCCAAATATTCTGAATTGTACAATCTCAAGCTTCACTCCAATGAAGACTTCTTCGAGAGATATGTTTCTCAAAGTTTGGTGAAGACTCTTGTTCTGAACATATATTGTTTCATGCATGCTTCTGCCCATAGAATCATAGAAAGATTGTGATCATGTATTATTGCATTGGTTGCCCCAATGATGGTTATATTCTTCCTCTTTCTCAAACAGTTTTGCGACTTGACTCCCTCTAAGTTCAGTGGCTCCCTATGAAGGATAAACATCTTCCTTTATTGTTAACCTGTCGGGAACAAGAAAACAAGAGGAACCAAAACAAGAATATCTCCTAAAGGAGAATAATGAGTGCATCTCTAGAATTAAAACAATTTAAGGATTGTTGTCACAACTACAACACCGACTTGTAATGTAGCAAACTTTAGAAATATAGGTTAGAGGAATGACAATTACAACAATCAAACCTGGAGTCTTCACTTTGAGTGTGTTGTTCCTCTGAATGTACTAAGATCCCTCTGGATCCATGACTTCAGCAAAAGGTTCCTTCCTCCTGCAATTTTCCTCATGACAATGATACAAATAATATATATACAAGTGCATACCTGAGGATGTTGATATGATTTCTCCAATGGCTCCTGGCTTATCTTTGTCCTCTTGACATCTTCATGAAGGAGGTATGTCACAGTGACACCTTTTTGTATAGCCCACAATAAGTCTTCCTTTGAAGTCTTGTCTTACAGAAACTTGAAGTTGCTTGATCCATCAAGCTTAACTTCCATCATAGTTTTGCTCATCATAATTTTAAATTCTTCACAACACTTTATCAACTAGGCTACAAAACCTAACGGCTAGGCTAGGCTAGCACGTTTAGGTTTTGTTGGACTTATGACTACCAACAATAAGCCCTTGAAAGATGGGAGAACACTAGTGAGCTAAAGAGCTCCTTCAATGAGTTGCAGAAACCCTAATACTGAAATTTCTACATAAATTAGCAAAACCCTAGAAACCCTAGGGCCAAAAAGTCAAAATGCTCGAAAATGCAATCTGAAGCTTGTTGGAGGTGTGTTGAAGGAGGTCGTACAGTCCTATGTACTTTTTAGCCCCAACGTCCAAGTGACAAGTGTTGAAACTCCTCAAAGAGGTAGGTCGTACGGAATTTCTGGAAACCCTAGGAGGGTCGTACGGTTTTGCAGAAGAGAGAGAGGATGACTGAAATTTGCTTGTGCAGTGGATTCTTCAAGACCTATGCTCTGAAACCATGTTGATTTTTTCAATAAGAAAGGTTAAGCATGAAGTTCATTCCATTTTTAGCATTTAACCATAACCAATAATGTTGCAGCAACCAAGATCACAAGAAGAAACACCATGCACAAGAACACAAGAAGTATCCTGGGAAACCCTTCTCAACAAGGGAAGAAAACCCAACCAAACCCTTTGCTATATTCTTCAAGAGAAAGACCTTCACCACCAATAAGACCTCGCACACAAGAGGGTGCTCAAACCCTAGAAGACTAGCGCCCAAGAGAGGTGCGCACTTTTCCCAAGAAGATGTACTTGCTGAAATTTCCAAACTCACATGAATGATATGATTCCTCAATGGGGAATTTACCTTTACTTATACTAGACTGAACCTGCCAACAGAAGTGTCTATTGGCACAACAAGGCCGACCTCACTAGCTCATAATATAATTAATATTAACCAAATTAATTATCTTTTATATTAATTACCAGTCACAATAAGGTGGGGTCGACCTATACCCTTTACAATAGAATTAAGGTTACAAGCATGTCTGACTCTTGAACAATATAGCAAGGGATCTTATACACCCACTAGTGCTCATCTACTAGGGGCACATCCATAGGGATGTCCATATCACTGGCTCACTACATTACACACAAGAACCACTTCTTCACTAGTGCTCAGCCACTAGGATCACGTTCACTTGTGCTCGTCCATAGGCACGTCCACTCCACAGATCTTCTTTCCCACTGCATTACACAGGAGAGTCGTATGGAGTTTCTCGTCAACTCTTCTACTCAAAGGAGGCTAATACATCATCTTCATTTATGTTATCATGACGATGCACCCAACACCTTGGGATTTCACACGTTCACCTTGTGCTCAACCACAAGCACGTCCAACTCAGCAAGTCTCTTTTCTCACTACGTTACACAGGAGAATCATCTAGAGTTCTTCTCAACTCTCTGTAAGGAGGAGGTC
Source organism: Picea engelmannii (assembly GCA_009831015.1). NCBI lineage: Eukaryota > Viridiplantae > Streptophyta > Pinopsida > Pinales > Pinaceae > Picea > Picea engelmannii. The sequence continues at coordinate 45,212 of ML796553.1, forward strand.
GTCTCTACGTTCCATCTCTGTCTCAGATAGGAACCACACACCCCTCTCAAGGGCTTTCTCTCAGGTTCGTAAGCTGGAGAATATCTCACATAGCTACAATGATCAACATCTCTCAGATTTGTAAGCTGGAGAATGTCTCACATAGCTGCAATCATCAACATTACTAGGGGCAGTACTTCAAAACAGTCAGAGAATAAACAAAAGGCAGTTGTATCAGATAATAAAGACACTTCTCATGATCCTCTTAAAGATTTAACAGAAATGATGAAAAGAATGGAAGCTAACCATGCTACTCAACTTAGTGCCATGCAAAACAGATTGATAGCCATGGAAAGAGCCCAAAATAATAGATCCCAGCCTAGACTGGACAATGAAAGATGGCCAAGAAAGATTCCTCCTCAAGACCAAAGGCCAGCTAATCAGTTGGAATCTACGAATGTAGTGAATGAAGAAGCTCCTCCTTTCTGTAGAGCTTGTGAGGATTTCCATGAACGCTCCACTTGCCCAGTTTTTTGACAGATCAATGAGCAAGGACTCACCTAAATCAAGCAACTTTGTTCGGTATCCAAGACGTACTGAGCATATAAACAATGTGAGGAAACCACACACTTTATCAATGGATCATTGGATACAAATGAAGGGAAAAAATGAAGATTCCAATAAAGTGTTTGAAGAGTATGACAATGCAACCAGGTTGTTTGGTAAGAAACCCGCAACAGAACAAATCTTAGAAATGGCTAGACACAAAGGAGTGACATGTTACCTCTCCAGGAGGTAACCTAGAGTTTTCATTTTGGATACACCATTGTAAGCCCAAGGATGCAAGTTAAAGCTATGTAAACCATAGTGGATGACTTTTGTAGTGGACTTCCAGATTTAGTCCGATCATGATCACTCCCCTTATGTCCTCGTCTCATCATCTCTTGTCCTGGATAGGATTGGAGGTTGTGGCACAGATCTATTGGGACACATGATTGTGTAAAGCCACGTGTCTTATGTAGGGGTGATTGTAGTTTGTGGGGCCTAGTTCGGTCCATGTCATACACACCTATGTCTTCCCACATGGTTATCTTATATTGAGTCTGTAGACATACCTTGACCATGGTGCCCTATCATTTTTGTTCTCAACATGGTAGTCTCACAAAGTTTTCTACAGTGCACGTCTTTTCATGCAATGCACATCTTTTCATGCAGAGATACCAAGGCAAAAATACAACATGGGCTCAAAATGCCCAAAAAGAGATCATGAACAAAACCCATGTTGCAAAACTGTGATTGACAAAATATGAAGGGAATTTTCAACATTGCACGTCTTTCCATGCAGATACACCTTGGAGGCAAAAATACAACATGGGTTCAAAATGATTAGAAAAAATTCACAAGCAAAACCCATATTGCAGAATCGTGATTCATGAATTATTAAGGGAGTTTTCATCATTGCATGTCTTTTCATGTAGTGCACGTATTTTGAGGCAGTGGTTTCCCAAGGGAAAAATAAATGGGTTCAAAATGATTAGAAAAAATTCACAAGCAAAACCCATATTGCAGAATCGTGATTCATGAATTATTAAGGGAGTTTTCATCATTGCATGTCTTTTCATGTAGTGCACGTATTTTGARGCAGTGGTTTCCCAAGGGAAAAATAAATGGGTTCAAAATGATTAGAAAAAATTCACAAGCAAAACCCATATTGCAGAATCGTGATTCATGAATTATTAAGGGAGTTTTCATCATTGCATGTCTTTTCATGTAGTGCACGTATTTTGAGGCAGTGGTTTCCCAAGGGAAAAATACAACATGGGTTCAAAATGATTAGAAAAAATTCATAAGCAAAACCCAAATAGCAAAATCGTGATTGATAAACTATTAAGGGAGTTTTCAACATTGCACGTCTTTTCATGCAGTGCATGTATTTTAAGGCAGTGGTTCCTCGAGGGAAAAATACATGGGTTCAGAATGACCAAAAAAAATCACAAGCAAAACCCATATTGCAGAATTTTCATTGATGGAATATTGAGGGAGATATTACCTCCCAAGAGAAAACCATCCCACTTCTATAAAATCGTGGGGCACATTTTACAAGGTCAAATGGTCATGAAGTGGAACATTTGGAGTCTTTTCTAGCATTGGAATCATTTTGGCAAGTCAAATATTCTTTCTCCACATGCAAAATAATGCAGTAGTCTAAATGTTCTACTTTTTGGCAGTTTTCTGGTGAATTTTTCCGTTTTATTTTGCCGGAAATCCGATGAGGAATGGTTGGATCTACAGATTTGAGTGGCTAAGTTTGTATAATCCAAGTGCCTCAGAGGTTTTTCAGCACTCCGAATCCATTTATGCATTCAGAAATGCAATTCAAACAATAGAAAATAATGATTTTATCCAGATTTACATTGTCGGATTCCGGCCAAAAAACCCAGAAGGTAGAACATTTAGCCAACGCCCAAAATAATTAATTTTATTCAAAGATGCTCTATTTCCAAGCAAAGTGGTTAATTTAACCACTAAATGACCAAATCATCCTCTTTGGGACAAATTACAACTACTCATTAACTGATTTGACAAGTCAAACTAGTTGTTGGAAGGAACAATAGTCAATGTGGACAAAATATGACTGTTATTGCTCATTTTTAAAGGAAAATGTCCCCAAATTTATTTCTTCCGCCACTTATATGAAATTTGAATAAATAAATTGGTCAAGTGATTTTTAAATGGATTTATCCCATTTTTTACCAAGATTAATGTAATAAAAAAATATTGTCAAGAGTTTAGCCTCCAATTAATTGTGGATGTGCAAACCAAGAATATTATTTTTAATGAGAGAGTTAGAAACTAGCCGTTGCAAATTTAACTATATAAGGCTTGCTACTCCTCTCATTTTTTGTTGTTGAAACTTTGTGAGATCATAATGCCATTTTACAAAACTCAATTCTCTTGTGTCACTGTGAAGTATATGTTGCAATGCTTGTTTTTCTTTGTCTTGGATATTTGTAATTGTGTTCTTGGCAGGGGTTCTTTAGAAGACTTGCGGAAGATATTCAATCAATCCATTGAGGGGCTACATAGTCACGTGGAAGAGAGGAAGATAGGCCTTCGTCTCCTTACTCTCTTTGTGGGATCTATTGACCACCTATTTCAACTAGGCGTCAACGTCATGTATCATGAAGCGATGTACCTTATGGTGCAACATATTTCGAAAAATTATGGCTCTGTTATCGCACAGTTTGTAGGAGAGGTTTAGGTAGCTTGAAGTCAAGGCTCAAACTGGCGTAACGGGAGCTTCCCCACCCACTGTCACCTCGATGGGGAGCTCTTTCTATTTAGGGTGGCTAATCCCAAGGGAGACGTCCCTAGTAATCTGGGGCTCTAAAGGAAAAGGATCTAGGGTTCAAGGCTTCAAAGGTTCAAAGTAAGCTTTCCCTTCACAGATTACTGCCAAGTGTATAGTCAAAGAGAAGGTATTCCACTGAATGGCCCTTGTTTGCGAGACAAGACAAAAAGAACTAGAACGTGCTGCAGTGGTTAGTACTTCACAATTTAATGACTATCTCTAAATATATATGAGCAATGATAAATGTAATTATTGACGAAGTCAATGATTGCAAACAAGGATAAAGGCTTATAACACTTCTTCAATAAATACAAAGTGATACTATG
>ML796553.1:68892-88304 GCA_009831015.1 Picea engelmannii
AGAAGATCTGTAGAGTGGACGTGCCTGTGGACGAGCACAGGTGAACATGTGAAGATCTGGTTCTTCTGTGTAATGCAGTGAGCCAGAGATATGGACATCCCTATGGATGTGCCCCTAGTGGATGAGCACTAGTGGGTGTATCAAATCCCTTGCTATATTGTTCAAAAGTCAGACCTGCCTATAACCCTAATTGTAATGTAAAGGGTACAGGTCGGCCCCACCTTAATGTGATTAGTAATTAATGTAAAAGATAATTAATCTGGTTAATATTAATTATATTATAAGCTAGTAAGGTCGGCCCTGTTGTGCCAATAGACACTTCTGTTGACAGGTTCAGGTTAATATAAGTAAAGGTAAATTCCCCTTTAAGAAAACATATCTTTCATGTGAGTTTGGAAATTTCAGCAAGTACATCTACTTGGGAAAAGGTGTGCACCTCACTTGGGCGCTAGTCTTCTAGGGTTTGAGCACCCTCTTGTGTGCTAGGTCTTATTAGTGGTGAAAGTATTTCTCTTAAAGAATATAGCAAAGGATTTCGCTAGGTTTTCTTCCCTTGTTGAAAAGGATTTCCCAGAATACTTCTTGTGTTCTTGCGCATGGTGTTTCTTCTTGTGATCTTGGTTGCTGCAACATTATTGTTTATGGTTAAGACACATGATAAAATGGAATGAACTTCATGCTTAACCTAGCTTATTGAAAAATCAACATGGTATCAGAGCATAGGTCTTGAAGAACCCATTCCACAAAATACAAGCTTTTACCAATCATCCCTCCTCTTCTGCAGAACCGTACGACCCTCCTAGGGTTTCCAAAAAATCTGTACGACCCTCTTCTTTTAACTGTTTCAGCACTTAAAACTTGGACGTTGGGGCTAAAATTACCATAGGAGTGTACAGCCTCCTTCAACGCACCTCCAGCAAGCTTCAAATTGCATTTTCGAGCATTTTGACATTTTGGCCCTAGGGTTTCACTAATTTCTGCAGAAACTTCAGAATTAGGGTTTATGAAATTCCTAGAAGGAGCTCTTCAGCTCACCAGTGTTCTCCTATCTTTCAAAGGTTTATTGTTGGTAGTCATAAGTCCAACTAAACCTAAAAGTGCTAGTCTAGCCTAGCCGATAGGTTTACTAGCCAAGTTGACAAGGGTTTGTGAAGAATCCAAAAATGAGCAAAATCATAATGGAAGGAAAGCTTGATGATTCAAGCAAAATCAGTTCCTAGAAGACAAGACTTCAAAGGAAGACTTATTGTGGGTGATACAAAAAGGTGTCACTGTGACATACCTCCTTCATGAAGATATCAGAGGGCAGAGATCAGCCATGTGCCATTGGAGAAATCATATCAGCACCCTCAGGTGTGCACTTGTATATATATTATTTGTATCATTATCATGAGGGTAATTGCAGGACGAAAGAACCTTTTGTTGAAGTCTTGGATCCAGAGAGATCTCAGTACATTCAAAGGAACAACACACTGGAAGTGAAGACTCCAGGTTTGTTTATTGTAATTGTCATTCCTCTAACCTATATTTCTAAAGTTTGCTACATTACAAGGTGTTGTAGCTGTGACAACAATCCTTAAATTGTTTTGATTCTAGGGATGCACTCGTTATTCTCCTTTAGGAGATATTCTTGTTTTGGTTCCTCTTGTTTTCTTGTTCCAGACAGGTTAAGATCAAAGGAAGATGTTTATCTTTCAAAGGGAGCCACTTGACTCAGAGGGAGTCGAAACTATTTGAGAAAGAGGAAGAATAGAACCATCATTGGGGCAACCAAAGCAATAACACATGATCAGAATCCTTCTATGATTCTATGGGCATAAAGCATGCATGACACAGTATATGTTCAAAACAAGAGTCTTCACCAGACTTTGAAAAACATAACTCCCAAAGAAGTCTTCACCGGAATGAAGCCTGAGATTGAACACTTCAGATTATTTGGGTGCCCAGTGTATTTTCATGTACCCAAAGAGAATAAGTTCAAGCTAGATCCTTTAAGAAAGAAAGGATACAGTGAATCTTCAAAGACATTCCAGATCGACTTAAGTTACTACTTCTCCTATGCGTTTTCCCTCTTAGACTTTTGTGCATTATCAAATTGATTTGCAGCCTTAGAAGAAGCCATCCACTTTGACTCCATAACCACTAGAAGGCACTAGTTCTTGCCTCTCTCTTGTGGAAGGATTGATTAAACACTCAAACACTCTTCTCCTAAGCTTTTACTAACTATCTCTAACCCTAGTTTAGCCTAGATCGCTAACTTATTTGCTGCTGTTATAAATGTTTGCTACAACCATCTAATTGCAGCAAATTTTCTGCATACTCAACATTAATTGCTAGCTAACCATTTCAGAAATTGTTTATGACAAGTCATTATTATACTACTTAGTCAATGCTATATTTTCATTGTTATTTCAAGCTTTTCTGGGGACTATTTGTTGCAGCTGTTACATTTTATCAATTGTTGTTGTAAACTTATCAACTGCTGCAATTTTATATCAGCTAGCACTTATTTTCACTGTCCATTGTCTATTTTTTTTCCATGGAAAAAAGCGTAATTTTATTCATCCAAAGAGATAAAATTACATTCTATAGGTGCTTCAAGGAGCACAACACCTCAAGGGTGTATTATAAGTATCGAAGAAAAATAAAAGAGTTTTTTGAAAGTCACTAACTTTCTGTCGAGTAGTGAGTTCCCAAAAAAATATCAGTTTATATTACAAGTATTGACCCCAGTGGGTTGATAATCTGAGTTGCAGATTGTGAATCTGCTGATCTATAGTCTTTGTAGATTTCTTCCAAAAAATTAAGTTGTTGATTGCATCCAAAATGAATTTTTTAATGTTGTTGTTGCTCCTGTTGTTGTGTTGTTGAGTCTATAAAGGGCCAATGGTAAAAAGCTTGTGAGTTTCCATGCTTGTGCTCTGTGATGCCCCAATGTCCTAAAGCAATGAGGAGCCCTGCTTTTGAGAGTGCATCCGCTACCATGTTCCTGCTCCTGTAGACATGGGAGATAATCACAGTGTCAAAATTTTCTAGTAGGCGAAAAGTGTCCTCCAAAATAGAGAGGAGAAAAATGTTGTGACACTGCTGGAGTTTCCTTGCCCAATTCACTACAACCATTGAGTCTCCAAAGATTTGGATATGCCCCAGATCTTTTTCTTTTGCAAAGGTAAGTAGTAGTTTTAAGGTCAAAAGCTCTACAAAGTTGTTGGTACCCTGTCCCTGCCCCAGTTTTGTGTGAAAGGAGTGAGTTTCAGAAAGATGTAGTACGAAACCACCTCCGTAAAGTTGGTTCTGTGAGGCCCCATCAAAGTAAGCCCATGGCTTCGATTTGTCTATTTGTTCTGGAGAGAAGGTCTGTATGCTTGGCCTTTTTTATGTTTGCGGGAAGTGTGAGAGTATTGAGAGGCTTTGGGCAACAGTTTTTTCTGGGACAGAAGTTTTGTCAAGGAAAATAGTTGTGTTTCGGGCCAACCGAATGCCCCAAATTAGGATGGGGGAGGGCTTTTAGTTCTCTATATCTTGGGTCATGAAACCAATCTTTCCAAGCTTGTTCCAGGCTTTGTCCTTCCCATGATCATGGTTGTCTGATGTTGGCTGAAACTTCCCTCCATACTCTTTTGGTAAAAGGGAAAGTAATAAACAAATGGTAAATTGTTTCATTTTCCGAGTGGCAAAGGGAGCATCTACCAGGCCCTTCAAACTATCTCTTTTGTAGAATATCCCATGTAGGGATTTTCCTATTTAGTGCTGCCCAAAGAAAGAGTTTTTCTTTTTGTGGGCACTTTAGCTTCCATTGTCCTTTCCACCACTAGGATAGTTGTTGTTGAAAGAGATCTAGGTTAAGTGCGATGTAGCCCAATTTTGGGGTGTAGGCACCTGAAGGATCATTTTTCCAGACCAGTTCATCCTCTCTGTCAATAAGTCTGATGTGTCCAATTTGAAGTGCTTCAATGTATTTTTTGTAGTGTAGTGAGGAGGCTCCAGTTAGCCCTAGGTCATCTGCTTTGTACTTGGAATTATTGTATATGCATGTTATATCGTCTTGTTCCAGGAAGGTACATCAAGCACTTCATTAACCTCATCTTTTAGACACAGACTTAGTGACTTTGGTAACCAATGAGAGGGGGAATATATCTTGACCATAGCCCTAATTTTTCAGCCCTTTAGGTTAACAGGGACACCTCCCCTGGGGTAGACCCCGCCTATCCCTAAAAAGTGGGGATTTCCTATTAAGGTGACAGTGATAGGATATCCTGTTTGTTACGTCAATCTCCCTTACTTGCCTTGGGCTTTGGGCAAGTACAGATTGGACGATAACAGGACCTATCACTACAAACTACAAGACTATGGAGATGTGCTTCAATTATGAAGAAAAAAGGAGGGTAACCTTGAAAGGAATGACAGAGAATACATCCAGTGTGGTTTCAGCAAAGCGCATGGAGGTTGTTTCCAGGCATGGGGACATGGCTTATGCAACAGAGTGCCTAGTTGTCACCCAAACCACTCAGGAAGAGTGCCAACACTATTCATAAGATATACAGAGGATACTTGACAAGCATGAGAAGGTTTTTGGACAAATTCCCCCTAGGGAAACCACCAAATAGAGGCTTTGAGCACATTATAGAACTAGAGGAAGAGCCAAACCAGTCATTACCACACCCTACAGGCACCCAAAGAAATTCAAGGATGAAATTGAGAAGGCCATCAAAGAACTATTGGACATGGGGCATATTAGGCCAAGCTCAAGCCCATTTGCATCTTCAGTTGTGTTGGTCAAGAAGAAGGATGGTACAATGCGTATGTTTATTAATTACAAGGCCTTAAACAAAAAGACAATAAAAAACAGGTATCCCATTCCAAGTATAGATGAGTTATTGGATGAGCTTCATGGTGCAATGTACTTCACAAAAATTGATCTATGCTCTAGATACCATCAAATAAGGATGAGGGAACAATATATACACAAGACAACCTTCAGGTGACACTATGGGCACTATGAATTTATATTCATGCCCTTTGGATTAACCAATGCGTCAGCCACCTTCCAATCATGCATGAACCATATATTCAATAAACAATTGAGGAAGTTTCTATTTATTTTCTTCGGTGATTTGTTGATATATAGAAAACTTGGGAGGATCACCTCAGGCATGTGGATGAGATCTTAGGCATCATGGAAGAACAAGCATTGTACGCCAAAGAGTCCAAGTGCGAATTTGGGATGACAGAAGTCCTATACTTGGGGCACAAGGGGTACAGGTTCATCAAGAGAATATCCAAACCATCTTAGATTGGCCCACACCCAAGACACTTACAGAGCTCAGGCGATTCTTTGGGATTTGCAGCTACTATAGGTTTTTCACAGTTATGTGCACCACTAACTGATTTGACCAAGAAGGGTGCATTCAAGTGGAATGATGAAGCACAATTAGCTTTTGACAACATGAAGAAGGTCATGAGCACTTGTATGGTCCTAGCCTTACCAGATTTCTCCCATCCATTCATGTTAGAGTGTGACACATCAGGGTAAGGAATTGGGGTTGTACTCATGTAGAACATGCATCCTATTGCTTTTGAAAGAAGAAAATTAAGAGGGCATGGGTTGTTGAACACCATATATGATAAGGAGATGCTAGCTATCATGCATGCACTAGCCAAGTTCAGACAATACTTGGTGGGGGCGAAATTTGTAGTCAGAACTGATCATAACAGCCTCAAATACTTTCTAGAGCAAAAAGATCTTAATTAGAGGCAACAAAAATAGGGAAGTAAAATCCAAGCCTATGACTTTGACATAGAATTTGTTAAAGGGAAAAAAAATGTGGTAGCAGATACTTTATCTAGAAGACCCTCAACATATTTCATGTCAGAGATATCAGTTGAATGGAAATCCCATCTTTTGGTAGAGTAATCAAAAAACAAGTTTGCATGTGAATTGATGGATGGCCAAGTCTAGGATGACAGGTACAGACTTGTGGATGATATCATACATTATAAAGGGAGGATCTATTTGGTTCTTGAATCCAAATTCAAGGAGAGTGAAATATCCCAAATCCAGTTGATCTGGATATCTACTACTGAACTGGTGTTTTGACTCTCGAATCTGATACTCTGGGGGTTTCAGGATGCGTTTGAGTTAATTGTTTAACATGCTTGGTGATTTTCGCATGTATGTGTCATACAATAATGTTTAAGCAGTATATACGATGCATGTGAAATAAGGAACAAACACCATCTCAATAGTTTGTATTATGGGGAAAATGCAGTAAATAGAAAGATATGCTAAAAGCAGGGAAATAATCATCAACTAGATCTCATGGATCGTCACTGGAATACAAAGCAACTAATACAAAATACCCTTGATCAGAAGATGTAGATAGATTTGCACATGCATGGATAGATCAACAAAATGCAGTTACGGAAACTCACGGCAACTGCTGCACATACTGGAAAGCTCGCCCTGGTGGCTATACTCGACAGAACGGCCTGGAAATTGTCCCAAACTGAGCACCCTGGCCTCTAGGCTCCTCCCGATAACTATTGAACTAAATATATGACCTCTGAAGTTTTAGATGTCATCCCCTTGGGGGTTGCGCACCTCCTAGGCTCTGTGAGTGTGCCCTAGTGATGCCTCCGTCGGAATCCAACAATATATGCCTTGGAATGTGCATCATGGCCTCCTTTGTACTGGGTTGAAAGGGTTTCCTCTGATATGATCTGGAATACCCCCTGAAACCCCAAACGTCCCTCCTCAAGAGTTGCGCACTTCCTAGTTTTTTGACACTCCCTGGTAGATTCCACCGTCAGAATTTGATGACTGGTGGCTCAAAAGAAGCACCCTGGTTGATCCTCAACTGGGTCGAAAGGAATCTGCAAGACAAAACCTGGTCTCGTGCAGCTACACAAAACCCTCTCTAACCCTTGCGCAATCGCTACAATAGATCTGAATACTCCTGAACTAGCACGATGAAATACCTGGATGGTATCTTCGATAGGCTAGGGTGTGTCTTCCAACACTGAAACCAATTTATGTGGTGGTTTCCTCCAAAAATCCACAAAACAGTAAAGAGGTAGATTTCCTCCTCTGGAACTGTCTCAATGTCAAATCATAACATAATGAGGAATTAGGTCGAATTCCTCCTTTTATACCTTCCCCGATCTAATTCTTCGTTGACATCACTTAAGCTAGGCGTTTTTCCTCCTAAGGTGAGTGATTAACTAATTAAGTCTCCCCCTCAACACATTTTTCTTCTATTTCTTCGTTGACTTTAGCTTAACTGACTTTTCCTATGCTTTTTGGCTTAATTCATTGTTTAGCCACTAATTCACCCTTATTTCTCCTCTTGTTCCCTGTTTGTGCATGACTATAGTCTACGGGAACAGATAGACTACTAAGTCACTCCCTGTTGGCCTACTCTTGGGAACAGAACATCACAAAGAGAGTGTTGTAAGCATTTCATGACTCACCACTAACAGGGCAGTAAGGATTCATCAAGGCTTACAGACAGATTAGGGAGAGGTTCACTTGGAGGGGCCTCAAGGAGGATGTTCTGCACCACATTAGGGAGTGCGCCACATGTCAGCAAAACAAGGATGAACACGCCCACCCAACAGGTTTATTACAGCCTCTTCCCATTCCAGAACACAAATGGGAAAGTATATCTATGGATTTCATCACAAGATTGCCCAGGGTACAGCGTAAGGATGGCATTTTTGTGGTGGTAGATCGCTTGAAAAAATTTGCTCATTTTTTTCCATATCCATGGAGTATAGTGCATCCCAAATAACAGACTTATTTTTCAAGGAGATTTTCAGATTACATGGGCTACCCAGGACTATTGTTAGTGACAGGGACAGTAGATTCATGAGTACTTTTTGGCAGGAGTTATTTAGACTTCTTAGTACCGAAATGACCCCCAGCACTAGTTATCATCCACAGAAAGATGGTCAAACTGAGATAGTCAACAAATGGGTGGAAGGTTACCTCAGGAATTATGTGACAGGACAATAAAGGGCGTGGGTTAAATGGTTACGCTTGGGTGAGTATTGTTACAACACCACTCACCACATGTTCATTGGTATGTCTCCTTTCAGAGCATTATATGGCTATGATTCGCTTACCTTCATGGAGATCGCTTTGGGGGATAGTTAGACCCTATGGCTAAGGAGTGGATATAGGAAAGTCAAGACATACTCAGAGAGTTCAAGGATCATTTGCAAAGGGCCATGTTGTCGCCTTTATACACACTTGGGCTATCGTGTAAGAAATCTTCAATCCACTTAGTGTGTCCTTGGGGGCAAGTCTCAAGTCAAGGTGTTGTCACCTGACCCTCGACTCCTCCGTCTAGGCCAACTCCTAGCAAAGCCAAGGGGGGTAGTCCCTCACAAAAATACTATGGTTTTAGGTTAATCTAAGCAAAAGAAACCATTCTAGGAGTTTATTGCAAAATAAAACATTTTAAGTAAAGCATTCAACATTCATTCATTCAATAGACAAGATAAGCATTGATAATAGAAAAGATGTCCAACCATAGAAGATGCTCGCATAATAAAATAAAGGATACAATATATGCAAGTAATTTAAAAGATTATTAGACAATCACCATATCATGAATGAAATACTGTTCATAAAGCAAAAGGTTGTGAAACATGAGACTAGTGCCTTAAAAGTATCATGGACAGTTGTTGAACGCGTGTTTTATTAAGGTTTTATTCAAGGTAGATTAATGAGAAAAGTGTCGCCTCTTTAGAGGCTATCTCTTTATTTGGAAATATGTTGAGAATTTACCGAAACCCCAAGGCTTCACGAATAAGTCCAATGAAGGTGTCGGATGTCCAACACGGGGAGAACCTAGAACTCAAAGTTCTCGTCTAACTTCACACCCTCCCTTCATGCGGTTTCCCTCGCATTAAGATAGCTACTATCAAGATTTCCCTAATTAAAACTACTCCACACTAACCAGCCCCGGTTCTGATGAATCCCAGGATCGAGCTAGGCTCATAAGGGTTCAAAGCTGTAATGTCCCCACTTTGGGACATCATTACATTACAGAGGGTTATGATGACTAGAGTAGCCACATGGAGGTTAGAGCGAGTACAGAGATTATTGAGAGGTATTTTGGGGTCCGGCTCGCATCGCTCATCCCATTTCATCATTATGATCCATTCCGCATATCTTGGCTTTGGTTCCGTTGCATTCCGACGATTTCCATGATTTTGAGTATTTTGAGCTATAAGTTAATTAAATTCACTGAAGAGGTCATTTTGGGCACAATACTTGGAGGAACCTCTCAGTGTAATAGCTCATTGGAATCGGGAGGAACAGGACTACAGGATAGGATGATGAGAAGTGACTTTCAGTGGCCAGTGAAGCCACTAGGAGAGATAAGGTGCTTTTCATAGGTAAAAAGGTTAATTAATTAATTAAAGTGATTTAATTAATCAATTAATAATTAAAAAAGAAAAGTCACTTTGGAGAGACAAGGGATGCAAGAAGTATAAATAAGAGGCAAGGGCCTCTATTCATTCATTCATGTATGATTATCATTTTGATATCTGACTTCTAGCTAGAGAGCCCATATCTTGGGGGTTTTGAGGGTTTTGACTTAACAAACCTTAGAGGACGATTCGGTGGTGAAAGATTCCACCTAGCTTGTCCCAAGCTTGGTCTCGGGGATGCAATACTCCCCCACACCATTCTAGTTCAGATCTACATTAGTGCAGGAGGGTTCTACACCAGCCACAGGCATAGGAAGAGAAGAAGGGCGCACCATTGGGGGTTTCCAGCAAGGGGGGCGCACCATCCATTGAGGGAAGTTCGTCCCAAGTGATTGGCAGGGCTTTTGGAGATTCTAGCACCCGGGTTTTGATTGCAAGGTCTTGGCCATGATTTCTAGTGCCTCTTGAGAGAGCTTTATGGTTCAGATGATTCCCTAGAGTATTGGGGCGAATTGGAGAGGAGGGCATTTCTGAGATTCAGATCTATTCAGTTTGGAGGGGTTATACTTCATATCTGACCCTAAGACTTCACCTAGTGATTTGTAGTGTCCCGATTTATATTTCTAACAAATTTCAGCGCATTTGGAGGCTTCCTTCATCAGGGCCGATTTATTGGGCACATGTAGGGTTTCAGGAGGGCGTAGCTCATTGGAGGATTCAGCATTTGGAGGAGTTATCCATAGCATTTCGGCCTGAGACTTCAAGAGGGGGATCCTATCACCCCGATCTATCATTTGGCCAAGTTTGGACTCATTTGGAGGCTTTCCTTAGTTGGGCCGAATTATTGAGAGTTTCAGTCTTCCAGCAGAATGTGGCCTTTCCAGTTGGAGGTTTGGTATTGCTTACGGCTTAGATCTCTTCCAGTGTTTGGTAGCCAGCCCTTGGAGGCTTGTAGTCTTCTATTGGAGCATTTTGTAGCAGCTTCTATTGTGCTTATTGGAGCCATCTATGGAGCATTCCAGATCGGCCTTACTCTTGTATCAGGTTCTTCCTCATTATATTAATAAAGGTCAGATCTTGCTATTGGTTCCATATTTGGTGTATCTTGTACTTTCATTGATTGAATGTTCAGATCTATGTGTAATTATTGAACATAAATCCTAAGGCCGAAATCAAGAGGTCAACCTGCAAGTAAACACATAACAAACAAGTAAATCAGCAAAGTGTTTGACGAAATACCACACTCAGTAAAAGTTTAAAAATGCACCAAAACCGTGATGTTCCTGTTATATTGGCTTGGGAACATTACAAGAGCATACACCGGGGAGTTGAGGGGAAGGTTTATTTTAAAGCAAAAAAATACTAAAAGAGAAATGCGAAAAACTGAAGTGTTTTTTAATTACTAAATGTGAAAAGGAAAAACTAAACTAGCAAAAAGATTACTTTGCTTAAATCAAATTGAAAGTTGTGATTGCTTGACTGGCTAATTCCCTTACATTGTGTGTTTGGAAAGCATAAAATCAAGAGACTCATAAGGAAATAAAGCACACAACCACACCACCGATCCCCCTAAAGGGGATGACGAAACTGGGCACTAGAGGCATGCTTTTATTAATGCCTATTACACTTGAGAAGCTGAGTTCTCTTTTTTCTTTTTATGAACTTTGGATCCTTATAGAATGGATCAAATTATTAGAAAAAATTACAAAAGACTTTCTAAAAGTCTTGGTCTTCAAGGGGTCCAACTTGGGGTAGAATTTCTTCAGTTTAGCTTCACTTTCGCCAAAGTTTCCCCTTGTTTTGTGATGGACCTGCTAAAAACCAGCAAACAAAAAGATTAGAAGATGATAGAAAACACTTTAAGAAACTAAAAATAAAATGAAGAAACTTAACCAAATTTTCTTGATATTTTCTCATGCAAGAATGCTACTTTTTTAGGGGTTTTTAGAAGCTTAAATGAGGCTAAACTAAGCTCTCTTAGGTGTTTTTGTTGTTGTCCCAAAACAGCGAGCATGAAACTCCTAATTAGCTAGATTTTAAATGCAAAAAGAAGCAACTTTCTATCTTAAGATTGAGAGATAAAATTCAGAAAATTGTGAGAAAGGTACTTAGATCTATCCTTGTAATTGAAAAGAGAAATAAAACTTAGATCTAAGTCCTACGCATGCAACAATAGAACTAAATTTAACTTTCAAAAGCAAACGTAGATCTATGATAGCATGCAAGAAAGTAACCAAATGATTTTCTTTTAGAAATTAAAGAGAGAGGAGAAGAAAGCAAGCTTGTGCTTGGAATATCTTTAGGCGATGGGGTCCTTCTTTAGTGACATGTGGAGGCATCTTCTTCAAATCTCTTGAAAGAATAGAAGCATCAACCTAGATCCTCCTAATTTCCAAGTAGAGCATCAATTACTTCAAATCCTTGCAAAATAGAGGGCTAGAAAAACGGTGCCACCTACAAGAGAGACTTCAATACACAATTAGTTAAGCAAAATGAAAGATGCATTAAAAATCTTGCTAATATATAAACAAAAAGGATTACTAATCAAGCAAGTTTAGTATTCCTATCTAAGTAAGCAACAACACTTTTACAAGGCCAATTTAAACCCTAGTAGAAGAAATCGCCAAGTAATAGGAAAAAATCGGGGAAATCGCGATTTTTTCAGCGGACCGTTTTTTTCAAAAAAAAAAATCGCAATTTTTTGGGTTTTGAAAAAATCGAGAGTTTTTGAAAAACTCCGGAAAAACTCGCCAAAAGTCGAAAAAACTCGGTAAAACTCGGGGTAATATTGAATCAAATTTACAAAGAGGGGTAAGTATTTGCTCTGCAGCTAATGTACAATTGCCCCTTTATTATACATCTGTGCCAAAGTTGTGCAATGCACATACTACTACAACAGGGGCAGCAAGTTGCTCCTGCCTGAGTGGTAGAGATCCACTTATCATCAAAGATATAAAATGTTTCTCAAGTACTGATCTGTTATACATGCCAGGATCACTACCAGCAATGCTCTGATATGAATTTCTATACATAAATCCCATGGATGTTGCTACCATTAGAAACAGAGTCTCAGCATAAGTGTTGGAAGATGATTGATGTTCAGGCTGAACTGTAGAGATTGCAGTGTCCAAGCATTCATCTAGTTCACCTCTTGGTTGCAACTCTTCCCAACTGACAGTGTCTAGGA
This sequence comes from Picea engelmannii, assembly GCA_009831015.1. Lineage (NCBI taxonomy): Eukaryota > Viridiplantae > Streptophyta > Pinopsida > Pinales > Pinaceae > Picea > Picea engelmannii. The sequence continues at coordinate 81,521 of ML796553.1, forward strand.
TGGCACTGCATTTTTTCTTCCCTGGATGGAGGAGCCATTACTAATGTCTAATTTTGACAGAGGTTTATCTGAAGTTGGAGAGTTACCTATGGAAGATCTCACAACAACCCACTGACCATGGGGAATTGTAGAGCAATTAGGCCAGTCAGCAACATCCCAGATTTACAACTTGTGGCCAGTATGTATCGGTTTTTGTTTGGCATCCACTATATAATATATATCGGTTCTTTCTCCATATTTATGTGCCTATCTGTTTATATGATGTTGTTGTTGCTTTATATATTGAAAAATGTTTTAAATTTTGAAAAAAAATGAATAAATTATGTATTTTTTAATGTTTGCTGGGTTTTTCCGATTTTTTCGCCGAGTTTTTCCAAGGCAATGTTTTCAGGACCCTTGTCGAGTTTTTGTCGATGCTGAGTTTTTCCACTAGGATTTAAACCACAATATGAAAGAAAAAATAATGAAACAACATCACCTCATAGTTACATGCATCCACACACTACCAAGTCACCAATTTGACCTCCAAAGTCTCTTGAATTCAAATGCAAAAACATTTTACAATAGCAACAAGTCACCCAAGCTCCCTCTAACATAAAGGAGGGTCGAGCTTGCTTTATAGTTTATTGGGTTAAGTCTCCAAGGTGAGGGCGCATGGGAGGAGAGGAGATGTGCATTAGTGAACTGGGGATACGCATGAATGAAGTGGGGAATGAGTGGAGAGGGAGTGGAGTGGTAGGTGAGTGATGTGGAGTGATGTGAGGCAATGTGGAGTGAAAGAGGAGTGGAAGGTGAGGAGAGGGTGAGTCCCTCATTGGGATTAGCGCCCCTCTCATGTGAATGCGCCAACTAATGGAGGAACTACACCTAGCCTCTTTGGGATCTCCTCCCACTTGCCATGTCACTCAACTAAGGCCCCCTCACTAGGAGAGTAAATCGCCAACTAGACCAAGGACTCCAGACATGGGGGAACATGTCCCCGACATGTTTGCTAAAATTTAGCACTTTAATTAATATGTCCTTTTTACCTTTTTGAGAGAAAAATTCAATTTTGAGTGATTAAAATCACTTTTTTGCCTCAACAAAGGGGGGATAAGGGTTTACGGGGTGCTCTGGATTAGAAAACGGGTACAAACATGGCATCTGACAACAACTAATGCCAATTTTATGACTTTATTGACTCTTACAATTAAAATTATCCGTTTTACGAAAAAAATTATTGACTAAAAACTTTAAAAAAACTTCTAGGGGGGACTTAGCGTAGTTTCCATATGACTCAATAGACATGACTTAGCATGAATTCATATACATTTAGACACTAGACATTGGTTATACCATGTGAAGGCCTAACCACCAGTACATACTCAAGCTTTGGAGGAGATTTGAGTGAAAAAACTTAAAAATTATTAATCGCCTAATTTCTCAAGCAATAAATAATTAACAAGTGAAAAACAAAACACTCTAAAGTACGTACTCGTGCTTAGGTCTCAGGTGGCCAATAGTCTTTTACAACTTTCATGCTCAAGTCATTTATTACAATGCCCCAAAGGGATGGAAATGCGGAAAAAAGGTGGTCTCATAGACCTGCTGAATTTATGAACACTGAAATCTGAGCATTTGACTGCTCAGTCTTTGGCGGCTCAACTGCAAATCCAGCTAGTACAACTCGGTGGATAACATGCCCAAAACCAACAAAAGTTTTATGCAGATAAACACAGAGTGGAGCGTAGTTTTGAGGTGGGGGACTTCGTCTACCTAAGGCTCCAACCATACTGGCACTAAAATCTGAGCATCTGACTGCTCAGTCTTTGGCGGCTCAACTGCAAATTCAGCTAGTACAACTCGGTTGATAACATGCCCAAAACCAACAAAAGTTTTATGCAGATAAACACAGAGTGTAGCGTAGTTTTGAGGTGGGGGACTTGGTCTACCTAAGGCTCCAACCATACCGACAGGCATCCATCAAGAAAAGTGGTGTTGAGAAGCTCAAGCCCCGTTTTTATGGGCCATACAGGGTGAGCAAAAAGGTGGGAGTGGTTTCACATGAGCTAGAGTTACCACTTGGGAGCAAGATTCATGATGTCTTTCATGTGTCATGCCTGTTGACCACCTATTTCGACTAGGGGGTCAACTCAACATAACATGAATATATGCACCTAATGGTGCTACCAAGTTGAAGATCGGTTGGTTCTACAAGGCAGTTTTGGCCTTCAGCAAGTACTTTTGTAATTGGAATTTATGCTCCCATGCATGGGATAATAATGTAATGGGTCTACGTGGATCACAATTTAGGTTGGTTGCCCAGGACTTTATCATTAGAGGAGTCCCTTTCATCGAGTGTTTTTTTCCTCTGGTTAATAATTTGGCCTAACCAACCTTATTAATTTCCCTTGAGTTTTTCACTCCTGCATTAATCCTCCAAAGTGGTGAAAGTCGTTCTAATGGTCGAGCCCTATGGTAGCTAGTGTCTAGGAATATTGTAAATGACCATGCTAGACATCTCCTAGAGTCTTGCGGAATTCCGTCGAGTCTAAAGTATTTTTTTAATTTTTTAAAATTACCTAGTTAATGGTAATTTTAATTAAATTTTGATAAAAAATGTAAAAACTAGGTCCTTGGGGATTTTGATAGGGGTATGAATACTCAATAGAAATGGAATGAGACCCCCTACACCTTAGGACCAAATTTCAGCTCAATTGGACAAGTTTTGCTAGGTCATTGTCCATGAGGAGTCCAAGTCAATAAAAAATCAACAAATAATTGGCTAAATTAAAAAAAGCCAAAAATTGTAAAATGAGCAAAAAGTCATGAGAGAGAGTGGAAAAGGTTTCCTAACCTTTTTCCTAAGTTGGAAAAGTAATTTTCCACTTAAAAGACCCCCCCTTTCTTAGCCAACAACTTAAAGTGGTGTTCCCTAGCTAAATGACATGTGGGAATTAAAAAGTTTAAGTGAAAAAAGCCACCTAAACCCTAAATTCGCCCCCCTTCGTGTCTAACAGTTAACTTAATGTTTGACCATAGGAAAAGGTGTTTTCCCCCTTTCCTCATGTTGACCACCTATTCAACTAGGGGATCAACTCTGTGTACCATGAAGATATGCATCAACAGATGCTACCAAGTCAAAGACTATTTGGTTCTACAAGGCAGTGTTGGCCTTTATCTCTTATTTTTGTAATGGAATTCTTGCTCCCCTGCGTGGCATAATAATGTAATGGGTCTGCATGGATCATAGTTAGGTCAGTTACCTTAGGACTTCATCACGAGAGGAGTCCCTTTCACTGAGTGTTTTTTTTCCTTGGGTTTTTTTTTTTTTTGACAGAAACGGTTAGGAGATTTTTATATTAAAAACAATGGGCATGCCACTAGGTTCGATACATCGAAAACGAGTTTCTTGTAAACAGGAAACCAAATGCCTGAAGATCTTAACACAAGACAAAGTTTGGGAGCCAAAACTATTTTAGCGATCCAGAGCGGCTTCGCGTTATTACATCATTTCTTGCTTGGAAGTTTTTTTTCTTTTTCGACAACGTCCGCCATTCCATGCTTTGGTCCTAAGAGTAACTTTCCGTCGGGCCTCGAGGATTTTCCTCGTCGGCTAGATCAGCCCAGCTTGAGTTCCAGGGGTCTGGCTGGTTTGGCGACTTGGGACTGGCTTCTGCCTGAGCTTTCCCTTTAGCGGGGTCTTTGATTTCGGCTTCGGCTTCTGCTTCTTTTGCCTTTCCATGGGCCTTGCTTTCAGCGTGCGGCTCTGATTGAGCTCTCGTCCACCAGGTGGGTCTTTGGCTCTTGGGCGCCCTTTTTTTCCTGGGTAGTTTGTCACAGTTGCGGGCTATGTGCCCCGTTTCGAAGCAGTTCCTACACCTGAAACTGAGATTCTCGTAGTCGAGTTTTTGGTTCCTTGAGTAGTCCTTGCCTTGAAGAATTATTTCAGCTGGGAAACCTTTGGTGAAGTCCATTTCTACACAGATTTGCGCGAAGGTGGAGAGGGCTAGCCTGGAATCCGGGCTTCTGCAGAGGAACTTGCCGAGGCCATTGCCAATGGATTGAAGAGCCGCATCCCCCCAGAAGTGCAGGGGCAAATACGGAAGTCTCACCCAAACAAGAGCTAAAGAGATACAGTCCGTGGAAGGGTCAAAAGCGGGGGTCCATAGTTGCATGGACAGACCTGCTCTGCCCCAGAACCACGACCCGGAGTTAAACACCTTGTCTCTATCACTTGTAGATTCGAAAACTACCACAAAGAACCCCTTTTCACAGGGGCAGGTAGTGACTTCTCCATCTAAAAGCGGGTACCAGTCGGAAGAGATCCAGGAGAGGAGATCTGGAAGATTGGGCCAGAATCCATTAAACCTGCATACCAAAGCGTGATTGTCGTAATGTCGAGCATGAGTTAGGGATTCCTGCGGCATTTGAATTGAGACTATCGGAGCTTCGGGAACTGTTGCATGCAGCCCGAACAATCGACCCTGACGAGAGGCAACCTCAAGGGTCGTTGCATGCAAACCGGAGGGTTTGTCGTGAAGCTACCTCTTTGAAGGAGGGGGTCGGAACCGGAGGGAGACCTAAGTTCGACGCCGACGAAGCTCCAGAGGGAGCGCAGTCGTGAAGGGGAGCCGAGGCTGTAGGAGAAGCCGTCGCCGTAGCAACACCAAGAGGGGCACCATCGTTCTGAGAAGAGGGTGAGGGAGCCTCCATTGGAACCTAAGGAGCTTGTTGCAGCGTCAGTGGAGGGAGGAGGAGGGCGAGAGGGCCACAGGGCCAGTGGCCTGCGGGAGATCCAGGAGTGCAGGAGCGAAAAACTTTCCTCGGGTTATTAATTTGGCCTAACCAACCTTATTAATTTCCCTTGAGTTTTTCACTCCCACAATAATTCCTCCAAAGTGGTGAAAGGCGTTCTAATGGTTTTGTCCTCTGGTGGCTAGTGTCTAGGAATGTTGTAAATGACCATGTAAGACATCTCTCAAAGTTTTGCGGAATTCCATAGAGTCTAAATAGGTTTTTTTTTAATTTATTAAAATTGCCTAAGTTAGGTAATTTTAATTAAATTTTGATAAAAAAATGTAAAAACTAGGTCCTTGGGCTTTTACTAGGGGTATTTGTGCTCAAAAGAAACGGAATGAGACCCCCTACACCCTTGGACCAAGTTTCAGCTCAGTTGGACAAGTTTTGCTAGGTGTTTGTCCATGAGGAGTCTTAGTCAGTCAAAAACAACAATTTAAATGCTAGTCATGACAAAGTCAAAATGTCATTTTTTGTAAATTTGGGCTAAATGGTTAGAGTAAAGTTGGGAGATGATGACTAAACCTAAGCCTATCCTATCCTAACCATTTCCTACCCTTTTCACACCCCCTAAACATTACCCTCACTTCACACAATTAGCCCCCTAGGGAAGTTGCGCCCCCCCTCTTGAGCAAACATTAGAAAAGCCAAAAATTAGAGGGGTGGGGCCCTCTCTCCCTTGGTGCACCCTCCTAAGCCTTCCACATCACCCACTTGACTTTTCATTCCCCCTCCACCTCATGCCATCTCATCTATCCTCACCTCAAACCCTAGAAATGCAGCCCCCTCCTTGAGATGCTCACTTGTGCTTGGTTGTTGACACTTGGCTTTGATCCAAAAAAGGTAACTTTGTCTCTTCAAGTATAAATGAAGGCCCTCTCTCCCTCATTTCCTCACCAATTCTATTGCTACTGTTATGCTACCCATTTTTCTCCTCACTCTTCTCATCTCTCCCATCTTGCTCTCATCATTTATTGCTCTCACATTTGGAGAGGAACTTGTAGCAACTAGTTGCTGCAACTTCCTACTTGCTAATAGAAGTGCTTTGGAGGATCGATGGTGTGTCAAAGATTTGTCTTGGTATTGTGAATTTGAGGTGATATTTGTTATTTGTTGGAGCTTTCTTAAGATATAAAGTAGATTTCCCAAGCAAACTAGTTTGCTTGGGTAGATTTCCAACAGTGTGGTTGTGAATCTAAGTGAGTAAAGTAGTAGGTTAGCAAACTAGTTTGTTTTATCTATCTTACTTGCTCACCTTTTGCTCTCATCTTGTAGATTGTTTCACAAGTTGCAGGTTATCTCAAAGGTTTGCAAGGCTTGCTTTGAGTTGGAAGCTTGCCTTCATAACCCATCTTGAGCCTCCTTACTTTCTAATATTTATTTTTTGTTCATATCATTTCAGAAATTTAGGTTTGTAAATGTGTTGAACCTGTTGACCGCTCGTTTAGCACGGAGGTCAACTCATGTATAATGAAGATTATCTATGTCGAAGACAGATGGTTCTACTGGGTGTTTTTAAACACCAGCACTTAAATTTTTGTAAACGGGATCTCCGCACCCCTGCGAGGGTTAATAATGTAATAATGTCTGCATGGATCATAGTTAGGTCAGGTACCTTGGATGGTGACATCAGGGGAGTTCCTTTCATCGGGGGTTTTTTTAATCTCAGGGGGTTAATGTGGCCTAACTAGTCAGGTTAATTTCCCGGAGTTTTTCCCTCCCAGACTTGCCTCCAAAGTGGTGGAAGGCGCTCTGATGATCACGTTCACTGAGTAACCTTTTAGGATTATTGTAAATGACCATGCTAGGCAGTGTCTTGAGTCTTGCGGAATTCCGTCGAGTCTAAGTCATTTTTTTTTTTATTAATTAAATTTTTAATTAATTTAATTAATTAATTATTTTTGAGCTTAATATTGTAAAAACTTCGTCTTTGGGAGAAAGATAGGGATATTTGTGCTCAAAATGAATGGAATAGCACTCCCTACACCCACTGACCAAGTTTCAG
>ML796553.1:97205-108803 GCA_009831015.1 Picea engelmannii
CAAAAGTGACATAATGCACTTTAACCAAAGTCAAAGTACAAATAGACATAAAGTACTAGGACAAAGTGCCAAATAACTTTCCCACATGTGCTAAGGAGGGAAAACACATGGGGAACACCTCCTCAGGTACTAAACTCAACAAACACTAGTTTAGGCCCATGGGGGCATAGAGATATATCGATGCTATCTTGGTTTTTACATTGCAAGCTTTAGTCATTTTAAGTACTTGTTTTTATTTTCTAATCTTACACAAGAACTCTTTATTTTCTTGCTAGTATCATGGGCATGCAATAATGTTAATGGTTTAAGGCAACTTATTTTATCTTTCTTGCAAGTTGATGTCAAGTAATCTTTTCATGTTATTTCAAACTATATCTTGTGATTAAGCACTTCATTTCTTGCAAGCTTTCAATTTCGTTTTTGTTCAAGCACTCAATTTTTTGGCAAGCAACATCTTGCCTAACACATATACTAACTAAATCTACCTTAGTTTCATAGGCCAAAAACTTATTAGACTTAATAGGGCACTCACCACTGACCCAACTTTGCCATTTAAATGAGGATTGAAAGGAAGCAACGGAAAATGATAGGTCGGGGACGATCTCACGAGGCTCACCGTCCTTTCCGGGAGAACTTCTTTCCTTGGGTTGACCTGTGGAGCTAGGGTGGGGCCTTGTTTGCCTCACTTCTTGAGCACCCAACAACTACTTGGTACAAGCGGGGGGAGTCTTGAGGTTGACACTTAGTTAGGATTCACTTTTAACTTAAAAACTTTAATAATCCTTAATCCACCTTCAACCTTGGGACATTCACTTTGGCACTTACACTTTGTGGTTGACACTTAATCTTGCAAAGCATTTACTTTCCATTTACTTTTCCTTTCAAGTATTTCGGTTTTGTGGATAATTAACTAAGTGGTTTCTAGTTGCATCCTTTGCCCTTGGAGGCTTCTTTTAAGCTTTTCATTTCAGTTTAGTGTTGTGTTGGTATATTGGATTGGCCCTCTTGAAGTTGCGCACCCTTTAGAGGCAACTTCATTGTTGGGTTTGTGTAATATGTGTTTGCCATTGAAAACAGTCACATAGAGTTGCGCATCCTTTGGAGGCACTCTATTGTTGAGCATGCTAGGCTTGATGTGTTGGTAATTTCTTTCCATTTGAGACATCTTCATTTCCTGCACAAGTCAAGCAACCTAATTAGTGTTTGTATCTTTTGTTCATATTTGTAACATATATGTATCTTGTATTTAGCTGTAACTCTTAGATATTCTTTGTTGTAGCTTTGTATCTAGTTCTTTTGTAATCTTTGTAATCTTTTGTAATCATTGTAAAATTTATCTCCCTTAAACTCTAGTTGACCCCTTGCCCAACCTTAAGCACTAGTCTTTAGTTGTCCTAGGAAAAGGCTTGCTTTTCATTTTGAATTGTTGCACATTGCATTGTTGCCTTTGCATATAGGCTAGATCTTTCCCCCTAACCTTTTAACAAATTAAAACAAACTCCTAGAATTAATCTTTAATCTCACATAGTAACTAGGGTCTACCCCCTTTGGCTTCCCTAGGAGTAAGCCTAGACGGAAGAGGTTCAAGTCGAGGTGACGGTGGGCTTTGAACCTAGGCATTGTGCCTCCAAGGACACACTAAGTGAGCAGGACTTAGCTCACATTTTCAAGTGTGTATAAGGACGGCAACACCTCACTCAACCCTCACTCATTTACCAAAACCTTAAAAGTGACTATTCCTTGACTTTTGTCTTTTTCTCTTGGATGTGTAACACTTGTAACTCATCCAAGAGGTGTCACTCTTGGCTCCCAAGTATAAATAAAGGCCTCCCCTCCCTCATTTCACAGGATCTATTCTCTTGCAAGGTTACTCTACCCAAGTTCCTCTTCTCTCCTCCTTTATCTCCCACTCTTCTCTCTCATTCTTCTTGCTCTCTCTTTCTTTTCTCAAGCTTGGGCAAGTATCTGTCCTAGATTGCCTTCTAAGTTCTAATAAAGAAATCTTTGGAGGAAATATTGGCATTGGGAGTCTTCTTGGTGTCTTGGATCTACATTGGAGGTAACTTGTATTTGGTTTTGTTGAGTTTTGCTTATAGATTTAGTGTAGGGTGTCCAAACAAAGTATTTTGCTTGGATGGATCTATTGTAGTATTGTCATAGATCTTATGTGTAGTAGTTTCCTAGTTTTAGCAAAGTATTTTGTTAATGTCATTGAATCTACTCACTCACTTTGTTTGTCTTGTAGCTTAGTCTCTCATATTTACATGTTACTAAGGGTTTAGAAAAAGTAATTTCTGTTGAGATTTGGGTACCTTGGAAAGTGGTCCCCATGTGCTTATGAGTCTCTAAACACAAAGGGGGAAGACTATTACCCTTATACTTTACTTTATTATTCTAATTTCACTTTGACTTAGGAGATTTAAGTCAAAAGTGAAACATGTCACTTAAGTCATAAAGTGACAATTAATTCACAATGTGGATGAATTAATAGACATAAACCAACTAAGGAAAGTGGGTTTCCTTAGTGAGATTTTAGGATGAGATCTCACCCATTGATTAGACTTGGCTAGATCTAATCTAGGCCATTGATCTTTTAGGGTTGGCCAAAGGAGGCTAAAGAGAGGGTAAAGTGTATTATTGAGATTCATTCTTCACTTGTGAGTTTTGGAGAAGAGAAGAGGGGCACATTTCTTGAGGAGAAGGAGGGCGCACTTCATGAGGGTTTGAAAGAAACCCTTGAGAGCTTGAGGAGAGGCTCTTGTTTGGTTTGAGCTTGCATGGAGAGCATTTCCATGGAGCCATAGCTTTCATTTCTGAGAGGGAGCATTTTACATGGAGGAGGGGCGCATCTAGGAGAGGAGGCGCACTTGTATGCTTCATTTTCTCACCGAGAGAGGAGGATTTGTCACCTTGATATGAGGTCAGATGCATGAGGAGGCTAGAGGGAGGGTGTATGCTTTCATGGTGATAGATATCCAACTTTAGTCTCTGTTTATTTATGGTGATCATTTCTGCTAGGAGAGGGCACCTGTGGAAAGGACTGATAGCTACCTAGTAGCAGATCTGCTTGGAGGATTCAAGCTCTGACAGTTTCAGTAGAGAGGAAGCACAGGAGAGCACATTCTTGTGGAGGGATTTCTTCATTGGGTCACAGATGAGCTAGAGCGCTTTAGTTTAGTGCAGAGGGAAACAAAGGGAGAGGGCACACCTGAGTTTGGCCACTTCTTTCTCTAGTTCTTGTGGCAAGGCTTGTGAGGAGCTTGTTATGTATACAGGTTCCATTGTATTTCATTACTTTTTGTATCTCTTGCTTTGATCATCATTATATAGACATATATCCCAAACTGGTTTTCCCAGGGGGGTTTTATCCAGGGTCATGTTGACCAAAAATACCTGTGTACAAAAATGCATGTGTTAGTTTCTTAGATCTGTTTATTTTCAATTATAAAAATCTTTAGGTGTGTTGTACTTATTTTAGTATGCATGTGCTAACTTCTGGTTACTAAAACTACATGCTAGAGCACCTAAAATTGGAAGTGCAACCATAACAAATCAGCAAGAAGTTCTTGGACTGTTGGTTGTCCTAAAACAACAACAAACATTATCATAACAGTTGAAACTTAGAGTCAATCTGTGGTCAAAGACAGACCCAGTTGACAAGCTTGATAGGACCTGAAAATCTTCAATTTCAAATCTAGAAATTATCTTTTTACCCACTTAATTTCCTCATAAAAATTTATGTTCTTATCTATCTATTTCCTCTAAGACTTTGGGTATATTATATGCTCTTGAATAGCTCTCTTTCAACATATTATTTGTTGTCCTAAAGGTTAAAAATTTATGGTTTTTACTAATAGAATTTTTTTGAAGAATTTTGGTGTTTTTGTAGCATTTCCAGCAAGCATTAGCTTGTTGATTTTCTGCAAGTTTCACCAAAAAAGTGGGGGAACAGCCCATTTGGGGCCATATAAAGTCAAGTAAACTCCTCCCAAGTTGGGGTAACAAATACCCACTTCTCTCTCTCTAATTCTCATTGTAATCAAGCCCAAGGGAGTCCCAAGAACTTGTTTTTCTCAAGCAAAGTTAATTTTCTGCGTTTTATTTTTATTGTTTGCCTACACCTAGGAAAGAGTTTGGCAAAGCCAACCATCCTATATCGTAAGGCTAGGAACTTAGATTTATTTTCAGCATTGCTTTTCATTTTCTAGTTTGCCCCACTTGTCCTTAAGACAAGGTTGTGTGGCTAGGATTAGATTCCTTTCAAGTTCTTTATTCTTTATTGATTGCATACACCTAGGAAAGAGTTTGGCAAAGCCAACCATCCCATATCGTAAGGGCTAGGTGTTAGTTGTGGTTTATTGCTTCTAGTACTTGTATATGGTTTAGATCTTAGAAGCTCTTTTCTTTTCATTGCTTAAGTCGTGTTGGCATAGTAACTTACTTGTGTTTTTCAAGCATTTCCTTTATTTCCAAGTGCTTACTTTGCTTTCAAGTTTAAATCATTTAATCTCTTTCAAGTTTAAGCAATTTATTTCACTTTACTTGAAAACACTTAACTCAACTTAACTCAAAATAATCTTTAAGGCTCAATTTACCTTAATAATTCTTAAGGCTTCAACTTATCTAGTTAATTAGATCACCTTTAACTGTTTCAACTTTGCCATCAAAAAAAGAACCTAAGGAAGAAGCAAGGGGTGCTAAATCAGGGATGGTCTCACGGCACTAGGTGTCCCCCTTGCAGAGTACTTTTGTTCCCGGATTGACCTGTGGAGCTAGGGTGTGGCCTTGTTTGCCTCACTTCTTGAGCACCCAACAGTGTTTTTGGTATAAGCGAGGAGACTTCTAGGGAAATCACATAGTTTTAGGATTCACACTTTAACTTAATCCACCTTAACTTGGTATAATCTCTTAATCTTTTGATGGTTTAATGCTCTTTAACTTTGCAAGCATTTCACTTAAGTTATCTCACATGCAATTTTATTGAACTCTTATGGATGGTTAACTAGTTTACTTTGAAGTTGCGCGCTTGCTCGTGGTGGCTCTTTTATTGGATCTTGCTTCTCATCTTTAATCACCCCTTGAAGTTGTGCATCTCGTGGAGGCACTTCTTGTTTGGGATTGTAGTTGTGTTGATGCCATTGAAACCGCCCCTTGAAGTTGTGCATCTTGTGGAGGCACTTCATTGTTTGGGTTGTTGGCTTGTTGTGTTGTGGTGATCTTCTTTGAGTTATCTTTTCTTTCCCTACACAAATAAGTCAAGTTAGTTTAGTTAGTGCTTGCATATTTCGTTTGTTGATAGTTGTATATTATTGTTGTATCTTTAATATTCTTTATATTCTTTTGTATAGATAGTTGTTTCATTTACTTGTATCTAATTCATTTGTAAATTGTATCAAGTTATTCTTTTGTATCTAGTTGTAATCTTTTGTAAAGTCTAATCTATTTGTAATTTTAGTTGACCCCATTACCCAACCTTAGGCACTAGTCTTAGTTGACTTAAGAAAAGGGTTGCTTCTCATTGAAATCTTACACTTTGCATTGTTTGCCTCTCATATAGGATAGATTTCCCCCCAACCTTTAATCAATTAAAATTAACTCCAAGACATAATCTTTTTAATTCACATAGTAACTAGGGTCTACCCCCCTTGGCTTCCCTAGGAGTAAGCCTAGACGAAAGAAATTCAAGTCGAGGTGATAAGGACTAAGTGGATTGAGACTTAGTCCACGTTTGCAAGTGTGTATAAGGACGGCAACAATGCCTAAAGAGAGCATTGGGGCAGCATGTTACTACTACTAAAGAGTTGCCACCATTTGATGAGAAAGGCCAACTGATATTAATACCAGAGGAGATATTGGATATGAGGGAGAAGAAGCTAAGAAACGGGAGTATCAAGGAGTATTTGATCAAATGGAAAAGTTTGCCAAAAGAGGACGCCACTTGGGAGGGTGAACAGGTTTTCCAGCATCCAGGTTCGGAATTGCTTGTGGGCAGGCAATTTCAAGCAGGGGAGACTGTAATGTCCCCTTCCATGTGAAGTTGACCATGGGGGTATTAGTAGCCTAGTTGTTCCCCCTAAGCTATAGTCTCATTGGGAAAAAAGGGGACTAATAGGGTAAAAGGGGGGTCTGTGATGTCTCGTTCCCAAGAGTAGGCTAGCAGGGAGTGACTTAGTAGTCTCTTTGTTCCTGTAGACTATAGTCAGGCACAAACAGGGAACAAGAGGAGAAATAAGGGTGATTTGGTGGCTAAATGATGAATTAAGCCAAAAATCATAAGAAAAGTCACTTAAGCCAAGTCAACGGAGAAATAGAATGAAAAGGTGTTAACGGGGGGACTTAATTAATTAATTACTCACCTTAGGAGGAAAATCCCCTAGATTAAGTGATGTCAATGGAGAATTAGATCGGGGAGTATAAAGGGAGGAATTCGACCTAATTCCTCATTATGTTATGATTTGATGTCGGGATAGTTCCAGAGGAGGAGGAGATCAACCCCCTTGTTGTTTTGTGGATTTTTGGAGAAAACCACCACCATTGATCGGTTTCAGTGTTGAGAGACACACCCTAGCCTATCGGTGATACCATCCAGGTATTTCACCGTGTTATTCAGGAGATCCAGTTACAGTGATTGCGCAGCTCAACCAGTGAGGGCGCAAGGGTTAGAGAGAGGGTTTGTGTGGCCACACGAGACAGAGGAGTATCTTGCAGATTCCTTCCGACCCAGTTGAGAGCTAGCCAGGTCACATCTTTTGAGCCACCAGTCATCAGTTTCTGACGGTGGAATCTCCCAGAGCACAGCAAACAGCCAGATAGTGCGCAGCTCTTGAGGAAGCACATTTTGGGTTCCATGGGGTATTCCAGAGAAGATCCGAGGAAACCCTTCTGACCCATTACAAAGGAGGCCAGGACGATTGTTTGGAGACATATATCATCATATTCCACCGGTGGGATCATTAGGGCGCACTCCCACAGCTCAAGAGGTGTGCAAACCCCCACGGGGTGACATCCGGAGCTTCAAAGATCGGATCGTCAGTCTGGCAGTTACAAGGATCAGCCTAGAGGCCAGGGCGCTCCTTTTGGGACAGTTTCCAGTCTATTCCAACGAGTATATCCATAATCACTAGGGCGCACTCCCACAGCCTAGGAGGTGCGCAAACCCCCAGGGGATGACATCTGGAGCTTCAGAGATCGGATCTTCAGTTCGACAGTTACCAGGATCAGCCTAAAGGCCAAGGCGCTCCTTTTGGGACAGTTTCAAGTCTGTTCCGACGAGTATAGCCATCAAGGCAAGTTTTCCAGTATCTACAACAATTGTCGTGAGCTTCCGGACTGCGTTTTGTCGATCTATCTGTGCATGCACAGATCAGCCTTCATCTTCTGATCACGGGTATTTCTTGTTAGTTGCTTTGTATTCCAGTGACGATCCATGAGATCTAACTGATGACTAGTTTATCTGCTACCAGCATATTATTGTATTTCTTGTTTTTTCCTCATAATACATATGAGTGAGTTGTGTTGTCCTTCTTTCACATGCATCATATATATTGTTAAAACACTAAATGAATGAAACACACATGCGAAAATCACCAAGCATGTTCACACATTAATTCAAACGCATCCAGAAACCCCCAGAGTATCAGATCCGAGTGATAAAACAGTAGTTTGGCAGTAGATATCCAGATCAGCTGGATCAGAGATATTTCAGGGTCACCAAATAATTAAAGTTAATTTAAATGGGTGACAAGGATTAAGGAGAAAAGGGTAAAGTAGCTTTATGAGTTAATTGGAGAAAAGAACCTTAGAAAGCCTAAATAATAATTTATGTGAGATTTAGAAGATGGGATAAAAAGGAATGAGGGCGACTCACCCATTCATTCTTGATCATTTTTCACTTGCATCTTTGATCTCTACAGCTTGAGCGTTTTTCAGTATTTTGAGCGAACAAACCCTAGAGATCGACAAGCAAGTGAAATATTCCTTTGTTCCTGATCCAAGCTTTGCCAAGGTCATGAAAGATTCCCCCCTTAACATTCTATCCAATTCAGATCAGTTTTAACAGTGATTTGTGGAGCAAGGGTGCATCCTTGAGGGTTTATGCAGGATTGGGGCCCACTGTCAAAGAAGAAGAAGTTTGATTTGGCTAGAGGACATTGGATCTGGGAAAGATATTGTTAAAGGAGGGTTGGCCATCCTTAGAATGACTTTTCTCATCATTCTTTGGGGGTTTACCACTCCATATAGTTTATTTCTCAGACTTGGGCGAAATTTCTGAAGGAGGGCGCACTTAGCCATAGAGGTTCAGAGTTTGAGAGTCAGATCTGCAGCTACAACCAAGGAAACTCAACATAGGTGATAGCCATACCATATCCTTCAGGAATACATTATTATTTCAGTGTTTGGAGGCCAGATCTAGTGAGGCCAAAATTCCAAGAGGATTTCCATCCAGAGAGGGGCACAACTCAGCCAGGACACTCTTGCAGAAATTAGAAGGGAAAGAGATTAGTCTTCTAAGATTTTGCTTGCTGTTGTTGTAGGTTCAGGAGAGCTCATCTCTCTTTGTTATAGTATCTTGGAGCTATTCTTAGTCACACTCATTATTCTTCCATATCTATTACAGATATGTTCATCTCTTTTACTGAGGTCAGCTTATATATTAAATAAAATGCAGATCTGAAGTTTTGTGGCTATTCTCTTGTGTTATTCCTTTTGTATCTTGTTATTTATCAGTTGTTTCCTTATATAAATCATTTACTTGCTGCACAAACTACAAACTCAAACCCTACCACAACTCAAGGAGACAAACCTGCAAATTGTTTGACAAAAATAACATAACCAGAAACACAAAATTTCCAAGCTTTCTAGGAAGGTCCACTTGGGGATCTTGCAGTGGTATCAGAGCATTGAATCCTCCCAGCCAGTGGGAATTTGTTGATGAAAAGATACAACAGAAAGAAGGACAAGGCAGGAGAGCCAGAAACAGATCCATAAATGGAGGAAAGACAGGTAACAGGAAATGGTAATGACAAGGGAGCTGATTTGGCAACAATAGTTCAGGAAATGGAGCGCTCCATTGACAGGACACAGTTTGATATGCAGCATCACTTGCAAGAGACACAAGAGCACTTGTCAAGGGGACAGACTGAGCTCAAAACGAACTTGTCAGCTATACACACCACCTTAGAAGCAGGGAAGGAGAGGATTGCATATCTTCTCATGTAGATGTCACATGGTAGAGAGCCACAGAATAATGAGGGTAATAATGGTGCTAGTGGATCTCATGGAGGAGAGAGATTTCACGCTGAGACTAGTCACAAAGCCCACAATGAGGAGCAAAGCCTATTTGGGGGTGCAAACAACGGGGCACTAGGGAATAGCAGGATCATGCCTAGTTTCCTAGATGCACAGCAGCAGGATGGCCACATCCTAGGACATATGGAGGTAGAAGACAACTTTGAGGATATGAGAGGGAGTAAGCAGCCTTGAGTGCAGGATTCAGGAGACAAGTTTCGTTGGCAAAATATTGTGGAATCAAATATATGGCATCAACGTCCCTTTGACTCCACATTCACTTTAAATCAAAGACTTAAACAAGGGGATCTCTTTATAACTTATGTGGGTAATGGCTCATCACCTCATTTGATTTGCTGAAACACTTTGGAACTTTATGCCATGGAGCTTTTATAATATAATATTCACCCTTTGCTCTTTTACCATGGTTTATATTTAATTTTTTGTCCCCTTTTATTTGTTAAATTAAATATTAGTTTATAATGGTCAATTAGAAATTAGACTTAGGCATTAATAAAGTCAAAGTGACTTTAGGTTAATTTATTTGCTTTTAGATCAGATATTTGCTTTTCGGTTATACTTTCACTTTATCCCACATTCATAAAGTGGTTTGACTCTACTTGATTGTAACCTATATAAGAAAGTTATTTGCTCTCTTATTTCATTGATTGAATAAAGACAGATAACCTTATTCAAGTTATCTTGGTTTCTGTGTGTGTTCGATTTCCGTTACATGGTATCAGAGCGAGGTTAGGGCCACAGAGTCTGGGAGCACGTGAAGACCTAGGGACTGTTGCCGGCAGTGACGGATCAAGGGATTGCCAGCGTAGCACACTCAAGAAGCCGAAAGGGTTTCAGATCAGCCGGCGCCGGGTTCATTTGATTTTTTGGTTTTAAAAGCCAGATTGGACTGTTCTTACCCAGATTGGTGCCCAACTTCGAAGATCTGGTGTTTTTTTTTTTACTGCTAATTTCTTGAGTTAGTAGATTTGAGGAGAAATTGGTTGATTTGGAGCTGATTGAGGGCAAATTGCAGGGATTTTGCCATTATTTATCTGCTAAGTTCGGTATTTTACGATCATCTATGGCTACATTGACCAACATCATGTTGGAAGGCAACCAAAAGTTCTCTGGGAAGAACTACGATACCTGGAAGCAACGCATGTTGGCCATTTTTGTGTACCGGTGCCTGTCAGATGTTCTGGGCACAAGTCCTCGTCCCACAGTTGCAGGTAAAGACCAGGACAAGTTTGATGGCCAAGACAAAGAGGCCGTGATGCTGATCAAATTGTCCGTGAGAGATGAGATGCTACCTGAGGTTCAGAATGGGAAGACTAATGCAGCGATCTGGAATCAGTTGAAAGAGACCCATGAGATTTCAGATAAGGGTTGAGCGTTCTTTTTAAAGAATATGTTATTCTCAATCAAGATGAGTGAGGGTGCCTCTCCCCAAGAGCACTTACTCAAGATCAAGGACATCCGGAAGCAGTTGGAGGCCATTGGTCGGAAGATGGCAGAAGAGGACATGGTGGTGATCACGCTGAACAGCTTGCCAGGGTCCTACGAGCACTTCTTTGAGACCCTGAACATCACAGCTACAGAGGATGACCTGAAGTTTGGAGAGCTATCCAATAAGCTATTGCAGCAGGACAGGTGGAAGAAGCAGTTTGGGAGCAGCAGTGAGACAGAGGGTTCAGAGCAGGCCTTTGCAGCCAAAGCTAAAGGCAAAGGCAAATGGACAAGGAAACCTGGTCCAGGCAATGATGAGGATGCCACCAAAAGCCTGAAGACCATCACTTGTCATTACTGTGGCAAGACTAGCCATATGAAGAAGAACTGCAAAAAGCGGTTGGCAGATCAGAAGCACAATCACGGAGGGTCTCAGCAGAAGGCCCATGTCGCAGAGCACACGAAGGAGGAGGAGGCAGCCTTCTATGCCTTTATGGCCTGTACACAAGCAGATTAGTCCAAGTCATCTGCTTGGTTTGTTGATTCAGGCGCATCCAGGCATTTCCCCAATCGAAAAGATTGGTTCACAGAGTTTACACCTAGTCCATCCAAAGACTCGGTGATCTTCGATGGAGGCGAGGAGTATAATATAGTCGACAAGGGGAATGTTCAGATTTCCTTCAGAGGAAAGATGCTTATGTTTCTCAACGTCTACTACGTGCCAGGTATGGAGCTTAATCTGCTCTCAGTTAGTCAGATTATGAGGCACTCTCCTCACTTGGATGTCAACTTTAGCAATCACAAGTGTTATATCGTTGACAAGAATACCAAGAAGATCGTTGTTCTTGGTGTGGAGGACCA
>ML796553.1:166634-183688 GCA_009831015.1 Picea engelmannii
CTTTGCAAATTTGTGTATAATGGTTTGGATTCACATGGATGCACATGAATATGTATTTTTTTTTCGAAAAATTGAATATTTTATGTATTTTTAGAAACCGGTTTTTTGATCTGGTTTTATTCCGGTTTTTTTCCGATTCCGGTTTTTGGGGTCGACCGGTTCGATGACCGGTTCAGTTCTTGCAACATTGGTTAGAATATAATGGATGTGCTAGTTTTACCATCGACAATATCACTATTGTCACCCAACCATAGGCCGAAGCCACCCTCCGAGCACCTTAACCTTGATAGAGAATCATTCCAGAAGCAAACCCTAGGCTAGATAGCCAAACAAAGGCTATAGCACCTTTCCCCAAGGATAGCGCATCAAACAAGAGCTAATCAGATAGTCCAAACCCTAACCAAGAGATAGTCCAAGCCAAAGAGTAATCTGCTAGCTGCAGCAGCTACAACGGCATCTCTCCTCCAAACCTGCGCACAAACTGGGCAACTGCAGTGCGCACAAGTGCTGCTCTGCAATTCTGAGAATGCCTGCCAGAATGAAGATTGGCCTCTTGTATTTATACTAATTCTGGCTAACCGCCTGGGCCGACTTCTCTTTCTGGGTATCTGTCTGTTCAGTATATATTATTTCTTCTGGTCGACTTCTTCTCTTGGAGGCTAACAACCTAATACAAATTATCCTCTTGAGTCGACATGTCTTCTAGGGTTATTAGCTAACTCATTAGGGTTTCTTCTTGCTTCCCGGAATATTCTATTCTTGTCAGGTTTACACACGGAGGTAAATACCTCCCACAGCTACCATAATATCAACACTCCCTCCTAGCTAGGGAGGTATTACAGGTAATGGTCTTGAGCAAAAACATACCATTCACCTGGTAGCATCAACATAGTTGTATAGACTATCTCATGACTAGCTCATGAGCACCATCATTACCATCGATGTCATCAGTTGCATCATCTCTCGAAACCATACTCCATCTGAGTAATCAGACATAATGTTGGATAAGTCACTCACACCATAGAGTGACACAAGAACCATTCTTCTAATCCAGACATATGTCCTAGAAGAATAAATGTCCTGGACCATTTTCCGTCTGGGAAATCTCTATCGATTGATCATCCATCTAGCTGATAATTATTTCCAACACTGTTAATAGTCTTCAAGGCAATTGGAACAATATCATTCAATAGAACACAACTGTGTCTATCCATAGTAGTACACAACTACAATTCAGTGGTACACTACCACACCAAGTAGCACACAGGTACTTGATCAGTGACGTATAGTCACAAACAGTGGAACACATCCACCACAGTAGTATACATCTACTGTCTAGAGACATACAATCTTCATAACAATCATCTGATATCAACCTGGACAGAAACAATGTTATGATATAAACTGAATCATCTGGGCCATTCTTCCACTCACATCTGTGAGATCTTGGAAGAGCATCTACCCTCAGAAGGTCAAACATCAATGATGAGCTATCTGGGTTATTCTTCTCAAGCAAGGAAGAATAATTGTCCTAATTTCTGAGCCTGGACCATTCCCCACCCTGGGCCATTCCTCCGACACTAGACAAAGTGTAACCTGGAGAGAATGAGTCTACCCTAAGGAATGTCTGTCCCTGATTGCTGAACCTGGACCATTCCCCACCCTGGGCCATTCCTCCGGCACTAAACAAAGTGCAACCTGAAGAGTGAATCTGCCCTAAGGAATGACTGTCTGGACCATTTCCTAAGGAAATGAATGTCCTGCACTAACCTCCAAAACGGACCATTCCCCATGTTAACCACAATGGGAAATCGTTGTCTGGCGAGGCGGGCCAGTCTTCTTGAGTAACCCTCAAGAAGAGAGACTGCCCTAGACCATTCCCCATGTTAACCACAATGGGAAATCGTTGTCTATGGTACATCAGCAATCCATCGAACCATTTTCATTATGAAAATGACTGTTCGATCTGGACCATTTTCCGAACTGGAAAATGCCTATTCGTCAGAAATCTCAAACCACTTTCCAAACTGGAAAGGAACTGCTCATCCTAGACCATTTTTGAACTGAAAAAATGATTGTCCATCAATCAATAACACATCAGTGCTCCCTCCCAACCTGGGAGTCATCTCTTCCTTTTTCAATAAGGAAGTCGTCTCCACAAGCTCCAGCTTGAGTATGCAAACTCTTTCATCTTGGACAGAAGCTTTACCAAAATGTCTGCTTATCTGCTCATCTGTGGAGATATGTATTGGAGAACCACTTTCTCCTTTCTGGACTTCATCACGGATAATGTAATGCTTGATTTCAAATGTACTTCGATCTGGAACACTGGTTTTCTCTGAAGGCTTCATGTAGCTCTAATCAATAAAGTATATCATTGTTGGATTTCTCTTGGGTTCCTGCTAGCTCACAACATCGTGGAAAGGGTCAAACTGGAACATATCCATGTGGCACTTCTTCTGTCATTATGAGATCTTCGTCATGGATTGGCAATCCATCATCCTGATCTTCTGAGTAATCATTTTGATACAATATCTATGTTATAGAAAATCTTCACCACGCTTCTGTTGTGCATTGGAGGTTCTCCACCAAGTTGTCTTCTTCCGTCTTCATACAAGGGTCTCTTTCTAGTATGCCTCAAAGCCTTGAGGTTGCTCTTCATATGCTCTTTGTTCAATTGCTCTGGAGAACAGTGTTTGCATTCATCTGATGTAGAACTCCAATCTATGGATATTATGGATGATATAATGACTCATGTAGAGGTATGTCTGGTTTACTGGAACAAGTAATCATCATAGTCTTCTCCCTCCATCTGGGAGAACCTCTAGTCCTCGATCTCGCAATGCTTTCATTCATAAGTCTTTCATACACTGTTCTTCATCACAACTTTCAGTTCCTCTACTTGATTGCTTTTAGTGGGTTCACATCAGGCTGGTAATCTTGTGATTCTGGATACAATAACTGGTTGTTCTGGCTTCTCTTCCTTTCTTGGAATCTTCATGTTCTTCCTCATGTTTTTTTTTATCTCTTGGGTCCATGGAGTTTCTTATAGATTCCATGCCCTAAAGATTCCACTTCTTCCTTTCATCATAGGATCACGGATGTGGATGGACAACCAGGGATACTTTAAGGCTTCTCTTCGAGGAAGACTTCTTCTAAGATCGAACTGAACACGTACTTACTACTTTTCATGGCTGCTACCATGGATATATACTTCATCATTTTTCAATGGATCATAGGATTAGCTCCCTCTTAATCCTTGCTTCATGTATGAGTACATGCTCTTCTTTATATAATCGGCTCCCTCCATCTAACAGAGTCCACGCTTCCGTCTGCATCCTTAATGACTTCTGCAAAGTGTCATAAGTTTTTCTCCAATTTCCTCTTGATCGTTGACTTCTTTCTGTCTTTGCTTCTTTTAAGTTTCTTCAAGATTGATTATGATTTTGGCTTATCTTGTAATAGCTTCCACATGATTTGTTTGATGTATTTCATCCTTTCATGTGTATTATCTGACTTGTATAATGACCAATTCCTTCTCTAAAATGATCTCTTCAATAGCTTGTAGTTGATCTCTTAACTAGGAGATTCTTACAAAGTATGATGTTATGCTGTCATCATCATTCATCTTCATGTCACGGAGCTAATTCTTCAGACTCATTACTTGTCCAACGTTTCTAACTGAGAAGAGGTTTGTTAGGGCATCGTACATCTTCTTCGATGAGTCAATATGGGAGATGTAGGGTATCAAGTGGTCTTTTATAGAGTCCACTATGATACTCATGGCATTGATGTCACCATCTTTGAACTTTTCCATAACTGCAACGTTCTGCAGTTCTTTCTCTTTTCCTTCTTCAAACTCTGGTTTAAAGATCTTTCCTTTCACGATATCCAACACTCTATTCTTGGCAAGGATGACGTCAATCCTTGTCTTCCACGCTCTGAAGCTAGAAGCTCCATCTAACTTGTTTTCTGACTTCATAGAGTAAGTCATCGCTGCTTTGACTTGGTCAACCCTAGATTTGACCAAAAACTCAAACTTGACGTCTTGGCTTGCTGAGAGTACCAGGAGATGCGCTAGGCTAGGGCTCACTAGTCTATTCAGAAATTAGGTCAATCCCTTCACTTAAGGTGCCTCAACGAGAGGATTAGGGTTTCTGCAACTGCACCTACTAGTAACCCTAGCTGCATTGCTTTGGTGACTGCTCCTGCTAGAAACCCTAGCAGCAGTTCTTCAACGAGCTTAATATCCTTATGGCTATGCTTCCTTCCAGAGGTTAGACTGAATGAAGGAGGTGTGGGCCCATAACCTGTTAGAATATAATGGATGTGCTCGTTTTACCATCGACAATATCACTATTGTCACCCAACCATAGGTCGAAGCCACCCTCTGAGCACCTTAACCTTGACAGAGAATCATTCTGGAAGCAAACCCTAGGCTAGATAGCCAAACAAAGGGTAGCGCACCTTTCCCCAAGGATAGTGCATCAAACAAGAGCTAATCAGATAGTCCAAACCCTAACCAAGAGATAGTCCAAGCCAAAGCGTAATCTGCTAGCTGCAGCAGCTGCAACGGCAGCTCTCCTCCAAACCTGCGTACAAACTAGGCAACTGCAGTGCGCACGAGTGTTGCTCTGCAATTATGAGAATGCCTGCTAGAATGAAGACTGGCCTCCTGTATTTATACTAATTCTGGCTAACTGCCTGGGCCGACTTCTCATTCTAGGTATCTGTCTGTTCAGTATATATTATTTCTTCTGGCCGACTTCTTCTCTTGGAGGCTAACAACCTAATACAAATTATCCTCTTGAGCCGACATGTCTTCTAGGGTTATTAGCCAACTCATTAGGATTTCTTCTTGCTTCCCAAAATATTCTATTCTCGTCAGGTTTACACGTGGAGGTATACCTCCCGCAGCGACCATAATATCAACACAGTCAACCTCAAAAATGTGAACCAATGGATATCGAGGTACATAGAGGACTTGGTGCTCTTGATTAAATGTCAGTTTCGTGCCCTCATACATGATAGAATCAAGTGGAAACATTGTAATCCTGCCAATCTTGAAATCCTGAAAATCGTTATGTCTGTTGAATTTTGAATGGGAACTAAAATTCTACTTTCTCCATATGAAGTCTAATGAGGTTGGAACCACTCTCAAACATCTTGAAACAATTAATGGTAATGTTAAAAATTTAAGTAGAAGGATGAAAATGAAAAATAAAGGAGAATATGACTTTTGTTTAATGGTAATATTAAATTTAAGGATTTAATATTACCAGTAATACTAGGGTGGGTGAAATGGTGATGATAGTTGGACAGATCTAAAATGTTTATCAGTGGTTAATGAGGGGATTATTTGCCACCTAAGGGACCCATGACCCTCTTGACCTCTTGGACGGGCCTGCAAATCAAAAAAAAATTCGCCAAAACAGTTGGCGTACAGGCCGAAACACCATTGGCCATACCGTACAACATTTCCAAATCTGGATGATGGCGTTTCGGCATTTTGTGCAATTTTCAATACTAGTACATCCCCTTGGGGGTCATTTCCTACAACTTGGGTTTAAAGAAATGTCAAGGGAGTGGACGGGTTGTAGTCACTCTTTCATCCTATTTGCAGAAGTTTGTGGTATCTTATGCCTTGGATCCGACAAATCGGTGTGTTTGGGTTGCTCTCTTGATCTAGTACTAGTTCATTTTCTTGTGTGCAATCTACGCTCCTAATCTTGGTGCGGATCATAGTAGACTTTGGGATTGGATGGCTTCCTCTCTCCTCACTATGGAGTGGATCATTGGTGGGGACTTTAACATGGTGGAGTGGGAGGGTGATTGTTGTGGCAATTCTAACGCTGTGGTTAGTGGAGCAAAGAAGTAGGCTTGGTGTAGGTGCAAGGATTCACTTTAGACATTTCACCCCAATTAGAAGCAAACGGGCTTGACTATGGCAACCGATACACTTGGACCAACTATCAACAGGGATGTGATCAGGTTCAGGCTAGGTTGGACCACTTCTATGGACCCTGGCAGGATATGTCATTTTCAAGTAAGTTTTGACCCATGGATGTATTAATGGATGTGACAAGCTTAAATCATCTTCCAATTTAGACAACAATTTCTTCAAGTCATGCAGCGGATTTGCCTCTGTCCTTGTTGTTCAAGTTGAATGTTTACCACTTGGAGACAAATGATTTATGTGCCATAGTGCAACGAGTTTGGGCCCTAACCCCTAGAGCAATGGGATCTCAAAGATGGACTCTTTGGTGGGAGGCAACAGTTTCTCAAACTATTAAGTTTATGCAAGAGTGGGGGCGAATGATGGCCCATCAGCAAAGAAAAGAGTGGTGGGTAGATTGTATTCGGCTTGAGGAGTTTCACATCGCCCGAGAGGACTATCTTCATAATGTTTCTCTTTAGCGGGGGGCTGCAAGGTTGGTTATGGTAGTGCATAAAGGAGAGGATTATATTGCAGAGGGTTCTCAGGTCTAGTCCCATATTTAGTAGATTTAGGAGGGGGATGAAGGGTCCAAGTTCGGCTTTAATTTTCTCGAGCAAAAGGTGGCTAGTAACAGGGTACTTGGGCATCGTCGGGCATATGGCTCTCTCACAGAGGACCCTACTAAGGTTAGAGGTATGTTCAACTCTCAATATCATAATATTTTTTCTTCATATGCTCTAACATATGAGGTGGTGGCTACTAGGGATGCCTCTTGCAGGGTGGTTCCCCGCAAAGTCTCCATTGGTGATTGAGATAGGCTTGATAGAGACTTTTTGAGGGAGGAGTTGTCTGTTCCTTTGATTTCCATGTGAAATGGCAAGCCTCTGGGTATGAATGGCCTTCTTTGTGAGTTCTACAAGGCCATGTGGGATACCAATTGGGATGATTTTTGTTGCTTGGTCATTGAAGTCTTTGCCTTAGGTAGACTCTCAGAGTTCCTTAACCAAAGGGTGATCAAGCTTATTTTGAAGAATCCTTGAAGGGATCCTATTGGGGAATGCCATCCAATTACACTACTCATAATTGCCTATAATCATGGCCAAGGCCCTTGCTTTGCAGATCCAATTGGTTGCTCGATATTTGGTTTATCAAGAGCATATTGGTTTTCTTCAAGGGAGATTTATTCTAGATACTGTGGTTTTAGCTTGGGATGTTATGGAGTGGGCCCGAGACGTTGGTTAGCAAGTCCTTAAAGTTGACTTTGGAAAAGCTTATGATCAGGTGGATTAGTCGTTCAACTCAAAGATGTTGTCTTGCCTGGGCTTTGGCCCCTATTGTCTAGTTATGGTGAATACTTTTTTCACCAATGCTTCTACCTTTATCTCCATCAACAAAGCCTTGTCCCCACTCATCCTATTGTATCAGTCCATTAAACATGGGTGTCCTTGGCCCCTTACTTGTACGTTTTGATGGAAAATACTCTAGGGTTCCTGTTGGAAGCCGCTCGTATTGCAAGGCAAGTTCAAGGCATTTGGCTATTACATGGTTAACAATCACTTTGTTGATGACTCTCTTCTCTCTATGATCTGGATTGGATCATTATATTATTTGTCATCTATCTTACTACTTTTTGGCTGGAAAAAATGGAGGAATTAGCTTGCAAGGCCATTTCGGTGACTGGTCCAAATTTGGAAATTTGGGTCCAAAAAACAGTCAAAAATCTTTCGGAGCCATTTTGAGGCATCAAACGACCTTTCTTTGTCCAAACCTTAATATGGAGGAAGATTCTAACTTGTACACATCGATACCTTTCTAACGGTGCAAACCGTTCGTCAATCGGAGCTCGTATGAGAAATTTATGCCTCATGCAAGTTGACCTACCATATTGATCACCATGGTGCGAGTGGATGCCACGTCAGCCTCCATTACTTAGACATGTTGGGCTAGCGACGCAGTGGATTTTCTAAGAACATTCTAGAAGGTCCAAAACCTTATCAAAATTGAAGGTTGAGGATGTTAAAAACCTATCCCTAGATGGCTATTGGGCTATGTCAAATATCGAGCCACTAAGAGGAGAAGGGGTTCCATTCTTTTGCATTGTATCATGCTCCATAGCTGAAAAAAACATTTGAGAGTGGTATTTTTTGAGCATAACAAAGGAGGAGAGATTTTGTAGCAACCATACAGGCCACAAGTCAAAGGCATCTCCACAGAGAGTGCCTCTTTCTTTGTACTTGCGTCATTTCTTTACTAGAGAAAAGAGAGCACAGCAACCTCACCTTCTAGCTGGGTTTTCTCCCATATTGGGTTTCCCAAGTCATATCTTGTGTTTCTTTGTGGATGGTGTGAATGTATTTTACTGTTCTTTATTTTTCTGCATTTTATCTATTTTATCAGTAACTAAATATTCTGGAGATCTAAAGGAAATTAACCTTTATAGTAAAGATTTTAGTATTTATTAGATCTGTTGTGACGAACTGTTCCAGTGGAATATCCATGGCAGTTTACAAATCACTCTACGACTGTTGAGAAAGGATTGCTTGATGGATCCCTTGCTTGTTTGGACATTTTTTGCGTTGCGTAAAGTTCTATGGTCAATGCCCATAAGGCAGAGTTTTGGGTGATCGGGATGGATGCACCTTCGAACTAGATTCTTGCAGCTTGAACACATATTCAGCCTGGAGTTATTGTGAGGTCTCTAGGTATCCCTTTTGGGGGGGTTTGTTGCATGTGTCAATGTGGGATTGGTGTCGTTAGAGGTTTCGGAGAAAATTGTAGGTCTAGCATCATAAGGACCTCCCCTTTGTTGGGAAGTTGACAGTTATTGAACACATTGTTTAGGCCTCTCATGTTTATTATGTCTCATGTTGTTTCCCTAGCTGAACTCTATTTCGGTAATTTGAGCAAATTCTGCAGACCTACCTGTCGTCTAAGTATGGTGGTCAGAGGGGTCTTCTATTGGTTCCATGGGATGTTTGAACTATGCCCAAGGACAAGGGAGGTCTTAGTCTGATTGATGTTGTGACCCAAGGCAGTATCCTTGCAGCCAAGCAGGTGTTGAGATGTCTAGAGGGCTCCACATATTGGAATATTTTGTTTTAACACTGGACGATGAAAACTCAACATATTGGTCGAGTCTGAGGGACCTTTGGGTTATGTGATATCATCTCTTCTCCCCACCTATTTTAGGTTCCTAGCTCCCATATTCCGAAGGATTTGGTTAGCTTGGAGGGTTGTTGTTGGTCTGGTCTGTTGGAATTGGGAGGGTAGTCGAGTAGGGTAGATCTTTCCAATTGGCCCATTTAGAGTTCGCTAGTTCATGGCTCTTGTGTTGCAAAGATGCCTTGTTTTCAGCTTGGCAAATTGAGCAAGAAAGGCATTTTCTTTAATGGGGATTTGTGGGACTCTTCTTCTCGTGGATGGAAGGATTAGCATTTCCCTGCACAAGAGTATCGGTTGCTTGCAACTAACTATCCTTCTATCATGTAGTTGAGGAGCCTTATTTCGAAGTTTGAGTTGTTTAAAATGAACATTAGGATGTTGTTAGGTTTTTGAGTTACTCCAAAAGTATTTACACCATGTTTGGGGGTGCTTCAAGAGGTTTGGGGTACATGGTGTATGTTCAACCCTTAGATGGTCTAGGATGGATTATAGCATGATAGATGGCTCCTTATAGAAATCCATAGTTGAGATAGCTTGCTCAATGGATGCTTGAACTCAGTTGATCGCAGGCTCGATGTTCTTCCTTTGGGTGTTGAAGATCCCTTGGCAGTTTGGTGGACACTCTTCATTCAGGCCTCGTGGAGGAGCCACTTGTTTAGAGAGCACCCTATAGGAGATGTGGAGCATTGTACATCATGGAGGAAGGCTTCAAGCCCTAGTTGACATGTGGCAACTTGGTTTCCTATTTGAAGGATTGGAGATGGCTTGGGGATGCTTGGGGATGCTTGGGGATGCTTGGGGCTTTGATAGTGTTCTTGCAAGGGGTAGCTGACCTAGTGGAGTACATTGCTTTGAAGGATAGATGGAGTATGTGGAGGCTCAGCCTTGTGTAGCTACATCACCTAGAGTCATTATTGTGCACGACATCGCCACTAGAGCACGACACTTGTACACTAGAGTGGACGTCTCACTTGTGTGGCCTAGAAGGGCTCATGTAGGTTGCTTGTAAGGGCTTAATCCCACAGAGTATTGTTGGCCTCCCTCAGCTCTCATATAAATGAGCTATAAATGAGCAGAGATTCTTTCCATAACATATTCATTCACTCATTTGTATTCACTCTTGTGATGAGATGTGACTAAGAGAAGAGAGTGTGCACTTCGTCTCTCTCTCTCTCTCTCTCTCTCTCTCTCTCTCTCTCTCTCTTAAGTTTTAACTTGTACTTGTATTCTCTTTCTCTCTCTTGAGGCACTAGGGTTTCTTCATTTGTTGGAGTTTCTTGGAGCATCTTGGAGTTCTAGGTTAGGATTTATTCCTTGGAGATTGGAGATTAAAATTTTGAGAGAAAACCTTAGGGTCAATTTGTGAAGTAGAAGAGAAGAGGAGAACATCTTGCCTTGGAGGCTATGTTCAAGAGATTCTTGCACTTGGATCATCCTAGTTGAGTTAGGGTTTGATGATTTACTCTAGCTAGAGCTTTTTGGATAGTTAAAGTTTTTGTACTAGCCTTGAGAGAAGGCTATGATATGTACTTGTAATTCATCTTGAGTTTATATATGAAGTCTCCAGCTGTCCGCATCTTGTGTCATTTTCAGATTTGAATTTTAGCTACATATGTTATTTATGCTTTGCTATTTACGGCCATTTATGCCTTGCTGATTGGACAGAAGTAAAATGTCAAATTGTTAAGTGATTTGACATCTAAGGGAGAATATAAGGGGCTGATTTTACTGCTATCATACTCCTGCAATTACTGTTGTAAAAGTGCAGTTTCAGATCGGATTCTTGGCAGATAAGTTGCCATAGAAGGGGCTGACACTTCTCTCTTTGTTTGGTAGCTTTTCTCCTTAAATTGTCGAGAAGTTCCGGTTGTTTGAAGCAAATTATTGTGATCTTTCTATTGTTGTTTTATACTCTAATTTACAGCAGTCCTAAAAGCTGAAAATTCTAGAACTAAGATCCGGGAAACCTCAACCCAACACACTAGCCAGGCCAAAAGAAAAGATATCAAACATATGCCAACAAGTCTCAGCTCTTAGGGCACACTTTTCCGAGCATAAACAAGATCTGAAATATTTTTCACTGCTGCAGATTTAATGCAACAAATCTGCCCTATTATTAATATGTTTGCCAAATAATTCAACAATTTCAGCCCTTAAATATGTCAAATCAGCATGAACAAGAAGTGCTGGAAATTACCCAATCGGGAAGACAATGAAACCTGAAAATCAAATCTGCAATTACACAAGTATTGGACAACCAAAAACTTCATATGTATGTTTGAGAACGAAGTACATGTCCATACTATAGCTTTACCACAAAGCTGATACAATCTTTTAAGCTCTCCAAGGGAAACCATGAAAACCCTAACCACCACCAAAGATCTCCAACAAGCAAGCATTAACATTGGAAAGTCATCCTTGACTTCAACAACAAGCTTGTCTCACACAAGCACTCCAAACTAGCATGATTGTCATCCTTAGGGTTTGCAAACCCCAACCTTGTTACATCACACAAATACATGGCAAAACAACTCTAGTGCTAGCCTCCAAATCTATATGTCCATCCTAGGGTTTGAATCCTCAAACCCTAGGTCTTGCAATCTTGCATCATTACAAGCACCAAGACCTCCGTGGATCATCAAGAATACAAGAACTCTATGATCTTTGCCCTAGCCTTGTAAAAATTCAGACCCCAACCCAGTTTCAAGTCTCAATGAGATTCATCATAGTTTAATGCCCAACCAACATTGCATTTTCTGCTGCAAATTATTAGCATATAAAAAATAACTCGTAACAAGAAACAAATGAAGTCTTCTACAGCCATAAATGCAGAAATAAAACTCATATCCAGAAAATTTGACCCAAGAATTTTTTATCAAAATAGACCCTGGAAAAACCCGCAAGGGGAAAACCAGTGAGAGGGGAGGCTTTTTTTGTTCAGAGCTCAGAGAAAGAATCCTTTTACAGAAGAATGTATATCAGCAACAAACTCAGACTTATCTTGTTTTCCGTGCACCACATACAGCCTTGAAAAATGTGCCAAAAAGCTTCTCGATTTTTGTGCTAAGAAATCCATACAGGGTGTTAACACAGGATGTATAGGAGTCAAGTTTTTTCAATTTTTTTAAATTTTATTAGTTTAGTCACAGAAGGATACCATTAGTCTTTGTCATTCATGTGGTCAGTCCTTGTATGAATCATTTGTTTAAGCTTGTAGGTTTGAGTCATAGGGTCATGATCTCAAAGGTTTTGAGTCATAGGGTCATGATCTCAAAGGTTTTGAGTCATGTTTCATGTCAAATAAATCATGTGTTTATTTTCTCTTAAGTCTAGAAAGCTGATCAGAGTCCATTTATGAAAGTCTTGGTGTCATGATGGTGGTTGTCATCGTTAGCAAAAGAGGGAAATTTTTGGTCATATCTGCATAGTTTAAGGGTCACCATCAAGTGTTATGTCCACAACAAGTGTACAAGAGGTCTTAAATATCTACCCAACCGTTTAAGTGTCTTGTCAGTTGTCAAATCGCATGTGCTGCAAACTCTCCTAAAAGTTTGCAGCAATTCAAAAATAGATCATGCACCAAATATTTCATGATTATGATTTTGCAAAAGTGTCTGATGATGGATTCTAGTTTTCAGCACCATCTCCTCATCAATCATCTCCAAAGGGTCGGTTTCAAAATGAGGATTTATCATTTCTTATCTTCATTTCCATAAGAGTGTGGCAGACTGGTTCAACTCACTGCAAACTGTAAGTGCACTGCAAACTGATTGTCGCTACAGACTCTTGGCGCTGCGAACTCTCCTGTAGCGGTTGATGGTGGATTAAAAGCTTAAAGGACTGTTGGTTTGGTTTTCTACAACAAGGAGTGAGTTTTATATACTAGGTACTTTGTTTGATGTTCAAATTCAACTACCTGAAAACTTATTACCATCAAACCCTAGTTGCTGCAAACTTTCTACTCGCTGCAAACTGCACTTGTTGCTAATTGTCTGCGCTGCGAACTGGATGCACTACGAATCCCCTGTTTTTCTCAGTTGATAAAACCTTAGCTGACATTGTTTTCACTCAGGTTTGAAAAATAACATTTCACTCAAGATCATATTCCTCTCCATACCTTTGAAATTGCAAAGCCTTCTGATGAAAACCCCAATCTAAAATTCGTTGCTGCAAACTTAATCAGCACGCTGCGAACTGAGAAATCACACTGCAAACTCTCTGTTTTACTCAGTTGCTCCGAAATTTTGTCTATTTGAGGTTTCATCCAGTTTTGGGTTGTCATCTTTTCCTCCAATCTCCTAGCTTCAGTCTTATTTCAGAAGTCGCAAGAGTGGAAACTTTGTCTTTCAAAGGCCCAAGACTCTTGATACGGCTTCGAAAATATTGAAGTCCCAAGAGTGGAAACCGTGTCATCGAGCACATAAAGAAACCAAGATAACTCGAAAGAGTTCTCCATATTGTATATTAAACAAGTAAGCGAAAGCTTTCTTATATAGGGCTACAATCAAGTCAAGTCAATCCGCTTTATGAATGGGAGATAAACCGATAAAGTGAAATAAGGCATAAAAGCATCAACTAACCTAAAGTCGAATTTACTTTATCAATATCCCTAAGTCTAATATCTAGTTGACCATTATAAACTAACATTTATTTTTACAGCGAATTGGAGGAGAGTAATTTGTTGTTTAGGGATATAGTTTGACAAGTGCCTTGTGGAAAAAACAACAAAACAGCAGCCTTCATTTATCACTGAAAGGTCAATCAAAGTAGCAACTGGAGATAGATAGCAGCAAATGAAAAGTTCATGTGGGCAAATGTTGAGTATGGAGGGGGTTTCGACTAGGGAAGAAAAAATTGTGTTTTAAGCAATGAGTAAACAGCAAGAAAAGCCGTTCAAAACAGCAAGAAGAGGCTACCCAAAAAGGCAGAAAAGGATTGCCTAAATAGCAAGATTGCACACTTGTTATGCATACAAATCCTTTTGGCTTTTATGAGCTTTATTTCCTCTTTCTCAGCAGTTAGGGCGAGTTGCCTTTGAGGATCTGAGTTCTATATCTGCAGGGATGAGAGACAAAGCAAAGGTTGGACAGTATTACTCTCATAGCAGTTCATAGCAGTGGACAACTCATTACTCTTTCAGCTTTCAGGCCTCACACCACTACCATCACTGTGTGCAAGGAGACCTATAGCAGCCTGTCCCTTGTCACCCACTATGATGCAATCAATCTCTTGGGTAACATGTGATTTGATCTAATTATGCTGTGTTCTAGCTCTTTGAATCTGTTGGATGTTCATTGGTTAAATTGTATTGCGGTGTTGTGGCTAGTTAACTGTAGTGAACCAATCCGGTTCAGACTAGACACATCCAAAATATCTGGAATACAATGTAGAAATCCATGTGGACAACAATATATAATAAATGTATGAGTAATACTAATAATATAGAGTAGTGTGATCATTACAATGAGAATGAGGGCTGTATATATACCTACGCAGGGGGTGCCCTTTCGTGAAGAGATGTAACCCTTCATCGTGGTGCATTTCTTTTGATTTAATATCACCTAAAGTGCACATTCAATCACTCTTCACTAATCCGTTGTTACAAATGTCTTTGTAGATCTGATCTCAACCATTTTATTTTTTATTTGAATTTTACCCTCGCTCTTGACTGTTTACAAACAGCTCAAGAGTGAGTCTCTGTGCGCTAATCATCTTGGAGTTCTCTGCAGATTTATTGTTTTGATGGTAGCATACACCCCCTAGGGACACCCCCTGTGACTGAAAAAGCACCAGTCCAAACAAAGAGGCTTCCAATCGTGACTGATGAACGAGGCACAACTTATAGAATATTGACCCACATGACTACTATTACATAATAAATGTCTATACATTATTACATTAATGGTCACATACCTTAGGTATATTAATTAATATTTAAATATAATTCTAGCTCCTCAAGGCATTGAAAATATTCAAGATCGGAGGCAATGAATTTTAGTTAGGCTGCCTGATGCAACTGCACAATATATCGCTAAAATATTATTTTCACTCACAAAGCGTAAAGAGCATCATATCCATGAATGAATGAAACATCATTTATATAAATGAATGATCAAGGGATCAGCTATCCAATAAAATAAAATACATTGATCAATTTTTTTGGTCCCTACTGGTCCCTTTCATTCTCCACAAATTTAATTCCTCTAATCTATACTAGTATCTAGTCAATTTCTTTATGTCCAACATAAACCAAATATGCAAAACCAAGTATAAATGTCCTACATGAACTTACCAATAAATTAATGTGTTTGAAAACTTATGCATTTATGATATTTTATGCTTTACATAATAGAGGAATCCTACAATTCCATGATCCATCGTAAAGGTATATTGAGTCTGTTCAGTCACCTAAGCTGAAGAAAATTGGGGAGAGAAATATGATACTAAAAGGTTGAAAGCCTCCACAAAGAAGCAAAGGTATCATGCATGCTCTGAAGACCAGCTCCTCCGTCAAGGGTGCCTGATATCAAGATAGGAAAGATTAGCATGCATCATAACATTGCTCAAGAGTCAAGACTGGTTTCATTCTTTTAAAAGTGCATTTCAGTCAGTACAAGATATCACATGAAAGAATGTAACAGCCATTGAACAATGAATTGGATCTATTCAATATAGAAATCACATGTTGTGATGCATCTACCAAGACATAAATTAATACAATTGGCAGTAATTTATGTTACAAATAGACTTGATTCGATCAACATCAATGAGTATTTCAGGTCAAAGCAATAGCATACTCCAGACATTGTATGAACCGACTTTATCAATTACATCATTTAAACTCCACGAGTATAATGTACTTTCGAGCTACCCTTGGCTTAAATTCAACATAAAGTAGCATTTGAACTCAATATATAGTTTGTTCATAAAGATAGTATCTATTTCTCAAATGATGATCATTGATGAGAGTGGCACTCCCAGTATTTACTTTTTTAATGTCTTCAGAGCTTCCCACAAATAGATGAGAGCAATACTCACTAAACAGTAAAGAACATAATACTGACCACCACATAGTTCCGCCATGCTTGAATGTCTGATCCCATGGAAACAGTAGTATATGCCCACTTTCTGTATGTACTTTTTAGGTCTACCGCTCCACAATAACATTGCAGTTCTTCTTGCTTCCATTCGGTGATAAACTCTAAAGCTGTTGTCACCAGGGGCCCCAAATAAAGAAGGGCAGTCAAGATGATGGGAAAGAAAACTGCCTGCCACTGTTTCAGAAACATAAAATTGCAGTTCAAACCTCGCATTAGGAAAGAGCTCAGCTCTCGAGCATTCCATCAATAGATGCAATTCCAGGACCATAGCATCTACACAGCCACAACATTCATGTCCCCAAATATAAAGGAAGAGAAAGTGTATCAGAAAAACTAAGCTCAAATATCAAGTTATCAACCATTGCTCCTATATTGACATTCCATGCAGCCTGACATAATTCTTATGTTCATGTTTTTCTTATCAATAACTTTACTATATAGAACAAATAATTAAAATAGGTATGAAGGAGAAACATCACCAGATGATCCATTCTAAGTCCATATGCGCTCAATATAGAAATGATACACATCTTTTGAGAATCACAGACCTGGTGCAGATTCATTACACCAACAGTCATTTCAGAGCAAAAGGAACAGCACTAAATAACATATAAGATTAGCTTTCATCTTGTTTCCTGATATGTAAATAAAGCCAAGCATACCATGAAAAATTATCGATGAGATAATCAATATCCACAATCTGTTGAAATTGAACAAACCAGATGAGCGGATGGTAGAAAGCTAAAGGAACAGAAAATGCTTGAGAGAAGATGATAAAACCAATGGGGAGATTTGTGGGACAAGGAATCAAGTAAATGGCTATCTTGGAGAACTCTCAACCAGTCTCAAATGCT
>ML796553.1:221415-252322 GCA_009831015.1 Picea engelmannii
AAACAAAATATGAAAAATAAATCTGTATTACTATGCCGTACAAAATCAATTGAATTTAGAATGTAACTCTTATCTTGCGTTTTGTCTTGTGCGTGTGTGTTCTAAAATCCAACACCTACCAATTCTGAAGATTTTCATATGTATCATTTGGTTAGTTATGAGATCAGCATAATTCCAAGCATATGTACCTGTTATGAATTAGGCTAAGACAAAAATTCCACGAAACTCTATAATACATCAAGCAACAATTTGAAAACCCTGAAGCTGAGAATACTTCAATAAGAGGCACTGAGGGGCTGAAAAGGAGTAAAATTAAAGGGCATGTACTCACCGGGAGAAGAAGTAGGGAAGCCACGAGGATCGCCAAGATGGACGCGATGGCTGCAGAGACGAAGCGACGGAGCATGTGTTCCTTGAAGGAAGCCGGTGGCGGAAGACGCAGAATAAAGCGAGGAGCATACAGCAAACCTACGTATGTAGACGCCATGCCTATGCAAGCAGCCACGGCTAAGGGTTTCGACAGACTCCATGGATACACTGCGTCCATTAATTGATTTTCCAAGGATACTGAATTGCGAATGATCGATTTTTTCAGAATTTTTCGTATCAATGGCCGTTGTCTGTTGATTGTCTCAGTTCGTGGAAAAGTCACGTACCAACTGGAGAAAGCTGGGCCTCAAAAGTAAAGGTAATTCCAGGGCTTAATTGGACGAGGAACATAACATTTTTCGTGTTTTTTCGGTGTTTCGTAGGTTAACAATTGTAATATGGGTGTTCATATTTGTATCGGGAGTTAGGAGTATTCCGTGGGAAAAATTTATAATTTGTATATTATTTTATCTAAATTAAATTTAATTTAATTTAATTTAGAGATTGTTAAATTTAATTTAAAAGATCTAAAGTATTTTTATATTATAGTTAGTTAAGAAGAAAATCAGTGTTATTAAAATAAAATGAATTTTTATGATTCTTGAAGTGATATTTGTGCATTTCCTCGGATAGGTTGATATTGCGGTTCATATGACACTCAACTTGGCAAGTGTAAGCTCCAACACCTAGCAGCTCGAACTTCAAGAGGGACAGGTGGACAAAGCTTGGTTTAACTCTCTTTCCCTGGTCATTAAAATGATATTATGTGCAAGAAAGGGTGAAGCACTGGTTTCTGGAACTGGTGAAGGGATAGGCAATAATATCCCACTTGTGCCAATAGTAAATATGGCCAGCATGCAAAGGTGGCAGCGCATGATTCGATTAACGATAATGCATGTAGATGGGTTGCATTTTCATGCTTGTCAGCATCTGGTTTGTTTGCCTAACGCTTCTCTCCTATGGCTAGTGATGATATTGTTTGACTCCCTCTCTCGGGTTGTGGGCATTCCCGTCTACACCATGCCTCGCGTCCAAGAATGAGGCAGAGCACGCAAGGGTTCTGGTTCTTTTAGAAGATTTGAGGTCTGGCAAGGAAGTTCGACATCTTAGGCCAATGACATGACTAGTGAGTCCAACAATATGGTGAACCATGCAGTTGAGCAACAAGGTAATTTGGCTCCCTTCATTGACAGGCAAGATTTGAAGGAGACTCCTGACGATGCCATGATTTGGGGTTATATGGTAGAGTGGTGTGAGCTCAAGGTTGAGACAGCGATGGAAGTTGCCAAGACAATTATGGTTCCTCTTTTGCAGAATGAGCCTATGTTTAATATCAAGGGAAATGCCCATGTGCCCCCAGGTTCTTGTGGCCCCTCCTTGCATCCTTAGACGGAAGCGGTGGACAACAATTTGGATGCAGTTCCAAGGAATGTTTGATTGACAAAGGAACACTTGAAGTTAATCTTTGAGATTTGGAGTGAGAAAGCAAATCAAAGGTACAAGATGGAAATGTTTGACCAAAGGGCCAATTTGTTGTTAGATATCTGCTCCAACCCTAAGCAGTGCCAGCATGCCCAAGAGGTGTCGA
Source organism: Picea engelmannii (assembly GCA_009831015.1). Lineage (NCBI taxonomy): Eukaryota > Viridiplantae > Streptophyta > Pinopsida > Pinales > Pinaceae > Picea > Picea engelmannii. Next base: position 223,373 of record ML796553.1, read on the forward strand.
GTTGAACCATCATCATTCTAAAATGGCCACTTCCTCTTCAGCAGTGCTCAATGGACAACCCATCAAAAGATTCGACTTCTCGTTCTGTTAAGTGACCACCCTCTACTCAAATGCTAGACTTTTTTCTTAGTTACAGGTTACAAACTCGTTTTTTTGTTAATGTTTTGAAATATGTATGGAAAAACTATAGAACATTCTCAATTTTTTGCTCAATTTTTTTCCCCTGGAGGGTAGCTCTATATTTTGATTGGTCTTGGGTTTGGGTTGGTTTCCTCTGTTGGTAGCCCAAGCACAAGGACACTATGAATGTATTATATTTTACTCTTAGAAAGTAATACAAAGTTCTAACTTACAAGAAAAAAAGTTAGATTTGCATTGGACAACTTTTTAAATTTAGTAGGATAAAAGAATCTTCGTATTTGTGATACTGAGAGGATGGATGATAAAAAACATTGTAATAACCCTCCTTGGTTGGTTGATGTAATATGTGTTTTCTGTTGTTATACTCTAGGGATTTTTCGTTCAAGTATTTCTTTGAACATTTCACTATCCCATGAAGTAACCCCTTTTTTTCTTACTGTTGTTGGGATTTAGTTTATTGTTGGCTTATGACTTATGTCAATAACTTGTCAGCATACTCATAATCCACAGTAATACCCATGTTATTGGTTGTTGTAGTGTTAAGGGTGAATTTCTGATTGGTGACTTTTGTCAAACACTTTGGTTGTAGGTTCACTTTCAATGTAGAATACCTCTTATTGTCGTTGTTATATTTCTGGTTTGGTTGTTTGTAATGTTCGCCAACCAAATCTGATATAAAAATCAGATCTAATTGGTTGAGAACTTTCGCCAAACACTTAAAGTGTTTGTTCAAAGTCCTTGGGAAAATCAACTCTCTTGTTGTCCCAACTGTCAAGGTGGATTACTGATGTGTTTAGAGGGTCAACGGGATGAGTTCCAACCTCCTTAGAACCCCCGAAGTGTCTGTTGTTATGATTATTTTCTTGCTATTATGTATATGACAATTTTTCTCATTGAGGAATTATGTCAAACAGTTTGCATAACATGGTTGTAGCTTGCATTTCCATCTATGTTTTTGAGTTTAACTTGTATAAAACAACATGAATTCAAGTGGAACATATACTAGAATAAACATAAGAGTAAATGACAAGTAATACACAACACGAGCACAAATACCTCCACACCATCCTTGCTTGTTTATTTATTATAAATGGTTGTTCAATGATAGTAATTTCTAGATCTGATATAAATAATTTAATAGCCACTTTATTGGCCTATAATGACTCCAAAAGGCAAGGAAATAGTGTCAATGATCCTCCTTTTTTATCAGCTAATGATGTTTTCCCAAAAGAGATGTTATATCATGCAAAATCCAAAATTCCCATACTAAGAAATGTGCCCTCCTTGTTGCTTACGCCCTGTTGAAATATGCACAATAAATATGATGTAAAATCTTCATGAAATGGCTGCAATCTTGTAGATTTGATGATGGCTAACTTATATGAGTAGTTCCTTTGGTTGCAGATGGCAAATCTGACCACAAATCACTGGATCTCAAACCCCCAGTGCATCCTCCTTCAATAAATTCGCCCCAGCTCTGAGAATAAATAATATGGATGCTAGAAACCCCCAAGGGTGCCAAGAAAAGCCGCTCTAGGTGAGCCAAACACAACCAACTCAGATCTCTTCAGGATCTCACTCCCAGAAGCCAAATCGAACTCCTTCCTATTGGATAGTGTGCCCTCTCTGCAGAATCCTCCAACAATTGCGCCCTCCTTTACCAACAATGCAAGAAATGGATATGAAACTGAAATAGAATGGTGAGGGTGGCATCTTTCACCACCTTGGCCAAGCTTAGATCAGGAATGGGAGAATCTTTCACTCCCTTGTTGATCTCTAGGGTTTATTTAGTCAAAACCCTCAAGTATCTTAAGCTCTCTAGCCAAGAGGCCAGGCATCAAAAATCAATCAACACAATGAGAGAATATGAGCCCCTCTCTCTCTTTTATACTCTTTTTCACCTTTTCCCTTCAAGTGACTTTTAATTCATCTTTAATATTTTCTCACAAAATCACTTTATTAATTTAATGTACCTTTTACTCCAAAAAGTATTCACTTCGCCCCTATGACTTCTTCAACCACTAAAAGTCATTTTTGTTCATCCAAAAAGTATCCTATAGATATTTTGGCCCTGATTCCAACGAGCTATTACACTAAGGTGTTTCTCCAAGAAACAAACCCCAAATAGCACCTTCAGTGTAATTCATTAAAATATGCCCAATAATAACCTCATTTTACAGGAATCGTCGAAATGCAACGGAACCAATGACAAGTTGTGAGGAATTGATCCTGATGATGAATAATGTAAGTCAAGCCCCATAAAACTCCTCAAAACTACCTGAGCTCACTATCACCCCCAATTGGCTACTCTGGCAGACATCCCAAACTGTGACATAAGGGAATCCAAAAATGGGGACATTACATTCCTCCCTGCCCGAATATTGTTTATCCCCGAGCAATAGTTGAATCAAACTATATATGATCCCAGTGTCCCATATCCACCTGGGAGACATGAAGTAATCTCCCCTCAAAGCATGGTCCCTCGAAGTGCTCACCACACATGCCCCCATAATGCTCCTAATGAGTAGAACGATCATGTGCAATAGATCGCCAGTCAACTCCTCAAGCAACCGCTTTACTCTAATCTCAACTCCATCAACCACTAGCCTACCAATCACACTAATCCCTGGATCCCAAATCAAGATGTGAACTGCAGTGCCCTGTAAAGTATAGTCTTGTAAGTCATCAGCACAAAGAGTCTCATGAAGACCCCCAACCAATGGAGCAAGTAAATACAATATCCATCCCTCAAGGAATCTCTCACCTAAACCAGTCTCCAAATTACCACCTCCAGTAGTATCCAGATCTCCTGCTAACCGAGAATATGATCTACCCATATACTTGATCCTCAACCAAGGAGACCCAACCTTCCACATGGCATCCTCACCTCCATCTACTCTCAAATTCCCCCAACAATGAAAGGAATCAATCATTGGAGTCCCTGAAACTCCCATGTGCTCTAGAAGTGCACCAAACCCTACATCAAATAACTTTGACTGTGCCATACTACATATTTCGGTGCATGTTGAACTGTAAACATATGGTCAAAGTGTATTGATTGCTATGTTATCTTGTCCATGATCACTAAACTCGACCTCCCTATCAACCCGCAATGTTGCATACGGTTTCCCATACTCTGGCAATATCTCTATGACGTCAGCCCTACTATATAGCTCTAGTATATCAGGGTCGAGAGCTGCTAGCATACTCTCCCAACTCTACCCTGAAATGAGGGTGGCTAAGGAATCATGCCCTGACTCGTGATGTTGACATACCAAGCATGCCCCCATATGCCTTATGACATCATCCTCTAGATCCTCCCAGGGGAATCTCTCTTTGATCTATTGACGGGTCCTAAAATGTCCAAGTTGTCCAATCATAGGTACATCATGTATGGTCCTCAAGATCTTTGTCGTTGCATGTTGTGACCATACATCCTACCAACTAACCTCATAGTCCTCATCAGAAGCATCTGTCCTACTATGCTCCCCATCCTCATCCTAATGAGACTCTGAACCTATATCAACCTCTAAAATATCCTGTGTCCCACAAATGAGGATACTCTCCATCATGCCCAAGGCCTCATCTGATTGTCTTGGGTGAACCTCCCCTATCCTACAGCATGTAATGAAGTATCCCCTGCCAGGAGGTCTCTGCCTAATAACTCTCCATGTCCCATGCAACTGCCTATCTTCCCCTATGTTGTTGTATACAATGAAAGTATCAAGGAATGCTAACAAAAATACCTGCAACTATATGTAGGATTGGGAAGTATCATATGTGTTGGTCAATCCCAAAGGTTTGACCAAAAACCCATCCATCGACATCCATGGTGAATAGTCGCCTAGACTCCACATTAATCTCATGCCACTGTGTACAACGGTAGGTGACTCCACACATTGATGGTAAATCACACTCCCTCTATCATCACTCATATGATTATTGCTACTGAGAATGTGATGTCCAAGGTCCATGTATTGTTGTAAAGGAGAGGACCACTCTCCACAAAAATCTCCATGCTCCCCCAAGTATGTCTCCTCCCTACACTCCAATGCATCCCCTGGATGCCACTGTACACCTCTGCATGCCCCTGTGGACTATTGCTCATCATTGCATGCCCCTGTATATCCGTGCAAGCTCTTGTATCCTCATGCATCATCATGTATCCTGGGTGTACTATTGGGTCAACCTCTACATGGATGTCCTCATAATTGCCCCTAGCTCTGGAATGCCCATGTGTATGTGTTTTCCCAACTGTCTCAGAGCTCCCCATGAATGGTGGTCCCTGTGACACATGAACATCCTCAAGCATCTTTGGGTCACATCTCTCCATAATCACCAATGATCCTGGGTACCCCTCATGCTCCTCCATCAACTGGCGCTCCTCTATCAAACTACCAACATCCTCTAGTGATGTAGTTGAAGTATATATCTAACTCTCTACTGAGATAGATGTAGTGGATCCCTAACTAGCCTCCTCAAGGAGCTCCTCTAATCTGGACTTCGATTCTTGAAGGGGTTTTTTTGTGCCTTTCAAGAATCTTTGTGTGCTTACCAACTCATGAGTGAGTTGGTCCACCTTAGTCTCCTTCTCCTTCAGCGCCCCATGATACATCTCACCAACCTCCATAAGTAGTTATTGGTAGTTGGTCCTCATCACAGTCACTCTCTCCCTGAGTGTCTGAAAGTTCTTAATGGAAAAATATCCATATGAACTATCATATGCCATCGTGACCCTCCAACAATAATCTACCACCAAAGTGTGTGTATCATCAATGTGTCTAATGGCTGCCACGATCATGTCCTCTCTGGCCCTTAGTTGTCCTGCCAAATGTTGTGACTCTTGAACACTACCCCGCTTAAGTGCTACCTCGCGACTCACACTACTAATGTCAATAGTGGAATCCTCATCAACACAATCCTCAAGAGCTAAGGCGCCACACTGCCCATTGTCCACTATGCTACCGAGTGCCCCTATAGGCCACGGTGTATCCTCATGTATTGTTATCTCACCCTAAACTGCCATGTATCATGTATGTATAGTTGTACCCTCCTGCGCACGTATACTAATGTCATCTAAACCTAGATCCCATATGGATGAGTCCATACATGTGATATGGCCATCCCGAAAAACAAGGAATGCATCTATGTCACTGTAGGTTGGTCTCGGAAGTAAGTATCCCATCGACATGTTGGTCTCCACAACCTGATCTATCAATGGACTCCCCAAAAGAGGTGACTCACTCTCCCCATATTGGAAGGTATGTATATAGTCATCTGTCTCCATGTCATGCCTCTCCTCTTGGGCCTGTAGATCCAAATGTCCCTTGTGTTCAATCACAACACAAGGCTCCTCTACTACATCTGGAATTCCATTGATATCCTCGTGTATCGTGGCTAGCATAGGTGACTGAGAAGGTGATGAATGTGTCACGCTCAACTCCATAGGAGGCTCATCATCCACCACGCATGACTTCCTAGAAGTCATGTCAACACCCAAAGGTAGGTCACACAACATCTGAATCTCATCATGCCTAGGTGCTAACACATCTAAGCCTTGGTCATCACTTTATCCATCAATGCGTGAGTGTCACTGGCCTCATGGGACTGCTCTAATGAAGTATCTAAGGTCGCATCCTTATGCACATACTCCTCATGCACAACCAAATGGTCAAACTGAGGTACTGTCATCTCCATAACAAGCTCCTCAACATGTCCCACATGTGTGAGAACCTCAGAAGATAGCTCTACTGATAGTTTTTCCCCTGCTACAAATCTATCATCCTCGTCATCATCACTATCATAATGCACCTCAACGTAATACAATTTCCCTTTGCCCCTCCATCTGTGATCTGGCTCCCAAGGCTCCTTGCAACTGTAGCAAAGTTCCTTGCTCTTCAATGTCTTCATCGGTTCACCTTTGTGAATGGGTTCCTCATGATTTCTTGCTTCCCCATGAGGTCCACTGGCTCCCCGATTCCCTCCATAATGTGATGGCTCTCTTTCCAAGGCAGGAAGGAAAGTCGGTAACAGTCTTCCATTTATAATTCTAGCCATCGAAGTAACCCTTTCAACCCCGATGCATGTACCTGCAAAAACCCCCTTCCGGGATGAAATCTACCTGTTATCTAGAATCATTTGGTTGCTTATGGTGTCATGTTCCTCTTGAGTTCCCACAACTGGCGAGAAACATGCTCTAATACCATTGTAATGTTCCCCAACCAAATCTGATATAAAAATCAGATCTAACTTGTTGAGAACTTTCGTCAAACACTTAGAGTGTTTCCTCAAAATCATTGGGCAGAACAACTCTCTTATTGTCCCAACAATCAAGGTGGATTATTGATGTGTTTAGAGGGTCAATGGGATGATTTCCAACCTCCTTAGAACCCCCAAAGTGTTGGTTGTTATGATTATTTGCTTGTTGTTGTGTATATGTCAATTTTTCTCATTGAGGCATTATGCCAAACAGTTTGCATAACATGGTTGTAGTTTGCATTTCCATCCATGTTTTTGAGTTTAACTTGTATAAAACAACATGAATTTAGGTGGAACATAGACTAGAATAAACATCAGAGTAAATTACAAGTAATACACAACAAAGGCACAAATACCTCACACAATCCTTGCTTGTTTATTTATTATAAATGGTTGTCCAATGATAGTAATTTCCATATCTAATATAAGTAATATAACAACCACTTTATTGGCCTATAATAACTCCAAAAGGCAAGGAAATAATGTCAATGACCCTCCTTTTTGATCCCCTAATGATGGCTACCACAAAGAGATGTTATATCATGCAAAATACACAATTCCCATACCAAGAAATGTGCCCTCCTTGTTGCTTACGCCCTACTAAAATATGCACAATAAATCTAATGTAAAATTTTCATGAAATGGTTGCAATCTTGTAGATCTGATGATGGATAACTCATATTAGAAGTTCCCCAGGCTGTAGATGTCAAATCTAACCACAAATCATTGGATCTCAAACCCCTAATGCGTCCTCCTTTAGTAAATTCGCCCCAACTCTGAGAATAAATAATATGGATGCTAGAAACCCTCAAGGGTGCCAAGAAAAGTTGCTCCAGGTGATCCAAACACAAACCAACTCAGATCTCTTCAAGATATCACTCCCAGAAGCCAAATCAAACTCCTTCCTATTGGACAGTGTGCCCTCTCTGCAGAATCCTCCAACAATTGCACTCTCCTTTACCAACAATGCAAGAAATGGATCTGAAACTGAAATATAATGGTGAGGGTGGAATCTTTCATCACCTTGGCCAAGCTTGGATCAGGAACGGGAAAATCTTTCACTCATTTGTTGATCTCTAGGGTTTATTTAGTTAAAACCCTCAAGTATCTTGAGCTCTCTATCCAAGAGGCCAAACATCAAAAATCAATCAACATAATGAGAGAATATGAGCCCCTATCTCTCTTTTATACCCCTTTTCACCTTTTCCCTTCAAGTGTCTTTTAATTCATGTTTAATATTTTCTCATAAAATCACTTTATTAATTTAATGTACCTTTTTAATCCAAAAAGTGATTACTTCACCCCTATGACTTCTCCGACCACTAAAAGTCACTTTTCTTCATCCTATCCTGTATATATTTTCTCCCCGGTTCCAATGAGCTATTTCACTAAGGTGTTTCTCCAAGAAACAAGCCCCAAATAGCACCTTCAATGTAATTAACTAAAATATGCCCAATAATAACCTTGTTTTACAAGAATCCTTGGAATGCAACAGAACCAAGGACAAGTTGTGTGGAATGGATCTTGATGATGAAATATGATTAATAATGTAAGTCGGGCCCCATAAAACTCCTCAAAATTGCCTGAGCTCACTATCACCCCCAATTGGCTACTCTAGAGGGCATCCCAAACTATAACATAAGGGAATCCAAAAATGGGGACATTACATTGCTAATATGATTACGGTGTTTGCATAGGGTTTGGGTGTGACACAAGAGCTTTCATCGTCATCATCATCATTGTCATCATCATCATCCTCACACACACACACACACACACACACACACACACACACACACACACATATATCAACAAGAATGTAAACAAACAATGCTCAACAATTGTTATTGTTAGAATATAATGGATGTGCTCATTTTACCATTGACAATACCCTTGTCACCCAACCATAGGTCGAAGCCACCCTCTGAGCACCTTAACCTTGACAGAGAATCACTCTAGAAGCAAACCCTAGGCTAGATATCTAAACAAAGGGTAGCACACCTTTCCCCAAGGATAGCGCACCAACAAGAGCTGATCAGATGTTCCAAAACCTAGCCAAGAGATATTCCAAGCCAAAATGTAACTGCTAGTTGCAATAGCTACACCGACAGCTCTCCTCAAACCTGCGCACAAAACTGGGCACTGCAGTGCGCACAAGTGCTGCTCTGCGATTCTGAGACTACCTGCCAGAATGAGAATTGGCCTCCTGTATTTATACTAATTCTGGCTAACTTCCTGGGCCGACTTCTCATTCTGGGTATCTGTCTGTTCAATATATATTATTATTTATGGCCGACTTCTTCTCTTGGAAGCTAATAACCTAATATAAATTATCTTCTTGAGCCGACAAGTCTTCTAGGGTTATTAGCCAACTCGTTAGGGTTTCTTCTTGCTTTTTGGAGTATTCTATCCTTGTCAGGTTTACACGTGGAGGTAAATACCTCCCACAACTACCATAATATCAACACTCCCTCCTAGCTAGGGAGGTATTACAAGTAATGGTCTGGAGCACAAAACATACCATTCACCTGGTAGCATCAACATAGTTACATATAGACTATATTGTGACTAGATCATGAGCACCATCATCATCATCAGTTGCATCATCTCTCGAAACCATACTCTATCTGAGTAATCAGACATGATGCTCACTCCACAGAGTGATACAAGAGCCATTCTTCTAATCTATAAGAGTAAGTGCTCTGAACCATTTTTCGTCTGGGAAATCTTTGTCCTTTGATTATCCATCTAACTAATAATCATTTCCAATACTACTGATAGTCTTCAAGGCAATCGAAACAAAAATAGAACACAATTGTGTCTATCCATAGTAGTACATAACTACAATCTAGTGGTACAATACCACACCAAGTAGTAAACAAGTACTCGATTGGTAACGTATAGTCACGAACAGTGGAACACATCCACCACAGTAGTATACATCTACTGTCATATAATCTTCATAACAATCATCTGATATCAACCTGCACAGAAACAATGTTACAATATAAACTTAATCATCTGGGCCAATCTTTCACTCACATCTGTGAGATCTGAAAGAATATATGCCCTCATAGTAGAACAATGAGATATCTGGACTATTCTTCTCAAGCAAGGAAGAATAACTGTCATGTCTTCTGAACTTGGACCATTCCCCACCCTGGGCCATTCTTCCTACATTAATCAAAGTTCACCCCGGAGAGAATGTATAAACCCTAAGGAATGGTTGTCCCTGATTTTTGAGCCTGGACCATTCCCCACCCTGGGCCATTCCTCCTACACTAATCAAAGTGCACCTTGGAGAGAATGTATAAACCCTAAGGAATTACTGTTCGGACCATTTCCTCTGTTAACCACAAGAGGAAAAGACTGTCCTGTATCAACCTCCAAACTGAACCATTCCTCATGTTAACCACAATGAGAAATCGTTGTCCGACGAGGTGGGCCAATCTTCTTGAGTAACCCTCAAGAAGAGAGACTTACCTAGACCACTCCCCATGTTAACCACAATGGGAAGTCGTTGTCTATGATACATCAACAATCTGGACCATTTTCCATGTTAACCACAATGGAAAATCGTTGTCCGTCAGAAATCTCAATCCACTTTCCAAACAGGAAAGCATTTGTCCAAGATGGACTATTTTTCAATCTTGAAAATGAATGTCCTCAATAATATTTTCAGTGCTCCCTCCCAACCCGTGAGTCATCTCTTCCTTTTTTTTAATAAGGAACTCATCTCCACGAGCTCCAGCTTGAGTAGGCAAACTCTTTCATCTCGGATAGAAGATTTACCAAAATGTCTGCTTATCTACTCATCTGTGGAGATATGTATTGGAGAACCACTTTCTCCTTTCTGGACTTCATCATGGATAATGTAATGCTTGATTTCAAATGTACTTTAGTCTGGAACACTGATTTTCTGTGAAGGCTTCATGTAACTCTGAACAATAGAGTATATCGTTGTTGGAAAACTGGAACATATCCATGTGGCACTTCTTTTGTCATCATGAGATCTGATCTACTGAGTAATCATCTTGATGTTATAGGAAATCTTCACCACGCTTCTGCTGTGTACTGGAGGTTCTCCACCAAGTTATTTTCTTCCATCTACATACAAGGGTCTCTTTCTTGTATGCCTCAAAGTCTTGAGATTGCTCTTCATATGCTCTTTGCTCAATTGCTCTGGAGAACATTCTTTGCATTTATCTGATGTAGAACTCCAACTCATGGATACTGACTCATGTAAAGATATGTTTGGTTTACCGAAACGAGTAATCATCATAGTCTTCTCCCTCCATCTGAGAGAACCTCTAGTTCTAGATCTCGCAATGCTTTCATTCATAATTTGTTCATACACCGTTCTTCATCACGACTTTCAGTTCCTCTGCTTGATTACTTTTATTGAGTTCATATCAGGCTGGTAATCTTGTGATTCTTAATACAATGACTGGTTGTTCTGGCTTCTCTTTCTTTCTTGGAATCTTCATGTTCTTCCTGATGTGTTTCTTTATTTCTTGGGTCCATAGAGTTTCTTATAGATTCCATTTCTTTCTTTCATCATAGGATCACAAATGTGGATGGACTACTAGGGATACTTTAAGGTTTCTCTTCGAAGAAGACTTCTTCTGAGGTTGATATGGACACGTATTGTCTTTCATGGATGCTACCATGGATATATACTTCATCATGTTTAATGGATCATAGGATTAGCTCCCTCCTAATCCTTGCTTCATGTATGAGTGCATATAATCAGCTCCCTCCGTCTAACATAGTCCACACTTCCATCTTCATCCTTATTGTCTTCTGCAATATATAATTGGCTCTCTTTGTCTAATAGAGTCCACGCTTCCATCTTGTTGTCTTCTACAAAATGTCATAAGTCTTTCTCTAATTTCCTCTTGATTGCTGACTTCTTTATGTTTTTGCTTCTTCTAAGTCTCTTCGTGATTGATTTGACTTATCTTGCAATAGCTTCCACATGATTTGTTTGACGTATTTCATCCTTTCATGTGTATTATCTAATGATATCAATCCTTATCTTGTTGTTCTTCCATAGGTATAGTTCTTCTTGGAACACATTATCTTCCAAGATATAGATATATAAGATATGTGCAGAGGCGATGCAAACAAGATATGTACAAGAAATAAGAAGAGTATTGTTACCTTCAGAAGAAGAAGTCTCTTTCATCATGCTTAGTCTTCTTTGTAGGTTCCTTTTCTTCGGCAACTGATGCTTCGTGTTTCTCCTTCCTTTTCTTTACCTCGAGACAATGATTCTTGTAGTGACCATACTTTCGACAGTTGAAGCACTATACTTCTGAAATGTCTTTCTCTTGATTTTGGCTTCCTCCTTGAGCCAAACTTCTTTTTGTTCCTGAAATTCTTGAATCTTGTTGTGAAGGCTTGATCATTGTACTTCTTTTGGGGTTTCTCTTTTGCACCGATCCTGGATTCTTCTTGAGCACAACAAGTCCAAAGTTCTTCAAATGTCGGATACTCCTTTCTTGTGTTCATGCTTGCGGTAAATGCATCCCACATCTTGGGAAGACCATTGAGTACTATGTTTACCAATTCCTTCTCTGAGATGATCTCTTCAATAGCTTGTAGTTGATCTCTTAACTGAGAGATTCTCACAAAGTATGATGTTATGCTGTCATCATCATTCATCTTCATGTCACGGAGCTCATTCTTCATACTCATTATTTGTCCAATGTTTCTGACCGAGAAGAGGTTTGTTAGGGCATCATACATCTTCTTTGATGAGTCAAGATGGGAGATGTAGGGTATCAAGTGGTCTTTTATAGAGTCCACTATGATACTCATGGCATTGATGTCACTGTCTTTGAACTTCTCCATAGTTGCAACGTTTTGCAGTTCCTTCTCTTTCCCTTCTTCAAACTCTGGTTTCACGATCTTTCCTTTCACGATATCCAACACTTTATTCTTGGCAAGGATGAGGTCAATCCTTGTCTTCCACGCTCTGAAGTTAGAGGTTCCATCTAACTTGTTCTCTGACTTCATAGAATAAGTCATGGTTGCTTTGACTTGGTCAAACCCTAGATTTGACCACAAACTCAAACTTCACATCTTGGCTTGCTGAGAGTATCAGGAGATGTGCTAGGCTAGAGTGCACTGATCTATCCAAAGATTAGGTCAATCTCTTCACTTAAGGTGCCTCAACAAGAGGATTAGGGTTTCTGCAACTACTCCCGCTAGTAACCCTAGCGACAGTGTCTTGGAAGTTGCTTCTTCTAGTAACCCTAGTGGCAGTTCCTCAGCGAGCTCAATATCCTAGCGGTTGTGTTTCCTTCCAGCGTTTAGACTGAATGAAGGAGGTGTGGGCCCATAACCTGTTAGAATATAATGGATGTGCTCGTTTTACCATTGAAAATACCCTTATCACCCAACCATAGGTCGAAGCCACCCTCTGAGCACCTTAACCTTGACAGAGAATCACTTCGGAATCAAACCCTAGGCTAGATAGCCAAATAAAGGGTAGTGCACCTTTCCCCAAGGATAGTGCACCAACAAGAGCTGATCAGATGTTCCAAACCCTAGCCAAGAGATATTCCAAGCCAAAATGTAACTACTAGCTGCAGCATCTGCGCCGTCAGCTCTCCTCAAACCTGCGCACAAAATTGGGCACTGTAGTGCGCACAAGTGCTGCTCTGCAGTTCTGAGACTGCCTGCCAGAATGAGAACTGGCCTCCTGTATTTATACTAATTCTGGCTAACTTCCTGGGCTGATTTCTCATTCTGGGTATCTGTTTGTTTAGTATATATTATTATTTCTGGCCGACTTCTTCTCTTGGAGGCTAATAACCTAATATAAATTATCTTCTTGAGCGCATAAGTCTTCTAGGGTTATTAGCCAACTCATTAGGGTTTCGTCTTGCTTCCCGGAGTATTCTATCCTTGTCAGGTTTACACGTGGAGGTAAATACCTCCCGCAACTACCATAATATCAAAAGTTATAGTAGTGAGAACATAATATATTTGCTTTATTTATTATTAATCTAGAATGAACAATGATAATAACAAAACAACTCACAAATCTGGGATGATCTATTATTGATCTTGCTTGGAATATATTTACAACTGGTGGCATTGTTTGACCGAAATAACAAAGGTAAAGATTATCTCTGTAATGGTTGTTGATTCGCCCCTCTAAACCAAACAACTCACAAATCTGGGCTGACCTATTATGGATCTTGCTTGGAATATATTTGCAATTGGTGGCACTATTTGACCGAAAGAACATAGGTAAATATTGTCTCTGTAATGGTTGTTGATTTGCTCCTCTAAACCAAACAAATTGTTGCATAATATGACCTCCCAACTCTTCACAAATTTCTGTCCAGGAATGGTTCGGTCACCACAGAGGGAAATGCTTCCCCCATGCATATAAACATGGCCTGCACAATAAGTTTTGGCCCCCAACAAGAAGAAAATCAATTGTTGTAGAAGAACTTGGCCTTTGTAATTATAAATATGACCCTGCCACTGGATAAATGCACCCCTACAATAGAACTCGGCCCCATACAAGTAGATCTTGGCCTATCGTGCCAAAAATCCAACCCACACATGCAAACTCGGCCTCTTAAACAAAGAATTCAACCTCCCTCACAAAATTACTTTTCCCACATACAAAATTTGGTCTTTCCCACAAAGGAACTCGACCCTCGTACCAAAATAGGCCTACACAAATCCAATATGCTCAAAGGGTGAATTGATCTTCTCCAAGCAACTCGGTTCCACCACAAATAATCTTTTGCAACTAGGTGAAATAGGTCTCGTCAATAATAAATGCAAGTGGAAGGTCTGAATGATCTCCCCTCCTAATAGTTAGGATGGGATCTTTCACAACCGAAACCTGATCAACTAGGGTGGAATCTTTCATTACCGAAACCAATCCAAACAAGGGTTTCACTCTAAACCCCAAAGGCTCCAAGAGCTCTCCAAATCAATATCATAAATAATTTATCAACATAATGAGAGAATGAGCTCTCATGTTTTTTTTATCCCTCTCACCTTTTTGCTGACCCTTTTACCTTTTTTTCCAACCTGTTTACCTTTTTACCTTCACTTAAGTGATTAAAATGACTTTATAAGGTTTTATTCACTTTATTCTTCAGGTCACTTTTTAATTACTCAATGTTGATTTATAATGTAGCTTTTTCCTCCAAGTGACATCAAATAATTAATCTATTAATCCCCTTTTTTAATTGACAATGGCCTATGGGAATCAGATAGACCACTAAGTCATCCTCCTAGAGTAGTCATTTGGAAGGGGACATTATATTGTTCTGTTCCCGAGTTTGTTTGTCCTTAAGAAATGCCAACAAAACCATACGAACAACAACTGGAGCCAAACCGAAACTGAGAATGACCCCATGGTCCCAAACCAATCTAAAAGATGTGGAGCACCTACTACTTACAATATTGTTCTGCAAGGTACTAACACAAGAGGCCTCCTAAAGGCCACCAATCAAAAGAGAAATCAGATATTGTAAAGACTTAGTCCACCCCTCATAGAATCGCCCTCCTAGGAATCCAGTCCAATGCACTATAGGAGTGAGCTCCTGATAATAAAAATTAACTCTCCCTTTTGTACTAGTTGTCAAACTATCAAACCATGAAGTCCCAAGGTCCCATGTTATCCCCAGAAAGGACCCACCGTGATAATGTTATGCCACTTTGATCATAAATATATGACCCTCGTGCCTAGACTGTATCCTCCACTCTTGGAACCCCAAGTTGCAATTCCTAGAAGAACCATCCTTACTATCAAGGATCACATCCTGCAAAGGTATCTCAGTGAAGTCAAAGTTTGCAAGTCCACTATCATACCAAATCCTGGGTGTCTGTAAGGAAAAATTGTCATACCATTTAGAATGTGCCCCAACATCTCCTCTTGAGGCATCCCAAAAATGAAACGGGCCAATTAGATGAGTTCCTGGAACCCACAACCAAACTAAAATTCCACCATCCCTCAAACCAACCGACTCCAATTGTGTCATGATGATAACCATTGGAATCCAAATATGTCAAGTCTTGAATTCATGTTTTTGCATGTGCCCAACTGATGGAAACAAAGTACTAGGAGTCAACTCTATGCATGTTAATCCACACAACTCCTGCCAAAATGTACCGAAAAATGTGTTGTCCCGATCACTATCAATGTACCCAGACAACCCATGGAGTCTAAGCACCTCCTTGAAGGACAAATCTACCACTTGCAGTGCCTCATACTCTGATGGAATCACGAATAAATGTGCCAACTTCGTCCACCAACCATCAATGATATAAATACAATCCCTGCCATACACCTTTGATAGACCTATGATGAAATCTATCGATGCACTCTCCCACTTTTGTTCTGGAATGAGTATAGGCTATGATAATCTTGTTGGATGGGTATGTTTTGACTCATTTTTCTAACAAGTCATGCACTCACTCACATGTCTCAACACATCGTTCTTGAGGCCTCTCCATGAGAACCTCTCTCGGATTTGTCGGTAAGTCCTAAAGTACGTAAGATGCCCTACCAAGGGTGTATCATGTATAGCCCTCATGAGCTCCTCCCTAAGTGTGGACTCAGGGACTAATTATATGATATCTTCGTAGTATATAATGTCACCCACCACTCTGTACCTTTCATCTTGAATGTGACCATCCATCAACTCACAAGCAAACAAATCCTTGGAATATTCCACCAAAAGGTGGAACTTCCAATCAAATGAAATCCTTGTAAGTCAATCTAGTATGGCTTGGATCTCCTCCTGATGTACCTGTACACTATGTGCATTGATCACATGGCCCAAATATAAAGTACTTGTCGTGCCAAGCTCCCTTCTCTTGACATGTTGATAGCCTAATCGAAGATCAATCTCTGGAAAGTACTCTGTCCCATGCCTAAACATGCTCTCCATCTGCTGAGCCAAAACAATCCTAGGAGAACCCCTGGTCATGACCCTCAAAACCACCTTCCTACCATATGTTTCACTGGACTCTAGCTCCATGGATTGATATTCAATACAATGTTTTACCAAGGAAACAAGCCATTGAACACCCAATATGATATTAGTATCCGACAACTCAACTATGTAAAAATCATCGATCACCGTGTAGTTTCCCAACGCTATAGCCAACTACAAAATCTTTTGTGTGCATGGCATACTATGTGCACTGGCTAGCACTACATCAAACCTCTCAAAGTCTATTGTAGGAATTCCTCTCTTAGTTACCAAGGCTAAGTCAATGAAGTTGTGGGTTACCCCACCATCAGTCAGAACTGTGACACGTTGTCCCTGTAATAGCCCACGAACCCTGAAGGTGTGAAATCTATGAATACATGTCAAAGTAATGATAGTCACATCGTTAGTCTCATCATGTTGTTGCTCAAAACCCTTAGCCTCCACTCGTGGTTTCTCATCATTTGAATTGCTATGCTCATTACCCTGCTCACATCTTGCCTCCTCTTCCTCATCACTATCAAGAAGTACCTCAATGTAATGTACCTTACCCTTCCCCATGCACCTGTGACCCGAATCCCAAAGCTGCTTACAGTTGTAAACAAAATTCTTCTCCTCAATTCTCTCAAAGTCTCCTCATCCAATCTATCTTTCTTGGACCATTCCTTCTGAAAGGGATTCTTATCTTTGTTCTTTTGAAGTCTGAAAGTTTTAGAAGGAGATTTGGTCTTAGGCACTGCGTCCTCCATGTCACGTGTCCTGATGATAACACCATGTAGTGAAGTTGGTTTGAAGGCCTTAACCCAACCGTGCAAGGGTTTCGAAAGTCCCTCAATGAAGAGCATAATCAACCTATGCTCTAACACATTTGTCACCATGACTGTAATCCTTTGGAACTCTGAAATGTATGCATCTGGTGTAGTTTTCTGTCTGAGTTGTGTCAACTCCCTGGAATGTATCTATGGATCCTTCCTATCAAATCTATCCATCAACCTCCGAGTAAAATCCAGGTATGAAGTGATGTTGATATGTCCCAATGTAGCTAAACCATGGTACCACCACTCATGGTGCTCTCCATCCAAATGCAAGGTAGCATACTTGATGGCTTTTGACTCTGTCATGGGATTGAGTTGGAAGTATGTGTCCAACTTCTAAATCCACACCCTAGCAGTGGATTTGCTAGAGCCATCAAAGTAAGGAATTAACAACTTCCCAACTTTCCTTCGAAGCTCCCAACTTTGTGGGCCCCTGTTGAAATCTCTAGGCCTATTCATGTACTTGATACTATAGAAATATTGTAAAGACATGGTTTCCTGAAACTCATCACCAAGAGCCTGATACTCCCTAAAAAAATCTATGAAATATTCCCCTTTTCCTTTGTTTCCTTTGATTTCCCGCTTGTTGTCCTTCCAAAAAGTGAGGCATATGAGGTCTAGGAGTCACTCTACTAGTGGACCCAATGTGATTATGTGTAGGGACATGTGTGCGGCTCCCTTCAAAACAGTTTCCATTTTGACCATGGCTGCTATTAGTTCATCTTGAACCATCATTAGCTACAATGTTTTGGTTTCCTTAAGTATTTACCACAAGCTGTGTGAGAAGATCAACCATCTGTTGTTGCCACCTTTATATGTTACTTTGTACCCTTACTCTTTCATTTTGTGCCCTTGCCAAGTCATTTAAAATATGGATAGGGCCATCCTCTGGCTGTTCATTTATGCCCCCCATGTCTCGCTCTTCTTCTAACTCTAAATGGAATAAGTTTTCAACCCCTCTATCCCTTCTTCTCATGTATGTGATGTGTATTCTATCTCCTAGAATCATCAAGGTAACATGCAATACATAGGCTAGAAGGAATACCAACTTTGATACCACTGTAATAACCCTCCCTAGTTAGTTGATGTAATATGTGTTTTCTATTATTACACTCTAGGAATTTTTGGTTAAGGTATTTCTTCAAACAATTCACTGCAATGCTTAGTACCCCATGAAGTAACCCCCTTTTTCCTTACTGTTGTTGGGATTTAGTTTGTTCTTGGCTTATGACTTCTGTCAAACACTTGTCAACATACTCATAACCCATGATAATACCCCTTTTATTGGTTATTGTAGTGTTAAGGGTGATTTTTTTATTGGTGACTTTTGTCAAACACTTTGGTTGTAGGTTCACTTTCAATGTAGAACACCTCTTATTGTTGTTGTTATATTTCTTGTTTGTTTGCTAATATGATTATGGTGTTTGCATAGGGTTTTGGTGTGCCACAAGAGATTTTATCATCATCATCATCATCATCACANACACACACACACACACACACACACACACACACACACACACACACACACACACACACACACACACACACACACACATATATATGTGCGACAGTGAGAACATAACATATTTTCTCTATTTATTATTAATCCTAGTTGAACAATGATAATAACAAAACAACTCACAAATTTGGGTTGATCTATTATTGATCTTGCTTGGAATATATTTGCAACTAGTGGCATTGTTTGACTGAAAGAACAGAGGTAACGATTGTCTTTGTAATGGTTGTTGATTCGCCCCTCTAAACCGCAAGAACTGTTGTTCAATATGACCTCCCAACTCTTCACAAATTGTTGTCCAGGAAGGATTCAATCACCACATAGGGGAATACTTCCCCCACACATACAAACACGGCCAACACAATAAGTTTTGGCACCCAACAAGAAGAAAATCGATTGTTGTAGAAGAACTCAACCTCCACAGTAAAAAATAATGCCCTTCCTATAGAGAAATGCACCCCTACAACATAACTCGCCCCCCTACAAGTAGATCTTGGCCTCTCCCACCAAAAATTAATCCCACACATGCAAACTTAGCCTCCCTCACAAAATTACTCTGCCCACACACAAAATTTGGCCTTTCCCACAAAGGAACTCGACCCTCATACCAAAATCGACCTCCACAAATCCAATTTGCTCAAAAGGTGAATCAATCTTCTCCAAGGAAAGTCAGCTCCACCTCAAATAATCTTTTGCAACTAGGTGAAATGGGTGTCTTCAATAGTAAATCTAAGTGAATAATCTGAATGATCTCCCCTCGTAATGGCTAGGGTGGGATATTTCACCACCGAAACCTTATCAGCTAAGGTGGAATATTACACCACCGAAACCAATTGAAACAAGGGTTTCACTCCAAACCCCAAAGGCTTCTAGAGCTCTCCAAATCAAGATAAAAAATAATCATCAACATAATGAGAGAATGAGCTCTCATATTTCTTTTATCCGTCCAACCTTTTTGTTGACCCTTTTACCTTTTTACCTTCACTTAAGTGATTAAAGTGACTTTATAAGGTTTATTGACTTTATTCTTCATGTCACTTTTTAATTACTCAATGCCACTTTATAATGTAGCTTCTTCCTCCAAGTGACATCAAATAATTAATCTATTAATCCCCCTTTTAATCAACCATGGCCTACGGGAATCAAATAGACCACTAAGTTGTCCTCCTAGAGTGATTATTTGGAAGGGGACATTACAAACATCTCTTAAATGGTTTACATATGTTCATATTAAATCTCAATCTCAAAATATTTATAACACAATCAATATTCATAATTGTCAACTCATAAAAACAAAGGAGATTTTGGAAAGCTTCACTTTAATCTTTTTTATCGTTTAAAAAAATGTTAAAGCAAACCAATTAGCTCCTAATTATTTTTACTCGAGGTTTGGTCTTAGTGAATGGTCATCGTCATTATCAATATCATATTGTTTTATTGTAAATATTAGTTTTCATTACACTCTTTAATTTCAAAACAAAAGTAATTAACACTTAACACTTAGTCTAGATGGAAGGTGTCACCATTCCTTGATATAGGTTTTCATTTATTCACTTGCAATGATTCTTAGCTTGAAGAGAAATAATATGCATTTGTCCATAGCATCTCCACTTGAGGGCGAGCTCATTCAAACATACCTCATTATTGGAGGCTATCAATATGCACCCAACAACAAAGCATTTAATGCTCTATATGTTGGGATATATATTGTCTGATATAAAACACCTTTAAATCGAACGATATATATCCCAACATATAGAGCATTAAATGCTCTGTTGCAGGGTGCATATTGTTTGCCATTATTGGATGGCATGAAAGTTGAGTGCAATCTCCATTAATGTGGCTATTTCATAAATTTGAGAAGTATACCTATTAAGGATATAAACACAAATGTATTAGTTTCCATGGCACCATAACCTGCCATCAACACGTGGAAATAAAATCTTTTAATTGTTAATTGTTTAGTGTGTTGTGTTTCTCCATTACTACAAGTGATAATGTAAATGCTTGCAATTTGTTGGTACAAATGCTTATCTCTTTTGATGATAAAATTTTGATTGAAGTTTTCATCTCCCTTTTATGGCATATGTGGATTCTCATCAAAACCATTGGTAAAAAAATTCTTCAAATCCCTTGGGTACAATCTCAAAGCTTAAACTATCTCATTGAAGCATCCAAAGCAGTAAAAATGACCTTCACATACTCTTGGTACAAACAACACATAGATGGATGGGGCATTCAAGGCCCTAGACAACATGTCCATATGTTAACCAACTTCTTTAATTGATAACATATCTCCAATATAATGATTTTTTTCCAGTTTTAAAATACAACATTCTTCTTCCTACAATTACAATAATATTCCGATGTATATTTACTTTAATTGTTCACTAGCTTCATTCAAATTCAACTAATTATATTTAAACTTATTAGTTATTTAGAAAACGAAAATCAAACTTTCTATATGTCTAAACATTATTATTTTTTATATATTGACATTGATGATGAAAATTACCATCCACTAAGACCAACTTTGGTCTCCTTGTTGAGACCCTCAATGAAACCCAAGCCATGGGGCTTGGGGACCCCCAAATTTTTTAAAGTATCGTCGATTGCATCTTACTAGTCTTTGTAACTCAATCTCTCATGCAATTGGTGCTCTTATATAACTTTAGGCCCTTGATTGGTTTGCTTGATTGATCTTGTTACGTGAAGTCTGCATGAATGTTGGGGTGCCTTGTTGATGATTAATTGACAATGATTATTGGTCTTTATGTCTTCTCCTAAGGTACTCCAACTCATTACCTATTTGTAATTGTCTTGATTTGCATAATAGTTTATTATGGCATTGCATACTCTTTGGTCTCATTACTTCATTGAGTTCCTTTAATTAACAATTGGAATATCATCATTTGTTGCTTCAAATCACTTTGCTTTTCTTTAGGTTGTGAGAATCTTTGACTAAGTCAATTATTTTTAATTGTTATGCTACATTTCCTAAAGTGATTTTTTTTCACCATGAGACACACTTGTTCCCTTATTCGACCTTGCCTCTTTCATGAAGTTACTTCTATTGATTGATGTTGGGTTGTTATATTCTTTACAGTAAAAGTCAAAGATCAAAGTGATTGACCGGGAAAGGTTGAAGTAGAAGTGATCGACAACAAGTCGAGAGGTCAACCATCAAGAGATCGCAAGGAGTTCATGTGGCAACTGATTGAAGACCGAATGGAGGTCAACTAGTAGTCGATTGTAGCAGAATATCGAGATTCGAGGGATATGTATACAATGATCTGAGTGGATCTGTAACCATTTTTGGGTGCCATGATTTAGGGTTTTGCCTATTGTAAATCCTATAAATAAGGCATGTTGTAATTGTATTAAGTTGATGAATCATAAATCATTAGATCAATTTATTAGAGGTTGTTGGTCATGTAGATGTAATCCAAATTGGTTGTTCTTATGTAAGCAAGAGGGAATGATGGCGATTATGACTTATATGCAGACCATGTTAGTCATGTAGCCCTTTATTTTGATTGAATAAGACAACAAGAGAGCAAGACACTCAATGAATATTGGTTTTCCCATTTGGGTTTCCAGGGTAAAATCTATGTGTACTATGTGATTGCTTTGTCATTTACTTTCTTGATTAAATCTGTCTCCTTCTCTTTTGTTAGGTTTAGTGTGGAAGCATATTTCCTAACATGTGGTATCAAAGCTAAGTTCGTAGATCTTGTATCTGAGCTAAACACTAGGTCTAGTGAGAGTTGTAAGTCAGAGATCTTTAAAGTTGCACATGAAAGAATGACAAGTAGTTCGAGGATAAAGATCAAAAAATTCAATGGCAAGAATTTTGAGCTTTGGAAGCTTAAAATTGAATATCTCCTTGTAGATCTAGAACAATGGGCAGTAGTCTGTCCAAGTACCATTCTGACAAGTATGTTGGGGGAAGAATGAGAGAAACTCGAAAGAAGGGAAAGGAGTATGATTTGCGTGTGTCTTACAGATTTGACGTTGTTAAATGTCTCAGGTGAAGAATTGACCAAGAAACAATGGGAGAAGTTGGGAATCTTGTACCAGACGAAATCCCTGGTAAATAAGTTATTCCTTAGAAAAAAACTATATCTTTTGAGGATGAGTGATGGTAGCTCGCTAACTGAGCATTTGAATGCATTCAATACTGTAATAAGTCATTTATGATTTGTAGATATTAAAATCACCAAGGAGGAGAAATTTGTTAGCATATTGTGTTATTTGCCAAACTCCTGGAGTAGCTTAGTCGTGGCTATAGGGAATAATTCGACCACATTAGCACTAGAAGACATGGTTTCATATCTATTATCAAAAGAAATGAGATGGAAGAACATGGAAGAATCAACCAAAGATTCCTTAATGGTGAGAGGTCGGCCGATTGATATAGATAAAAGAAAATTCTCTAGTAGAAAGTCTAAGTCAAATGGTAGATCTAAATCCCAGTTCAGTTGACAAGAAGATGTTGGAAATGCGGTAAAGTTGGGCATTATAAAAAGGACTCTAAGTCGAAGTCAATAGAAGTCAGTACAAGATCCGACGAGAAGTAGTCGACTGATAGAAAGACTACTCCAAATAAAGGAGGCGATGTGTATCTAGTGTCGACCAATACATAGTCAGATCATGATGTTTGTGTTGGGTGAATTAATTGTTGTAATAAAACCCCCTTTTACTTGTCAACCAGCTTCATAAACTGATGAGTTGTAAACACAGTATGTGTAGGTAAAGGATCGAAGTTTAAATTACTCCAACTATTCTAACTTCTCAAGAGATAAACAAACCATGCTTCAAACCAATAGTTCATTGAAATACCACCAGGCAAACCTGAAAATGTCCACATAATGAATATCAAATATGAGCAAAAAAAGGAATAACTTATATGTCATGCATAGATTCTATGATCTATGCATGATCATGTTCTCTGGTTTGTTCTCATCTTGATTCTCAGTCTGTAGGTGTCAAGGATTCACACACTAAAAATAAAAGTGTTGATAGAAAACATGAAGGAGGTGGCTAGTAACTAGTTTTTTTCATCATATCTCCTTCTAAGATCCAAAACACAATCTTTCACTTTAAGAGGAAAAGTGTTCATTCTTTTCTATATGAGGTTAGATATGGCAATAATAATCCCAATCACTTGTCAAAAACTAACAAAACCGAGTGTTAACTATGGTCACAAGTTTTACTCCAACTGATTTCTTTAATCGGTCAACTATAAATATGTTGAATCCCTATTCAATGCTACTGATCTTATATTGAATCCCTTAGTGTAGAGTTAAATCTCATGAACAATAAATATAAGACTTGACCCATAATTAATATACTCAATGAAATGAACATGTGGTGGCATTGCACTCCCTTTATACAAACAATTTGCTTACACAGATGTGTGACTCCGCTATCATGCACTGCTTAGTATTAATTATGTGATTGTAATAATAACAAGAACTTCTGAGAAGCAGTCAACAATCCTTCAAGATCAATTCTCACAAGGAAGTTTAGGATGTATCCAGGTTTGGATGTCATTTTATAAGTGATTAAATTGAACTTTACTGGGTTGTATGATCTATTTGTAAACAAGGTTGTGAAACTTGCATCAACCAGAAAGCTCAACAATGATTTCAAAAAGGTAGAAAACCACTAAAAAATAAATCCTTATCCCTCGAAATATGCAAATGTCATTGTTGGATGTCTCCAGAGGTCACACAACTAGAAACTATGTCACTCATCAACAAAAATCATGAAATTGTTCTTAGGTGGAAAATCCTACAGTCAACTTTGCAAATTATGCTTTAATGTTGTAGGAATTTAGATCAGACAACCAAACTGAGAGAACACAAAGTTGTTATGCACCTCAATAGTATTTCACTTGTTCATTAAGTTTCTTGTCCTCATACAAATATGACTCTCACCATAGTTTTGTGAATGATTTTCAATGTGTGTGTTTGGTTACTGCAAGAAGTTAAAGTGATTATTTATTTCAGATTTAACCTTACAACAAAACCCTAAATGCACTCGTTCCTATTCGAATGTCCATATGTCTTAACAATGATTAAATAATCTTTGACAAGTTGGATGATTGTGATAACCTAATTTCTTTGTATGGCATTCACCAAAAGAAACTCAGCAATATAAATCATGAAATTAACTCATAAATTCAATATTCATCCACTTAGAGACATGACAAAGTTAATGTGTTAACAATAAGATAAATCCTAGTCATAATGTAGGATTAATTATGCAATCTAAGTCAAAGGGATTTCTCACCCAAATCAAAACTTAATGTCTGAAGATCACCAAGAATTCAAACAAATGGAAATCCTGTAAACACACACATAATCTGTAATTCCAATATTCAGATTAATCCCTACAACACAGAAAGAAATGGATGCAATGAAATAAACTAAGTTAAAGATATAATTTATCTCTGCGTCCTTGGAATTGGTGGGCCTTTTCCAATATTGGTAGCGAGCTGTAGGAACTCAAAAACTCACGAACAAAGAGACCATAAACCAAAAATGTAGCCTCTATTAAGAACATAATATCATCAAAGATTACAATGCTTGCATCACATTCATAAGAGCCTGATAATACTAAACATCAATAACACTTGTATATTCCACAATCACAAAATTACAAAAGTAATGTTCAACCTCAATTTACACAACAAATATGTTTTTATAGAAAACCCCTAGGTTATGGATGAAATCGACCTTCTATGTTCTCGTGGAACAGAAAGGCAATAATAGTTACATAAAAATCATCAAATCGAACTGGCTTCAATTCTTTCCAACCACTCATACAAACTTGGTATAGTCAGATCAAGGTTTTGATCTCGTTTGTTATTTGTGTGACGTTGGACACATACGAATAACAACCAAAATAGCGTGGATCTCGAACCCATGAACAACCCGGCTATTGGAACATTCACCCTCTTTTTGACTTGGAACCCCGCATTGACAAGAAGAAGTCCGGGCACGAAATATTAGGTCAACATCCATGTTGGCATTTAGACCTCCAATACTCAAGTGGCCAAATCCAATCTGAGCACACACACATATTTGAATCTCCAAACTTTGGTATTGAAACAACTGTGGTACGAAAACAACACTAACATTCCTCATTAGTAAAAATGTGCTTGAAAACTCCTACTAATTCATCAAGAACTTAGGAATAATGATAAAATAAACAACTATACCTCATGGTACTTGTTAAGAGGGTCTTAGGATTAAAATCACAAAAAAAGATGATATTAGGGCTAGGATTAGATGTAAAAACATAGTATAAGTGGAAAAAGGAGTGTCTGGATGATGGAAAAATAGGGGTTCAATAGTTAGGTTGATCGACTCTGGAGCATCCTTTCATATGATACCTCACAGAGATTGGTTCTGTGAATATGAGAGATATGAAGGGGTAGATGTGCTCTTGGGGGATGACTCGACAACCAAAATTGTTGGATGGGAAAGAGTCCGACTGATACTGCAGGATGGGAGGAGTAGAACTCATCCAGGTGTGCTACATATTCTGGGTTTGGAAAGAAACATGATATTTGTCAGCAAGATGAGTGATGCAGGAGTGCACACTCTATTTCAGAAGGATATGTCCAAAATGGTTAGGGGTGCGATGGGCTTAATGAAAGGAATTTGGATTAGAACCCTATACAAGTTGTTAGGGAATGTCAAATCGACTAGATGCAACAATATTATTGTTCATGAAGTCAACTGGACTTTGACTCGACTCGACTCCTCTTAGGCTAAGTCGATTCAAATCGAATTTTCGGTGTGTCATCAAGTTGACTCGACCATGTTATGGCACGAGAGGATGGGACACATTAGAGAAAAAGGACTTCGAGTTATGCACAACATGTTAAGCTTTTATTTTTTATATTAGGTTATTTCCAAATTACATGAGCATTCAATGCATTTCTAAAACAACAACATAAAAAGGATCACTGAAAGAAACATGATCACAAGGTACACAACATTTTATCCCAGGAAACACTCATGGGGGAGAAAACCCATCAAAACTTCCGCAATAGTAGATTACCAATACAATGTCGAGACTAAGACCAAAACACCAAGACTGAGCATGCACCTCTCTTCTCCTTTCTCCTGCAACTGCAACTGCCTTCAAGATATGCGCACTAGATGAGTGAGTGTGAGTGTGCATAAGTGAGGCACCATCCTCACATATAAATACTAGTTGAAGAGGCGCTAGGGTTATGTCTCTTCACTTAGTGGGGTTGACTTCTCCTAGAAGTGGTTAAAACCACTTTATAAGTACTAGGGGTTGACTTTACAAATACCAATATACAAATGCAGTTTGACCAATCCACAGAAGGGGATTTGATCTTATACAAGACCCGACACGATCAACCCACAAAAGGGGATTTGATCTATAAGATAATAACTCGAAATTAATTAGAATATTCTTCAAAGTTACAATATTTCAACACAACAAAGGTATGGTCGAAGGTTTTCCTAATTGTAATTTAGAAGTCAATTTTTGTGAACATTGCATACATGGAAAACAAAATCGGGTTAGGTTCATGTTATTGCACAAATTGTAGGTTGGGAAAAGCCCGACCCAATCCACCAGACGGTGATAATGGTGGGAGAGTTTACCCACTGTCACCTCAGATAAACCCTCCCCTCTCTTTAATGAAGGATAAGTCCAACACAAGGGGGGGATCTAGGGTGACCCTGGGTCACATGAGATGGAAAGGTGAGATTATGGAAGTGATGCCCCTATAGGTCAAGTTAGTAAGGGAAGAATGGATTGGTAACAAGTCTCGAAGATGGTCTATGGTTGCCAAGAGTTTGGGTACCTGCGAAAGAGAATTGTACATGCCCGAGACACAAGAAGAAACACACATACAAGCTCAAAGTTAAGTGGAAAATCAAGTTAAGGTTGTTATCCCTAATTACAACAATAAACAATAATATTTATCAACAAGTAAATGATTGTTAAAGTTCCTAACAAGATGCTAAAATTCAAGTAAATGATGCAAGAGATAAGCTAGCAATCACTAGTATAACTCAAGTATGAAAGCATAAGACTTTAGCAACAAACTATCACTTTTATAAACAAGTATTGCAGAGATATTTTACCAGCCTTATGGCTGTAGCAAACTATTGTTAAAACAAGTAAGTAAACGACCCAAAAAGTGCGGGGAGGCTAGTAGATTATGTTAGGATATTTAGACACTTAGGAGTTAGTTAAGATTTACTTGGTCTAATATGTCATTAGGTAAAAGTGTGTTTCTTTAGTATGCATTAGTATGCATTTGTAGTTAGGCAATCCGATGGTCACGATATGTTCCCGACATAGAGTGATCTGACGGTTCATACTCTCCTCGATCTTAACGGCCATTGATCCGTGGCTTAACACCCGATTGGTCCATGATCTCTATTTAAAGAGCATGGAGGGTCATTTGCCGATGATCGATTGTGAGAAATTCTCTTGTAAAATCTCTTTGTAATCTTTTTCTTTGCATTAATAAACTTCTTCAAGTGGTCGCGTTGGCTGGGGCCGTGGATGTTTCCCCATAGGGGTTTTACCACGTGAAAACATCGGTGTGTTGATCTTTGATCTGGTTATGTGAGTGGTTACTGAAGGTGTTCTTCCTCTGTTGGAATACATGTGTTGTCGAACATGGTATCAGAGCCTGTTTGAAGACCCGCTCCTGTTGTAGATCGAGATCGTGAAGCCGAGTTGCCTCATCTCCATTTTCTGGATTTTCTGTACATTTCTGGGCTGAAATGACTGTTCCATTTCGTCCGAAGCACGCTTTTCATTCAGGAACACTTTTCGTTTCACTCGAAAAGGTTTCCGTTTGTCCAAGATACGGCCATTACAATCAGAATCCGGAGGTATAAAGTCTGAATACGCATTTTTAAATTTTTGCAAAGTTTTGATTTTATTTCGGTTTGTATTTTTTTTTTCCCAGCTGCTACTCTTTTAGATCTGCGTATGCTCTTTGCCCCGCGCCTTGTGCGATCTCGGCAAATCAGAAACATATAGGAAAAGGTGCATCTTCCAGGTAAGCTAACCGAGATCTAACCCTTGTTGTCATCGAGAAGTGAAATTTTTTTCTTGTGTGAAAAGAGTTTTTTTTGGAGCATGCTCTCCAAGGCCGTCTTCAACAACAACATTTTTGGAGCATGCTCTCCAAGGCCGTCTTCAACAACAACAACAACAACAACAACAACAA
>ML796553.1:257049-309941 GCA_009831015.1 Picea engelmannii
AGGTAAAAGTGTGTTTCTTTAGTATGCATTAGTATGCATTTGTAGTTAGGCAATCCGATGGTCACGATATGTTCCCGACATAGAGTGATCCGATGGTTCATACTCTCCTCGATCTTAACGACCATTGATCCGTGGCTTAACACTCGATTGGTCCACGATCTCTATTTAAAGAGCATGGATGGTCATTTGCCGATGATCGATTGTGAGAAACTCTCTTGTAAAATCTCTCTGTAATCTTTTTCTTTGCATTAATAAACTGCTCCAAGTGGCCGCGTTGGCTGGGGTTGTGGATGTTTCCCCGTAGGGGTTTCACAACGTGAAAACATCGGTGTGTTGATATTTGATCTGGTTATGTGAGTGGTTACTGAAGGTGTTCGTCCTCTGTTGGAATACCTGTGTTGTCGAACAAATTATAGGGGGATTTTATTAGCAATTTTTTACGATTGAAATGTGAGTTATAACGAAGAATAGAATAATTTGTTGCAATCTTAATGCTTGTATATCTTATTGAGTTATAGCTCCAAGAAGACCAGGGAAAAGAAGATGCCCTAGAGGCCTTAACAACCTCAAAGCATCAAGAAAATATTCCAACTTAAACAAGATCAATATCTCTTTAAATCATGTTTACCAAAGCAAACAATTTATTTCTCCACTGCAAACTTCAGATTAGTGCCTTTAAAATTTGTGTGAATGGAGTCTTGAAAGTATGAGTTAGATCCACAATGTCCCTAGGGGTGTAAACCCTCTTACTCCCTAGGGCATGCAAATCAAACTAAGGTAAATCTAGGAGGGTGTACACCCTTGTAGTCCTCCTAGCAACTTTGCAAAAAATGACTTCAAATTGCAAATAACATAAACCTTGGTGGCGGGTGTATTCTCTTGTACTCCTACTCCTCCAAGGGTTTAAGACAATAATATCAATGAAATTAGTAGAAAAAAATCAACACATGCATACATTTCCTTACCAATTCCACAATAACAAAGACCAAACCCGAGTGTACCAAGTAATGTCCATCCACAAGCAATAGAAGAAGTCTCCAAGAGGTGTGCACCACCTTAGCTAAAAAATTCACCAAGAGCGATCACCAAAAATCATTTGCACAATAGAGAGATGTCCAAATTTCCCAACTAGGGTGCAATTTTCAGCCACAATAGTCTTCCCACAATAGGAGGGTTGTTATTGGACAAATTGGTAAGTGCAGACACAAACGAATCTCCCTAGCTTCACCCCAAAACTAGAAAAAAACAAGACAATATACCAAACTTTCCTTAGATTTCAAATATCAAATAAGAAGAGGGTCCAAAACATAGATTTTAAATGTTGTAGACCTGACCTTGCCAATGTGATCCCAACTCCATCGTAAGGCTTATAGAGAAGTATCTGCAAAGAAACACAAGCCAACGAAGACAAGAATAATAGAGTCTATTCGATATGAAACTATGTACGTGATCAAGGAATCATACGATATGGACAAATAACGTTAATATAGGAAAGAAAAAGTATGTATGTATTAAAGAATGTGGAAGAAAGATACAACCAGATGCCTTGATGTTGCCGGACTCCTTCCAAGAGTTCCTTCCTTCCCACACACTTCTGCTCCACGAATTATGAGATCAACAATCTATCTTGACAAAGCAAAGCTCAAAGCCAACATAGGCCCAAAAAATCCAAGCTACAAAACTCAAGAACTAGCCATTCCCCCAAAACTCCAAAAGCTAGCTTTCCCCATGAGAAATCCCCTCCTTTTATAAACTGAAAAGGATAGAGTGAGGTGACTTAGGTCCAAACCAATCAGAAGCCAACTCACCCTCGAAACTTTTGTTCTAGAAGCATCGAGAAGATTCTCTTTTTCTTTCGTACGAAAAATCGTCGCACCCTTAACATTGAGTAAATTGCAACGACGTCACAGGCCACTATGCTGCAACGTGCGATAATCCTAGATCATCACACCCTTAACACTAAGCAAGGTGCGACGATCCATATTCATAAGGTTTTTACAAGGGAAAATATAATTTCATCTCTTTGGGAAAATTCATCTTCATTCTTCTTCAGGGATTAAGGCAATTGATCCTTCTAAAGACAAAGGATAGGTTTACATCATTAACAGTCATAGGGGTGATGAAAATAATATGTAACAATGAGCCCCCCAAAGTAGAATAGAGTGATAGCTGAAATACTTTGTCGAGTGTGTGTTGGGAACAAGGAACACATCGGTCATAACCCTGCCAACAAACAAGGAAATACAATACAATAATATATCATCATTGAGGTAGGCAATCCCATACTCATAATACAAATGACTCAAAGCATAAATGATGACATATAAAGATCCATGTCAAGTAACACAGGTCATGGCCACCAAACATACACTGTGGATCCATGCCAATATGAATCAAATATGAACATAGCCACCAAAAAATACACTGTGGATCTATGTGTTAAAGGCTCAAATTTGAACATAGCCATGGGACATACATAGTGGATCTATGCAACAATACAATCTAAATATACTCTAACACAACTTGAATCTGTCAGAAAAGATTCAGGGTCTTCATCTCCACCACTCTATAGTACGAATCTAACTGTGTGAATACACGTGTTGAAGTCGAACATGGTAGAAACCAGTTGATTACCGATCATTAATGAACACTATTAACAAGTGCGAGGGAAATCACCATCAATGTCAATGACTCCCAAGGTACACTAGTACAATCCAACGGGTGCAAATTTGTGATTTGAAGTCGAACACTCAGCGAAATCTCCTGATCAGGGGTCAATAATGAAAACCCACTGTTGAAAGTGAGGAAACCTGCCATTGAGGCATGCAAGTTCCAAGGTACCAATTAGTTTCTAAGTCTAATTCCCGGATAATGAATTGGATTTGGCAGGAAAAGACTCGTCAAAGGAGGGCCGTAATGTATCCCCCATCAATGACACGAAACAGGTAAAAAGATTTGAAGTAGATCAGAGTAACAAGTGATTGAGGACTGATTCAGGGATGGCCGACGCAATAGAAGACTTAAGGACTGCAGAAATGGCCAATGAAATAGAAGGCTTTTTGGTTTGAACTTCTCTTTGAACATATTGATGAAATGATAATTGTCTTGGCAACACTGACTCAAAAATAGGGATCACAAACTGAATTGTAATCTTATAAAGGAGTCTGATCAAGAGATAAGCAAATTTTTGAACCTAGACACAAAGTGAGTGAAAGAGTGTCATGTTCAAAAGCAACTCACTTCCATAGAATATAGGTTTAGAAACATTTCTTTCTCAATTCCCCCCCACCATTTATGGCGAGTACCTCTTCATTTTTACACAAGCTTGAGGAGGATAACATATGCTTGAAATATAAGCTCATCCTTTGGATGAGTCCCTCGGAGTATTTTTAACAAACCCTACGAAGGAGTGGTTTAGTCCCATATGGGTCTTTCGATGCTTGTTTTATGAGTCCAAAGAAAGAAAACTCAGGGGTTTTTCATGTTTAGAGAGACTGGAAAATACTTAAAGAAAAATCCAAAATGTATTTTTTCGTAAATTAGTATGACGAGATCGAAAAAGAGATAATATACTGCTCATCAAACATTTTCTTTGAATACTTTTACGAGCGTGAAAAAAAACAAGGTCGCTCGACAATCTTTTCATGTTTGGAGAGTCTGAAAAGAGCTTAAAGGGAACTCCAGGGGGTTCCTTTTTGTATAACCTTTACGAGTCGGAAAAAGTGATAAGAGTTTACTCGGTTACATTCTCAGATATTTACGAGCACGAGAAAGAACAAAGACTGAGCTCGGGATTGTTTTCATTTTTACGCAATCTTAAAACAAAACAAAACTATGCTTGGAATAGATTTTATTTTTACACAAGCTTAAAACTAAACAAAACTATGCTTGGACCTAGTTTCATTTTTACACAAGCTTGAACTAGAGGAAACTATGCTTGAGGTAGGTGGTTTCATTTTTACACAAGCTTGAACCAGAGAAAACTATGTTTGTGACTTCCCAAC
Source organism: Picea engelmannii (assembly GCA_009831015.1). Taxonomy (NCBI): domain Eukaryota; kingdom Viridiplantae; phylum Streptophyta; class Pinopsida; order Pinales; family Pinaceae; genus Picea; species Picea engelmannii. The sequence goes on from ML796553.1 coordinate 261,054, forward strand.
ACATTATCCAGGGATGGTTTGTACTCTACCCTCAACTTAAGAAACTAGCGACTTAACTTCAACATGAAGTCTAGAGGCTATAAGCATTTTCCCCCAAGATTCATTTCTTCTAGCGACACATGCGAATGAAATGAAGCTTCAAATACTATACGTAACGAAGTACTTGACTCAATCGAAGAGGGGGGAAATCTATTTCATTTTTTAAGGAGCTTGACACAGGAAGAGGAACTATGCTCGAGAATCCAGGTTCAATCCCTAGACCTCCATTTCATTTTTTAACGAGCTTGACACTGGAGAAGAACTATGCTCGTAACCTCTGTTTCATTTTTAACAAGATTTAAATTAAAAAACCATGCTCAAAGTTGGTTTCATTTTTTAACGAGCTTTAAATCAGAAAACCATTTTCAAAGCTATCTTCTTGATCATGGTTTCCAAGAGGACAATGCTCTGGAAGGACACCATGCAAGGGACAAAACTCGGTCATGGCTTCCAAGAGATCTCCACTGGATGAAAGAAACACACTCTGGAAGGAAGACATGTCGAGGGCTGCGACAGGGGTAAGGAGATCAGGCTCTAAAATCCCTATTGAAGAGATCACCATGTCAACTACCGGATCCAAGTCATAAGAGATTGAGCTTACTGTGAGAGGCTCATCTTCATTGGTAGTTGAAGGCATGGGAGACAACGCCACATAATTGACCTATGGTGGGGGAGATGTCATCTGCATATAAGAACCGTTCAGGGATGTCGTTGGGTTGATAATCAAATCAGGGCCAACAAAGGAGAGTTGATCAATAGTTACAAGTCTTCCTTTGTGAGGGAAATATATCACATGAAAAAGAGTGGACACGATAACTTTCATGGCATAGACATAATCTCGCCCAAGGAGTAAATCAAAATCCAAGGGATCGTGGACTACCATGACATCAATAAACACAGTTTTCCCTCCCAAAGTTACGGGAGACTAAGGAAGGGTCCCTAAAGGTTGATTGGTTCTTCTGTTAAAAGCTAACAGATTCTGTGTAACCCACACAAGTTGAGGACAACCCAAAGCTTTCCAAGCGATATAGGACAAAATACTAATGGATGCACCTTCGTCTATCAACGTCTAAGGAACATCCTAACCACAAACCTGTACTGTAATCTTGAAAGGAATGTGAAAGGGAAGACGAGGTCCAATTAGGGCACCCCAATAAAAAAGGATGGACTCATTACTTGGAGCAGGTTCTACGGGAGAAGGAGGAATGCTCTCCAACACGGTAGAGTTTGTATCACAAATAAATACATGAGAAATATCAGGTTTACTCTTTAGTGGGAGAGTGTGACTGACCAGTGACAAGATCAGATCAATCACTTGGGTTTCATTCTTCAAGTGGAGAATGGGGTTGACAGATGGAAACTGATCGACTGCTTGGGTTTCACTCTCTAACGAGAGAGTGGGATCGACCAAAGATGGGATCAGATCGACCACTTTATCAACTGGTCCAACTAAGGACATGACCATATTGACTACCTGATCAACCAGACTGACCGACGAAGGGATCGGATTGATCATGCCATCAACGACAGGTGGGTTGAGAGTAAGGTTGCAGTAAACAGGAAAAAGTTGAGGCTGGGAAACAGTCATGTCCTCCAGTAATTTCAAGGCTTTGTCCATACGAGGGTAAAGGTGATTTTGATGACTCCCTCCGCATAACATACACGAGAACTTGACTCTACTTTTCTTCTTCCCAATGGTATATTGACTATTTGATGGGAGACTATCAACATGTTGATCAGAGGCTGATGACATGGGTTGGAGAAGATGTGTAGACCATGCTTATATAACCTTGGATAGACCAGAGCAATCCTTAAGAAGATGGCTACCCTTACAAAGCCTGCAAGGGTACTTGGGCTTATGGGTTGTTTGGGCGATGTTGGCATGATCAACACTCCCAACATGATTATCAATAACTAGTTGTTTTCCAACATGTCTGGCAGTGGTTGGAATTTTGGACCCTTGCGTATTTTTCTTCTTCTTAATCTTCCTTTTCTACTTCTTCTTATCTACCGGGTTACTAGCTTCAGAGCTTTCACTTGGTGAAGAATATGAAATGAAAGAAGACCTTGCAAGTGAAGAAGGAAAATAAGATATTACTGGTGAAGAAGGTAAAGGATCAACATGAGGTTGATGTTCTCGGGGGGAAGTGCTTACAACCGAATCACTTGCTGCATTCAGGCTTACCCGAGTGGAAAACAACCATACTGGTAACCCAATTTGTGAGACCTGGAAGGCTCAAAGTAGCGATGTAAGGAGGACCAACGTTGCTTCTGCAGAGCAAGGGTTGCTTCATTGGTCATTCCGGGAACTAACGCCATAAATACAGATCCAACCTAGAGTATGCTATGGAAAATAAACAACACACACTAAAAATCTAGGAAGCAAGCAAGCAAACAAAACCTGCTCACAATGAACGCACTAGTTGGTGATGAAATCCAACGTCGTGAGAACAATGTAAGAATGTGTTGAGATAGAGCGGGTGGAAAAATTACGTTGACGACCTGATTATTGGACTTACACCATGGTGCAAGCTCCCACACATAATCATGGGTATACTCTCCAAGGATCCTGAGTGAGTGTGGCCAATGTCAATTCCAGGTACCGTGAAGACTTGCCCCTCCACAGTCACCTTGTGTAAAGACCATAAAGAGATAGGATAATAAGGTTACCAATTACGACAATGATGATTGGGGAAGAAGTCGACAGTCTGAATACGCGCACGGGAAAGGTATCAAAGCCTGAAATCTCCTCAAGAAGGTCTGCACAAGATTTTCTTCTTAAGTGACCCCCAATAATACACGCATTCAATACACTAGGACCAACAAATCAGGGTGAGTAACTCTGTTGGCCTTAATGCAACCTCGTGATTGACCCTTGTGTTAGAAGGGCTTCCCAGGACAAAATGTAATAAGTGGATTTACCGCTCGCTAGCACAAGATTCTATGTTTGTTTACAACTTTGGAAAGTTATCTTTCACACCTATTCAAAATCCCTAAAACTTAAGCTAATGTAGGTTTGCTACCAGAAAATATAAAAATGTCTAATCAATTTTTATAAGTGCTTTATTTTAAGGTTGTTGTTTACTCAAGAGGAAAATGGCGTGGACTAAATGATGTTTTGACTCTAAACAATGCAAAGAAACGAGAATGAAAATATTTCACTTCGATGAAAGCTATATTACGAGAAGGAGAAAACGTTTATCATTCCCAGACGCACAATGTCCCAAATTTTTATTAAACTCATCAATATCAATATCTTCAAGAAACGAGCCAAAGAGACTATACACCAATACACGATTCTTGCCCCCCCCAAGAATTCAAGACCAAAAATGCCAAAAACCATGCAATTTCGCTACTTCAAATGCAAAGATGCCCCAAATATAATGCAAAGCAAGAAATTAAATTTTTTGTTTACAAAGATACACTAAAAGCAATAAAGAGCTTCTTCAAAACAAAAGCAACCCAAACTACAATTTTTCTTTTAAAATGAACTATTCAGAAGAAGAAAAAAAAGGTGTTCTTTCACTAAACAATTCTAAACAAAAACAATGCTTTGTAACTGAAAGACACTCAAAGCAAGAGATCCCAAATATTTCAGAAGAAAACAAGCTAAAACAAAGCAAAGATGGACAAAAGATGATGCAAAGATGATTTCAAGTAGACTGTAATGAGACCCAACAAATCACCCCGAACACTTATCACAAATTTGGGCAAGGAAAACCACCAAAAGCTAAAAATTTTCACAATCGTCGCAGGGTGTAGGACTAACATAGTGCGTCGATCCTAAATTGTTGCAGGTCACATAAGGCCACAGTGCGATGATGCCACACTGTTTCTCAAGCTAGAATGCGTCGATCCCATATTGTCGCATTGTCTCTCAAAGAAGGGTGTGACGATCAAAGGAAAAATGGAAAAAAAATAAAAAGCATGAAGGTTTTCTAGTGAAATTAAACAGTCAGAGAGTCAATCTGGATCTCCTAGTGACTCAGAAAACAAAACCCAGGCAATTAAAGTAAAAATTCAAGACAAACTAGGAAAACAATTTCTCTTCCCCAGTATGGTCGCCAATTTTGTTATCGAACAAATCGGTAAGTGCAGACACAAACAGATCTCCCTAGTTTCACCCTAAAACTAGAACAAAACAAGACAATATACTAAACTTTCCTTAGATTTCGGATATCAAATAAGAAGAGGATCCAAAACATACCTTTGAAATGTTGTAGACCTGACCTTGCCAATGTGATCCCAACTCAGTCGTAAGGCTTATGGAGAAGTATTTGCAAAGAAACACAAGCCAACGAAGACAAGAATAACATAGTCTATTCGATATGAAACTAGTATGTGATCAAGGAATCATACAATATGGACAAATAACATTCATATAGGAAAGAAAAAGTATATCTGTATTAAAGAATGTGGAAGAAAGATACAACTGGATGCCTTGATGTTGTCAGGTTCCTTCCAATAGTTGCTTGCTTCCCACACACTTCTGCTCCACGGATTCTGAGACCAACAATCTATCTTGACAAAGTTGAAAGCCAACATAGGCCCAAAAAATCCAAGCTACAAAACTCAAGGACTACCCATTCCCCAAAAACTCCAAAAGCTAACTTTCCCCATGAGAACTCCCCTCCTTTTATAAACTGAAAAGGATAGGGTGAGGAGGCTAGGATGATCCCAAGAGATCAGGAGAGGAAACTCAGATCCAAACCGATCGGAAGCCAACTCACCCTCAAAACTTCTGTTCTAGAAGCATTGAGAAAATTCTCTTTTTCTTTCGTACGGAAAATTGTCGCACCCTTAACACTGAGAAAACTGCGACGACGTCGCGGGCCACTGTGGTGCACCCTGCGATGATCTTAGATCGTCACACCCTTAACACTAAGCAAGGTGCGACGATCCCTCTTCATAAGGTTTTTACAAGGGGAAATATTATTTCATCTCTCTAGGAAAATTCATCTTCATTATTCTTTAGGGATTAAGGCAATTGATCCTTCTAAATACAAAGGATAAGTTTACATCATTAACGGTCATAGGGGTGACGAAAGTAATGTGTAACAAGGGATATGATAAAATGACAACAGTTTGATCTCTATTTATACAAATCCTCTTAAAAGTGTTTGTCCAATTAATTTTAGGGTAAGCACAAAGTAAGGGGTCAACAACCTGTTGAGGGGCCCTAAATCCATTTAACTCAACAATAGGAACCAAACCCGCCACCAAGGCCCAATTAGACTTTGCAACGTTTAGCGGTGGAATGGTTATCCAGATCTTGCGATCCAGATGATTAATCGATGGGATTTGCGTAGTGATTGACAGGATGTCTTCTTACGAAAGCTCCTCCTTCAGTTTGAACGTACTCTTTTTGTATTTTCTCTTATAGGTGGGACCGATACGAGATAAATGCTGGTATAAACCAACTGGGTAACAAAGGGGAAATTCTTAACTACTGAAGAAGGGTGAGCTCGGGATAACCCTTATACTCAAGCATGCAAACAATGATTCTTGAACCTATGACAAGCCTAGTACTAATACATTAACCTGTTGGTATTCCAATCATTGACTGAGATACAATTATCATAAGAAAATATACATGTAATAAACGATGGAAAGAAAAATAGTTTCCTTAGCTCTAATCATTGATCACACATTAACACAATGATTTACTTATCATCATTAAAGACAAGAACTATGAAAATATTGAATTAGATAACTTATCAACAGATTCAGAAGCTCTTACTCGTTACAACATCCATTCATGAGATGAAAATTAGAAATAATTCTTCTTCAAATCCAATCACACACGCTTTTGATGAAAAATGAACATAAACTTGTATCTGGTCCTAAACAAGACTTCTCAATTAAGGTAGCTCCGAAATAGTTCTTTAAAAATCCAAAAATGAGGGTCTTTGCAAAAACCATCGACCTCGACCTCCTCTTACAGGTCGATCCCTTTATTTATAACATATTATGAACTAAAAATAATTATCAAAAGTGCAAGCTAAGTAAAACAAAACATCACCACATGGCACTTTCATCGCTCAGTCTTCTAAGAGTCATCAAATGGTCTCACTTGAGTGGATGACTCTTCTCATACTCCGACCATTTGATGAAGAGATCCTCGCATGTGTTGGCATACGAGAATATGTGTTGGTCCATTGGGGCCGGAATGATATCCTTTATCTCCACTGCACGTTCCTGATACTTGACTATTCTAGCACTTAACTGCTGCAACACTGTCCGAGCCTTGATCGGGTGTTCCATGAACTGTTGCACTTGACCTGGCACCATGTTCACCACTTTTTCTATCTCCATAGACCATGATGAATCTTGTTCGGCATGTAATTTGACTATGTCATGCAAGTCGACAAAGTCATCAGGTGTGCCAAATTCTGGAAGGTCGATGTCTCTCATCGCCCGGTTGATTTTGGTCCAACTCTTTTCGCACTCGGCCCATTTCTCTTAGATTTCTTGATGAGGATCTTAGGCCATTTTCACCCAGTATTCAACCGACTTCTTTATGCGGTCGATGTTGCTATCTCTTAGTACCCGAATGCTGTGCTCTTCGACATCTCAGCCTTGTTGAACCACGTTGATGTAGTCAATCCTTTCCACTGCTTGGTGTGCTTTCTCATACCACCTTTCCATATCCTTGCACGTCACCTGCACCATGAGGGTGTCTTCTTGGAAATCGGCTATCCCTGTAATGAAAGGGTGCCACTCATTCATAAATTTACCATAGGCATCCTGGAATTCGCTTCTTAGGAACACCACGACCTGTGTGGAGTCTTGATAATATTTCACCAAATGGCATAGATGCTCCAACTTCTTCAGTGCAACGACCGACTCCTCTTCATCCTTCCTCGCTCTATCCAGGGTGGCATCTGTGATTGCCATCCCTGCGTCGATAAGCTCATATGTCTTGGCATGCTTCATGCTAATCAGTTTCTCCTCTGTGGTGATGAGGATGGAGTGAGTCAGAGTAAGCCTCCTCTTCTTGGTGGTTCTTTTCATGATGGCTTTCCCCTTTTTGTCATAAGAGATGGCTTGTATATCAACGACCTCATCCACAGGTTTGGAGATTTGCTTCTCTACCTAGGTAAGCATGTTTCCTAGGCTCCCAACGGTGTATATATGTTCAAGACTGGGTTCTTGAACCTCTTCTGTGTGTTCTGAAAGTTCGACCTTTGGTTTTTACTCATCGGGAGGTAAAGTATCGGCTGAAATCGAAGCATCATGGGAAGGCTCAGTACTTACTTGATAATTGGCTGTTGAGATGTTGATTTCCTGCTGTGGAACTTCTTCTTCTTATTCGCACGACCCTAGCTCATCCTTCGGGCTGTCCACTTGGGTCCCTGGTACTTCGACTAGCTGAGTGTCTAAGACACTTTCGACCTTCTGGTCACTCTGTGGAAGGATTTGAATTTGAGCATCGGGAGCTGGGGAAGATGCATTTTCGGGTTCCTTTTCCTCTGTGATCTGCACCCGAGTCACCAGGGAAACCTCCAAAATCTCCTCATCATCATAGATCGTTATTAAGTCATGGAGGGGGTTTGGTGCACTTGCTCTCCCTGATGTCCTCCCTATCTCTGGCGAAGATGAAACGTCCCCTAGTGATCTGGCTAGTGGTGTTGAAACTGAAGGGTTATCCAACCTGACGATCTCTTCAATTTGTATTGGTTCTGGGTCACTTGGAGTTACCTGGCTTTCGATTAGGTTGTTGGCAGGGTTCCTTGTCATTTCTACGAGGTCCGAGTCATTTCACAACCGATCAATTACTCTCTACGCCTGTTCCAATAGGAGAAATCCCCTTGCCTATGCCTCCGATGTCATAAACAAACCCCTGTTCTGCAACTCTGTTGCCTCCGCTGCTCTGATTTCTTTCTCATCTCTAAGGGCCTCTTGAGCCGACTGCTCTATTATCGTTGTCCATTCATCTATGATTTTGGCCCTGAACCTAGTCATTTTCGGCTCGACCATCCTTTGCACCACCTCATCCCAGACTTGAGCATTTTCTGTGAAGACTTCGTCTTCGAACTTGTGAGCAAACAACCATCAAGACAACACTTTTGAAGCATGTTGCCAGACTAGGCCTTTTGGATCGTGCTTGTGGAATCGACCCGTCGAGGATCTAAATTCGAGTTGGCTCAACCCTTCTTGTTTGGCTTGAGCGGTATCCTTTACCAAATAGAAACCTATATGGAAACCATAGGGTATGAAAGCACGTTTGTTGTCCTTGACCAGGGTGGCGTTGTAGCCTTGCAAGATGGTCTGATAACATATTTCTCCTACGACGAGATGGTTTAGGACATGAGATGGTACAAGATGTGGTACTCCAGTGGCCCTGAACACCCTAATGTAGGTGGCATGCTTGTCCAAATACTAATGGCCTACCTTGGATATCATTTTCTTGGCTGCCGCCGATAGCCTTGGACATTCCTTCTTAAAAAGAATAAAATAAATTCGGGTGATGAATTCATCACAAATGAGGGAGTAAGATTTCTTATACTTGTTTTCCCACAACACATTGAAGTAGACATGGACCGGGAGCTTCGCAACATGTTAGCTCAGATTCATGTCGACGAAGACGTTCCTAGTGCACATGACATTGAGCAGGAATGTAGCCATGTAAAAAGTTGGTGCTTCCCCTTCTTTCGGGGTCTGAGCCTGTTGCACACAGATGCTTAGTTTCTTGTAGATTATTTCTCCCTAGATGAAGTTGCACCCTACGATCACAATTGTGTATGATAAAGGTATCCATGCCTTTGAAAACTTGGAGCAATCTTTCTCTCCGTACAACCGACAGATGAGAGCCATCAAGATGTATGGCTCCCTCAAGTTAACTGTACCATACCAGCCAGTGCTTTGGTTGGTGAACTTCTTGTCCTCCCTCCACTGTTATCCCATCACTTGGTTGGTGTCGTGGTGTTCATAAAACTTCACCACAAAGTCTGTGTTTAGCTGCTCCTCTAGGTCTTTGAGTTTGTAATACTTATGAACTTGTACCGGGAGGAAAAATCCGACACACTCGCCATTATCATCATTGATTAAACACTTAAGTGTGTCTGTGTGGTCGATGAGCCATTTCAGGACCTCTATGTAGGGGAAAATGGGGGTTCTGCTTACCACCATGTGCAGATACGACCGTCGTATGTTCGGGAACACCTGGTCATTGAGTACCCTTACGTCTGGATCACTGTGTGGGACATATTCCGAGTATTCTTCTCGGCTGATCCTGTTAAAGAGATCTCCCCACTGTGGGAGCACCATCTTGGACATGGTGCTTGCCTCAGTATCACCAAAGGCCAAAGGCCGGATGAAATCCTTCTTCGTTGTTGTCTTAACAACAAGTTCTGGCCTAGGGACGTATTCCAATTACTTTATGATCCTAGGAGAAGAGCCTTCACCTACCTTTGGTTCTTTCAACTTCTGTGCTCTAGGCGAGTATCTAGTGGTTGGCTTTCTTGGCGGCATTATTCCTGCAACTTAAGTAAAATTTCAGAGACTGTGTAAAAAATTGGATAAAAACATATAAATTATAGCCATGCAAAATTTACAGACTTGGATACATACCTCTGAAGCTTGTTCACACCTGGTTATTTGATAATCACGGAGTCGATACAACCTTTGAGTTGCTCTTTTTGCTCCCTCGGATGCTCAGGAATTCTCTTACACGCAGAATGATTTCGTTCACAATGACTCAAGAGATTTTAAACAAGAAAGATCTTATCATGTTGCATCAACTATTCAATCTGGGTTATGAGTGAATTTTAAATAAATCTACCGCCGAATCTCTAGAACTAAAATTCATCGTGGGTTGACAGCAGAGGCACGCGTGGTGATGTGGTCTATCGGTGATTTTGAATGGTTGTTTTGATTGGCGCACGAGGTAGAAACTAATGCAGGATCGAGTATTAATTAGCTCCTTAAATCCTCACAATCCGATCGTATCTAATTCTAAAACGTCTCATCGTGTCGCTCTTTCAGTGGATGGATCGGGGATTGGGGTTGTGCTACGAACTTTTTTGTTGATATCCTCCTGTAAAAAAAAAGGTCTGACGCTGATCGATCTTACCGTACAATGATGATGCGACAAAGCTGACTTAGAGGTGTGACTCGGACCTGGGGAATCAAGAATAACTCGGGATAGAACTAGACCGTACGACCCTCTTACTTGGTAAAGACACATGGCATTGGAGACCAGTGACTTAATTCACATGTATTAATCGGAGTCAGGACCTTCCCTAAATTATTCGTCATAAAACAAACCTTAACTTGCTAATGTCGAAAAAGTGTCCAAGATCGACGATCGGCGAAAAAACCTATCAAAGAGCTTTCGGATCGGCTTGCTTGAGAAAGTCCTGATGCTGAAAACGCATCGGGGATGACTTTTATCGTGGTCATAATGTTAGTGATGATCCTTCTAGGTTTTCCCCGGTACGAATGAAGCACATCGGGGCATCAACCATCGACGATATCTTTTCGTTCTTCGTTAACGTCTGTCCCCCTCGTCTTTTACCGACGCCGAAGGGGAATCGACTATCTATGATATCTTTATGCAAAACTTGACACAAACCAAAACCTCCTTCTGCCGATGCTGACACAAATCTGCGCTTGGCGACCGTCGTCTTCTGAGTGGTTCCCTTTTATTCTTTGAATTCCTTCCAATGTTGAATCTGAGCGCATCGGGTGAAGTGTTTGGCTGCCGATTCTTTATTCAGATGTAAAGGTCTTTTTAGTCATGGGGTTTCATAAGTTCAAACAAACCTAAATAGGTGATGAGAGTCACGAGAACAAGCAAAGACAAAACATTTCTCAAAATGAATTTGAATCAAACAGTGCAAATTATCAAGTGGTAACCAAAAAGTAAAAAGTTTGATAAAGGATTTTTAGGGTGTGTTGAGTGCTCAACAAATGGTGACTTACTGGGTGAAAGCAAAATTTATTTTCCTAAATCAGGCTTGGCTGATGCAAAAGTTGGTTAATAACTTAACTTTTTTTTTGTCAGAGCCTCTTTTACCTTGCATTTGAAATTCCCTGGTCTGTGCATCCGGGGCTGCCTTTGGGGTTTTCAACCTTTATTCCACTTTCGTTTCCTGTAACCATGACTCATGCCCCCTTTGACAAGAGTCAATTAAAGCATTCACTGGCACTGAGATTTTTAGATATCATCGTTCACTTGCTACGGTGTTGCTCCGCTGCCAGTGAGCATCCATAGCCCCAACGGAGTCACCCCGACATCACAAAACTTTCTCCGCTGCTAACGAGCGTCCATAGCCTCGATGGAGTTATCTGCATACCCTCTCCTACTGTGCACTCATTTGATATAGTTGATTTTATTTCGGCAGAATGCCCTGAGCGAGTGGGAGAGGAGGACATCTGTTATTTGCAAAATGAGATGGTTAAGGTGAATTTTTGCTAGCTCTGTCTTGAGGCACATGTAGTCCTTTACAACTTACCATCTTTCCCTTAAGGGTTTATGAGACCACCAGGTAGACACTTCATCACTTTTCCAAGTTTGTTCATCTGCGTAGGTTAGATAGAGAACTCCTTTAAAACAACTACAGGTCTCCCAACGCTTCTTGTGTTTGTACGTGAGCAATGAGTCAGGAACAAAGTTCGTCATGTCGCATGAACTAAGGTCAACTGATGTCTCTCTAAATGCAACTTTCAAAAGCATCGAAGTATTATAACAAGAAACAAAAAAAACAAAAAATGAACTCTGCAATCAACCTACCTCAAATCAAAACATCCTGAAAATATATCCACACATTTTTTTTTTAATGGAAATACTGTTTTAGAGCTTGGCCATTCACTGGTAGGGCATCAGGTTCCCCCCTCGGATTCTACAACCGATACGTGCCTACCCCAATTTTCTCGGCTACCTGAAAAGGTTCGAGCCATAGATTCTGAAACTTAGAATGTTTTCCCTTCGACTCATTGGCTCTGTCCCATTTTAGGACTAAGTCTCCCACTTCAAAATTCTTCTCTTTAGCCTTATGCTTATCAAACCACCTTTTAACTCTCTGTTGATGAGCTATGAAATTCGATTTTTATTTCTCCCTTTATTCTTCCAGCATGAGGAGGGTATCAATTCTTTGTTGTATAACTGATGAGGGCTGCCCTCTAGAATCCTGAACAAGTTGAAGAGATGGAATATATAGCTCGTTTGGGAGAATGGCTTCCTGTCCATATACCATAAAGTATGGGGATTTTCCTATAGCTTCCTTGGGTGTTACTCTATCATCCCATAAGGCGTTATGGAGTGAACTGTGCCAATTCCTCTGGTTTTCTGCAATTGTTTTATTTAATATCCTCACTAGGTTCTTATTGATTGATTCTGCCACTCCGTTCCCTTGTGGATAGTAGTTTGCAGAGTATCTGATTATGATTCCTTTGTCTAGAGAAAACTCTGTTAATAAGGTGGAAGAAAATTAAGGGACATTATAAAAAACAAGGATAGAAGGCATATTGAACCTTGTGATCAGTTGTTGTTCTATGAATTGGATCACCATTTTCTCATTTACATGAGTCAGAGGGATGGCCTCTGTCCATTTTGTGAAATAGTTTGTGGCAGTAAGTGTGTATCTATGTTGTTTTGAAGAACTCAGTGTAATTTATCCTATGATATCTAACCCCCATTGCTCGAATGTACTGGAAATGACCACAAGTTGGAGTGGGACAACTGCTTTCTTTTCCCTCCCCGCGCTTATTTGAAAAGTTTTAGAGTTTCTAGCATATATGTGAGCATCCCTGAACAGAGTAGGCCAATAATAGCTAAATCTCAGTATTTTGTGAGCAGTGGTGTTTCCTGCGAAATATCTACCTGTAGGACCATCATGGAGCTCCTTCAGAACCTTGTCTGCATCTTTGTGTTCGAGACACCTTAAAAGTACCCCATCATAATTAACACAGAAGAGTACCGAATTTATGAGGCGATATTGTGCTGATTTTAACCTGAGGGCTCTCCTTTCCCTAGGATTTAGGTTTTATGGGGAAGTCCCATGATGCAGGAGATAAGTTAGTTTCTCATACCAAGACTTTTGCCCTGGGGAGACGTATGAAGCTTCACCACACCATAACGACAATTCATTCTCCCATCCGAGGTCTTCATTTACTTGGTCCTGGGCTTCAGCTTCTAGTTTGCATAATCCTTGTCCCTTAACCAGTTTAGCAGGGTTTATATCTAGATCAAATTCTTGGACTATTACCATAAATTTTCCTCTTCTTTCCCCCATCTCCTGTTGAGTGAATAGGGATCAGACTGCAGGGTGAGGCACGATGACTTTGGTATGGTTCTTTAGGATGTAAGATCTGAAGTGTTTCACTACCTTGTATACTGCATAAGTCTGCTTGACTATAGCAGGGTAATTTAGTTCGGCCCCTTGGAGATCAGTGCTCATAAATGAGATCGGGGCCTCAATGTTGTCATCATCCTTTTGATTCAATACTGCAGCTAACGATTGGTCGGAGGCAAAAGTGTAGAGGAAGAAATCTTTGCTAAAGTCGGGACTTCACAACATTGGGGCTTGAGATATTGCATCCTTAATCTTGCTGAAAGCACTGTTTCATTCATCATCCCACTTAAATTCAACATCTTCGTGGATCATTTTTTGTAACGGTTTGATAGTTTCAGTGAAATCGGGGGTGAATTTCCTCACAAAATTGATTTTCCCGAAGAAGGATTGCATAGCTTTTTTGTTGTGGGGAAATTGAAATTGAGCTATAGCCCTAATTTGTTCTAGGTCTATGCAAATTCCTGCTTGAGATATGATATGACCTAGTAGTTTACCTTCCTCAACACCAAAGATAGTTTTCTTAGGGTTTAAGGATATATTGTATTTCCTACACCTTTCAAAAATCTGGGTTAAGTGTTGGATGTGGTCTTCTCTGTTCATCGAATACCTAGTCATGTCGTCCAGATAAACTACTACACATTTGTTGATTAGTCCCCAAAATGCTATGTCCATGGCCCTTTGGGTTGCCCCTACATTGATTAACCCAAAGGGCATGAGCTTATAAGCGAAGGTTCTGCACTTGGTTCAAAAGGTATTCTTCAAACTATCTTCCTTTGAAACCAGAACTTGGTTGTAACCTGAAAAACCGTCTAGCAGGAAGAAAATATCAGAGCCAGACACGGTCGGCAAGAGTTGCTCCATTGGTGGGACTGGGTAGTTGTCCTTTTTTAAAGCTCTGTTGAGGTTTCTAAAATATACACATAGGTGGATATCCCCAGAAGTTTTCCTCACAGGAACCAAATGTGCTACCCATGCAGAGTGTCTAGAAGATAATCTTGGCATCTAGTAGTTTCTTTAGCGCCTGACACATGACAGGCTCTAGGGATGGGTGGTACTTCCAGAGCTTCTGTTGGAAGGGTTTCACTCCAGGCTTCAACGATATTCCGTGTTGAATGATACGAGTATCATAAGTTTTCAGATCTCGGTAGGACCATGGAAAAACATCTTGATATTGTCTGAAAAGTTTGAGATAGGCTTTCCTTTCTTCTTTAGACATTGTCTTGCCAAGATTTATATTCTTGGGGTTTTCCAGGGTTCCTAGATTTATAGTCTTGTGCATGGGGCAAGAACTCCCCGTTTTTGCGTTCGTTGACCCTTTGAATCTTTCCCTTAAGCCAAAAAGGTTTTCTAAATTGGCGACTCCCTTCAGTATCGTGTGAGACCTTGGTTTGCCAGTTGATCGTTCTGCTTCAGGTTTCTGTACATGAGGGTTGGGGTCTGCCAATTTCTCCTGAAATACTTCATCGTCAATAGCCAGATCTTTAAAATTATCCTGATTGGTTAAAATTTTTATGATATATTTATCTCCTTCAAAGAACTTCCAATTGGAAATATTGTTGGGCACCAACGATTTGTAGAGTAAATCCACAGTTAATTGAGAGGCTTCGTAGTCTTCCATAGGTTTTATCCTTGAGGCAACAATGGCCAGAGAATCAACAAGAGTGTTCTTTGTTCCGGGGATCACTGCGATGTTGAAGACTTCAAAATGTTCTATTAGTCTTCTACACCTCCTATTGGTAATTGCTCAGGTGGGGAGAGTTGCAATGTATAGTGTTCCTTACTTGTCTAACAATGATTTCAGAATCTCTGAAAACCTTCAATTCTTTGATGTTTAAGTCTATGGATTTCTTTAGCCCTTGTACTAGAGCTTCATACTCGGTGGTGTTGTTTGTGGATTCAAATTCTAGTCTATAGGACAAGAAATTTCGTTTACCTTTTGGATCAATGAGTATGCACCTTGCCCCTAACCCTTCTTGCGATTTAGATCCATCAAAGTATAATCTCCAAATTTGTGAGCAAAAACCATCAGTTTCCTTTTTTATACCACCTTCCTCCTTTCCTCCTATCTATTCTATGATTTATAACACATGTTCCTGATAGAAGAGAGTTTGCTCCGCTACCATCGACAAGTTTTCTTGAAAAATCATTTCAGAGTTCTGAGTAAGAGGAACATCAGATGAAAGGGGGGAGAAATTCCCAAAATCATAGTCAGAAGAATAATTCCCTAGCACGGGGAAATCTATCGATGAGGGTTCGTTAAGGGTTTCTAGGTTGGTGACAGTGTGTTTTAGATATCTTTCCCTATTGATCATGATCATATTCGTGTGTCCTTTCAATGACAACCAGAGGTGAGCCCAGTCTGTACTAAAGTATCTGTTTAGCTTCTCAGACCAATCTCGACCAAGTAGCAATCCATAAGCTTCTGAGATATCTACTACAATGATGTCAATTACTTAATTTCGGGTGTGTTGCCATTCTGATCATTACATCTTTGAGTTCTCCCATAACCTTCACCTAGGTTCTGTCTAGTTGTATCACATGTTTATCACTTTTGAGAGGGATTGTGTTCAATTTTTTGCAAACAGACAATGGCATAACATTGGAGGATGATCCCGAGTCAACCAAACAGTTATGGAGGTTTATGTTGAAGACTTCAAATGTCAAGAGGAATGGTGGGACAAAAGTCTCGCCCTTCTTGTCTTTAGAGTAGGCATTCACAGTTGGTTTATTTATTAGATCTGCGGGAATTAGATTTTCTCCTTGGTCAGTGCTTGTTGTAGTATTTTCTACTGATTTCAATGCTTGTAACAGAAAGTCCTTTTGCTGAGGGATTCTACACATGTCCATGACCGACATATTTGCCTTTAACTTTTTCAAATCTTCTACTACGTTGTAGTCTAGCTTGGGTGATTCTTGTGTATGGATGTTTATAGGATTTATTCAGGGGACAAAAGGTTCTTTCGGGTGATCGAGAGCTGGTTTTCCTCCTGAAGCTTGGCCCGTAGTAAGGTCACTTGAGACAGGTTGACCCCTACTTCATGTTTGCACAACCAAGACCTCTGTGGGCGGTTCTTGAACCTCAAATAGGTCATCAGAAGGCATAGGTAGGTCAGGGTCCCATATCAACATGGTTGTTTCTTCTGGTGGATCAACTTCTTCCTGATCGACAATATTCATAACTAAGCTGCTTGATTGTTCAGTTAGGGAAACCTCATCTAGAAACCGATTGGCCATCAAATTCATGGCATGCACCCATTGTGGGTAGTCTCTTTCAGAATGTTTCTCTTGGTGATAGGTACAAAATGAGTCAGATGCTACATTTCCCAAGTGGATGTTTAATTTGGCTGGGGGAGTTTCAATTGCTTTGAATGGTGGATTTATTTTAAAGAAGGGTTTATAGGGCCTCTAGCCTTGGTTTTATTCCCCTGCACTTATTTTCATGTATATGATTTCGTTTGACAACTTCTTAACCATGCGTTGTAGGTATTCTATGTCTCTACTTCCCTTTTCAGGACCCTGTTCTGTTTGTTTCCCTAGGGGTCTAGTCAACATGAGTCCTCTCCTGGGAGGAGGTTGAACTTCCTTCTTAACTAATGAGACCTGGCCTTCTTTACATCCCTTCATTTGGAAATCTATTGTTTTGGCTTCTTCAAAATTCTCAGCTAAGGTTGTTTTGGCAACCCTCTTCACAAACATGGAAATGGAAGCTGGGAGAGCATTGGCATATACTTCGATTTGCAGCTTCAGAGTGGGTTTAGCTTCGTGTTGAAATTTGTTTAGGATAGTGGTGAACCATTGATTAAAATATTTAACCTTATCCTTTGAACTCATGGTGGCTGTGAACAATTCGGCCATCAAGGCTCCTGTAGTGGTTTCTTCTGCAAATTTAACTAGAAAATCCTTTTGAAATTTGGTCCAATTAGTTATGGACCCTACAGGTAAGTTAAAATACCATGTGGAGGTCAAATTCTCAAACGTATAGGGGAAAACCCTACATACTACGTCTTCATTTTGGACATTCATCAGTTTGATAGCTAGTATGAATTTCTTGATATGGTCTTCAGGCAATCCTGAAGTTTCGAGGTCAAATTTAGGGAGTAACTTTTCTGGATGTCGGGGAAGGTTATGTACTCGTTCAGGGATGGCCAAAGCATCTTTGGACAAACATGGTTCATTATTCTAAGGTGGGTTTCCCCTTTCTTCATTATAGTCATTGTTATTGTCCACGTCGTCTGATCCTGACACTGAGCGTTTCGAGTTAAACCCTTCCTCGTCAGAAAAATCGTCGGGCTTAGAGCAGTTACCAGTTGGTGTTTCGGGGATTAGATTAAGAGTATGTTCGATTTCGGTGAGGGAAAAATATATTAGGTCTTCTACTGTGTGAACGAAAACCTGGTCGGGGGTGTCGACCACTCGTCTGCTTACTTGTTTTCTACGAGGAAGTAACAGAGCTAAGGGCAGTGCTCCGATTCGTCGGGGGTAAGCTCTTGTGATTCTTCTGAACTGGTTCAGTTCCTCGTGAGGAAGTGCATAAGGTATTTCAAGGAATACATGTTCTTCCTCTTGCTGGCGTGAGTTACTCGTTTCAGGAATACTCAGTGTGTGTGCATTGCCTTGAGAATGAATAGCCATGCATGTGGGTTGTTTTGAATCTACAGGTTATGTAAAATATTATCTCAAAAATGTTGTCAGCCATTCATTCTTCATGCCCTCCTTCTAGCACCAATTCTTGAGACAGGTCCCTAAATCCATTTAACTCAACAGTAAGAACCAAACCCGCCACCGAGGCCCAATTAGACTCTGCAGCATTTAATGGTGGAATGGTTTTCCAGATCTTGCGATCCGACTGATTAATCAATGGGATTTACGTAGTGATTGATAGGATGTCTTCTTGCAAAATATCCTGCTTTAGTTTGAACATTCTCTTTTTGTATTTTCTCTTATAGGTGGGACCGATACAAGATAAATGCTGGTATAAACCAACCGGGTAACAAAGGGGTAATGTTTAACTACTGAAGAAGGCTGAGCTCGGAATAACCCTTATACTCAAGCATGCAAACAATGATTCTTGAACCTATGACAAGCCTAGTACTAATACGTTAACTTGTTGGTATTCCAATCATTGACTGAGATATAATTATCATAAGAAAACATACATGTAATAAATGGTGGAAAGAAAAATAGTTTCCTTAGCTCTAATCATTGATCACACATTAACACAACGATTTAATTTTCATCATTAAAGACAAGAACTATGAAATTATTGAATCATATAACTTATCAACAAATTCATAAACTCTTACTCATTACAACATCCATTCATGAGATGAAAATCAGAAATAATTCTTCTTCTGATCCAATCACACATGCTTTTGATGAAAAATGAACATAAACTTGTATCTGGTCCTAAACATGATTTCTCAATTAAGGTAGCTTCGAAATAGTTCTTTACAAATAAAAAAATGAGGGTCTTTGCAAAAACCATCGACCTCCTCTTACAGGTCAATCCCTTTATTTATAACATATTATTAACTAAAAATAACTATCAAAAGTGCGAGCTAAGTAAAACAAAACATCGCCACATGGCGCTTTCATTGCTCAATCTTCTAAGAGTCATCAAATGGTCTCAATTGAGTGGATGACTCTTCTCGTACTTTGACCATTTGACGAAGATATCCTCGCATGTGTTGCCACGGGAATTTGTGTTGGTCCATTGGGGCTGAAAGGATATCCTTTATCTCCACTTCCCATGCCCGATACTTGACTATTATAGTAGTTAACTACTGCAACACTGTTTGAGCCTTGATCGGGTGTTCCATGAACTGATGCACTTGACCTAGCGCCATGTTCGCCACTTTTTCTATTTCCGCAGCCCACGATGAATCTTCTTCGACATGAAATTTGACTATGTCATGCAAGTCGACAAATTCATCGGGTGTGACGAATTATGGAAGATCGATGTCTCTCATTGCTTGGTTGATCTTGGTCCAACTCTTTTCACACTCGACCCATTTCTCTTGGATTTCCTAATGAGGTTCTTGGGCCATTTTCACCCAGTATTCTACTGACTTCTTTATGTGGTCGATGATATTATCTCTTAGTACCCGGATGACGTGCTCTTCGACATCTCGACCCTATTGAACCGCGTTGATGTAGTCCATCCTTTCCATTGCTTGGTGTGCTTTCTCATACCACCTTTCCATTTCCTTGCACATTTTCAGTGCCATTAGGGTGTCTTCTTGGAAATCGACTATCCCTGCAGTGAAAAGGTGGCGCTCATTTGTAAATGTACTGTAGACCTCTTGGAATTCGCTTCTCAGGAACACTGTGACCTGTGTGGAGTCCTGGTAATATTTTTCCAAATGGCGTAGATGCTCCAACTCCTTCAGTGTAGCGACCAACTCCTCTTCATCCTTCCTCGCTCTATCTGGGGTGGCATCTGTGATTGCCATCCCTGCGCCGATAAGCTTAGAATCTTGGCATGCTCCATGATAATCAGTTTCTCCTATGTGGTGACGAGGATGGAGCGATCTAGTGTAAGCCTCCTCTTCTTGGTGGTTCTTTTCATGATGTCTTTCCTCTTTTGGTCATAAGAGATGGATTGTATATCAACAACCTCATCCACGGGTTCGGGGATTTGTTGCTCTCCCCAGGTAAGCATGTTTTCCAAGCTCCTGACGGTGTATATCTTTTCAATATTGGGTTCTTGAACCTCTTTTTTGTGCTCTGAAAGTTCGGCCTTTGGTTGTTTCTCATCGAGAGGTAAAGTATCGGATGAAATCGAAGCATCATGGGCATAATCGGTACTTACTTGATAATCGACTATTGAGATGCCGATTTCTTGCTGTGGAACTTCTTCTTCTTGTTCACCCGACCCTGGCTCGTCCTTCGGGCTGTCCATTTGGGTCCTCGATACATCGAGTAGCTCAATGTCCAAGACACTTTCGACCTTCTGGTCACTATGTGGAAGGCTTTGAATTTGAGCATCGGGAGCCGGGGAAGATGCCTTCTTGGGTTCCTTTTCCTCTGTGATCTGCACCCAAGTCACTAGGGAAACCTCCAAACTCTCCTCATCATCATAGATCGTTATTAAGTCGTGGAGGGGGTTTGGTGCACTTGATCTCCATGATGTCCTTGCTATCTCTAGCTGAGCTGAAATGTACCCTAGTGATCCGACCTGTGGCGTTGAAACTGCATGGTTTTCTAACCTGATAATCTCTTCAATTTGTATTGATTCTCTTCAATTTGTATTGGTTTCGGGTCACTTGGACCTACCTGGATTTCGACTGGGTTGTCAACAAGGACTCTTGTCATTTCTACAAGGTTTGGGTTGTTCTGCAACTGATCAATTACTCTCTGCGCTTGTTCCATTAGAAGCAATCCCCTTGCCCATGCCTCCGGTGTCAGAGACAAACCCCTATTCCACACCTCTGTTGCCTCTGTTGCTCTGATTTCTTCCCTGACTCTGAGGGCCTCTTGATACGATTGCTCTATTTTCATCGCCTATTCATCCATGCTCATGGCTCTGAACTTGGTCATTTTTCGGGTTGACCATCCTTTGCACAACCTTGTCCCAATCCTGGGCATTTTCTGTGAATACTTCATCTTCAAACTTGTCGTGAGCATACGACCAGCAGGACAAAACTTGTGAAGCATGTTGCAGGACCAGGCCTTTTGGATCGTGCTTGTGGAATAGGCCCATCGGGAATATGAATTCAAGTTGGCTCAGCCCTTCGTGTTTGGCTTGAGCGATATCCTTTACCAAATAGAAGCCTATATGGAAACCATAGGGTATGAAAGCCCGTTTCTTATCCTTGACCAGGGTGGCGTTATAGCCTTGCAAGATGGTATGATAACATATTTCTCCTATGACGATCCAGTCTCGAAAATGAGTTGGTAGGAGATGTGGTGCTTCGGTGGCCCCGAACACCCTGATGTAGGTGGCGCGCTCATCCAAATACCAATGGCCTACCTTGGATATCATTTTCTTGGCTACCGCTGATAGCCTTGGGAATTCCTTCTTAAAAAGAATAAAACAAATTGGGGCGATGAATTCATCGCAGATGAGGGAGTAAGATTTCTTATACCTGTTTTCCCACAACACGCTGAAGTAGACATGGACTGGGAGCTCTGCAACATGCCAGCTCAGATTCATGTCGGTGAATACGTTCCTAGCGCACATGACATCGAGTAGGTATGAAGACATGTAAAAAGTTGGTGCTTCCCCTTCCTTCAGCGTCTGAGCCTGCTCTACACAGATGCTTAGTTGCCTGAAGATTATTGCTCCCCAGTTGAAGCTGCACTCGACGATCGCAACTGTGTATGCCAAAGGCATCCATGCCTATGAAAACTTGGAGCAATCATTCTCTCCGTAGAACCGACAGATGAGAGCCATCAAATAGACATATGGCTCCCTCAAGTTAAGTGTAACATACCGTCCAGTGCTCCGGTTGGTGAACTTCTTACTGTCCCTCCACCATGAGGCCAATAATCGGCTGGTGTCGTGGTGTTCGTAGAACTTCACCACGAAGTCTGTCTTTAGCCGCTCCTCTAGGTCTCTGAGTTTGTAATACTTCTGAACTTCTTCCGGGAGGAAAACTCTGACACACCTGCCATTATGATCGTTGATTAAACACTTCTTTGTGTCTGTTTGGTCAATGAGCCATTTTAGGTCCTATATGTAGGGGAAAATGGGGGTTCTTCTTTCCAGCATGTGCAGATACGACCGTCGAATGTTCATGAACACCTGGTCATCGAGTGCCCTTACGTCCAGATCATTGTGTGGGACATATTTCGGGTATTCTTCTCGACTGATCCTCTTAAAGAGATCTCCCCACTGTGGGAGCGCCATGTTGGACCCGGTGATTGCCTCAGTATTGCCAAAGTCTGGAGGTTGGATTTAAACCTTTTTCGTTGTTGTCTTAACGACAGGTTCCAACCTAGGGACGTATTCCAATTGCTTTGTGATCCCCGAAGAAGAGCCTTCGCCTAGCTCTGGTTCTTTCAACTTCGATGCTCTCAACAAGCATCTAGTGGTTGGATTTCTTGGTGGCATTGTTCCTGCAACTTAAGTAAAATTTCAGAGACTGTGTAAAAAACCAGATAAAAACATATATATTATATCCATGAAAAATTTACAGACTCAGATACATACCTATGAAGCTTGTTAAAACCTGGTTATTTGATAATCACAGAGTCGATATAGCCTTTGAGTTGCTCATCTTGCTCCCTTGGACACTCAGGAATTCTCTTACACACAGAACGGTTTCATTCACAACGGATCAAGAGATTTTAAATAGGAAAGATCTTACCGTGTCGCATCAACCATTCAATTCGGGTTATGAGTGAATTTTAAATAATCTGTTACTGAATCTCTAAAACTTAAATTCATTATGGGTTGACAATGGAGGCATGGGTGGTGATGTGGTCCATCAGTGATTTTAAACAATCGTTTTGATTGGCGTATGAGGTAGCAACTAATGCAGGATCAGGTATTAATTATCTCCTTAAATGCTCACAATCTGATCATATCTAATTATAAAATGCCCCGTCGTGTCACTCTTTCAGCGTGTGGATCGGGGATCATGCTTGTGCTACGAACGTTTTCGTTGACATTCTCCTGTAAAAAAAATCTTTGATGCCGATCAATCTTACCGTACGATGCTGGCCCGACAAAGCTAACTCAGAGGTGCGACTCAGACCTGGGGAATCAATAATAACTTGGGATAGAACTAGACCGTATGACCCTCTTACCTGGTAAAGACACACGGCGTTGGAGACCAGTGACTTGATTCATGTGTATTAATTGGAGTTGAGACTTTCCCTAAGTTATTTGTCCTAAAAAAACCTTAGCTTGCCGATGTCGAAAAAGTGTCCAAGATCGGTGATCGATGAAAAAATCTATCAAAGATCTTTCGGATCGACTCCCTTGAAAAAGTTTCGATGCCGAAAACGCATCGAGGATGAAGCATGGTCAGAATGTTAGTGACGATCCTTCTAGGTATTCCTCGGTACTGATGAATCACGTCGGGGCATCGACCATCGACGATATATTTCCATTCTTCGTTGACGTCTGTCCCCCCCATATTTTATCGACGTTGAAGGGGAATCGACTATTGACGCTATCTTTATGCAAAACTTGACACAAACCAAAACCTCCTTCTACCGATGCCGACGAAGATCGGTGCTCGACGACCGTCGTCTTCCGAGTGGTTCCCTTTTATTCTTTGAATTCCTTTCGATGTTGAATATGAGCGCATCGGGTGAAGTGTTTGGTTGCCGATTCTTTATGCAGGTGTTAAGGTCTTTTTAGTCATGGGGTTTCATAAGTTCTAACAAACTTGAATAGGTGAAGAGAGTCACGAGAACAAGAAAAGACAAAACATTTCTCAAAATGAAGTTGAATGAGACAGTGCAGAAGATCAAGTGGTACCCAAAAAGTAAAAGGTTTGATAAAGGATTTTTAGGGTGTGTTGAGTGCTCAACACAACCCTTACTTTCCCCCTTTACATTATCGAATTAAAATTAAACTTTAAAAAATGCACATAAGAAACCCTAATGTGATGTCCTCTCTCTAAAGGGTGACATTATGACACCCTTTTTCAAGTCATTGGAGTGAAGAATGAAATTCATTAGGCCTTCATCTCATCTGCTAGGGTTTCCTCCTTCAATTCAAGCCTTCTCCCATCAAAATGTGCCAAGTGTACTTCACCACCAAAACCCTAGCCTTAGGGTGACGTCAAGCTCCTCAAGTGTGACGTATTGGCCTCAAGAGAAAAACATTGGGCTGTAAATGGGCTAGGATAGATCCTCTAAGGTGTCTCTCAGGACTCCAAAGGCTCTCATCATTGTCCAATGTGTGGGCCATGGTATCCATCCTATGAGATTCATGCCCCAAGGAAGCCTCATCTAGGCTTGTTCTTCCAAATCTGTCCACCAAACAAGGTCCTGCAAAGACAATGAATACACCCTCCAAGGATCTCAAGTCAAATGCATCATGATACTTAAATCAAATCAATAAAAGATTCACCCAAACATGTGCATCAAAAACCACCTCATCAAACTAAACAAGTGCTCAAAGACCCTATTTAATTTTCCAAGTTTGGGCATGGGAGGGTTGACAAAGCGATCTATTGGGTGAATCATATCTCAATTTTAGGAGTGTTTCCCGAGTGGACCCCTCTCTAGGTCATGTGGAAAAAGTGTCATGGATGGGGGTAAGACTTTTGGGCACGGGGTTCGTGAAATATAAGGGATCGTAGTGTCTCATTTGTGGGTGTCTTTGTAGAGGGTTTGTTGCACCTTCATTTTCAATGCAACCTTTTTCCGTTCCCATTTTTTTTTTTTTGTTCTTTTAAGATGTTTCCAGGTTGAAGCCAAGATGGGGCTTCTACCTAAGCATGAAAAATAATTCCCACCTTGAATCTACCATGGTCACATCATGCTCCCCCAAGTTGAAGACAATGTGTGGGGCTTCTACCTAAGCATAAAAAACATTTCCCACACATGTCCCACCTTAGTTGTCATTTTGTATTAATTATTTTTTACGGGTCCCATCAGTTTCTTATGAGAGACGTTTTATTGTCCTCGGGATCCCTGGGGGAGCATCCAGAAGGTTCATGATTGGATTTTATCTTTTTCGAGCTACAAGCCTTTGGGTATTCAACCCCTTCTTCCCGTGAAATGAGGGACAATCCCTTCTTGGGTCAATACACCTGAAAATCCCAAAAGATAAGGAGATGAGGGGATGAAGTGTGGAAAGTGGCAAGTATGGTCAGGAATGGTACAATGTCCTATCAAGGGAACTTCTCAATAGGAAAACTATCCCTAAGGGTGACCACTTACTAGGGTGTAATGTCAACCACCAAGGTGAAATGAAGAAAATAACATAATTTCCAAGTACATGTTACATAATCAAGAGAAGTTTTAAATGCAACAAAATCATATTCCTCAAATATTGAAATGATACTCACCATAATAACTGACTTGTAACTCATGGAGCAAGACCCAATGTCTTCCAGAAGCTAGATGATGTGGTGGATACCCTCATGATGAACTTGAGACCTGTGGTGGTGAAGTGGGCCTTTGTCTGTGCAAGTGGACACTACTGGTCAAGTTGTCTCTTGGTACTCCATGTCTGCAACCTGAGGGCCTCGAGACATCATATCCTTAGTTATCCCTAGGAATTGGGGATAATATATGGTTCCTACTTGGGGATATGTACTCATCGTAGAGTGCATGAGGACAACAACATCTCCTGGTAGATATGTGCCTACACACACTGGAATAAATAAACTGTTGAGTGTAGGATGGCTCACTCATCCTTTGTCCATATAAATAAATCCTAAACTTCAAAAATGACAACTAATCTAGAAAACTTTTTTTTTTTCATTTTTCATATATATGATGAAAAGAGAAACATATAAATCAATAATGCAAGTAGAGAAAAATGAAAATCAAAGATGAAATGCAACTAAACTACCATGAGCAATCAACATGCAAATGCAAGAAATCAATATGAACTATCTACTTACTTGGGGCCTTGGGGCCCTAAAGATTAGGTGATAGGTGATGTCAGGTGAATTCATACAACATGGCAACCATCTGTTCATCATTTCATCAAGGTATCTTCCCCTTGTGCTTAATCATGCAATACAACAGGGATACGTTGAGCACATAATAATCATGAGCATAAATAGACATATAATCAATCATGAAACGAAACTCATGGAGATGGGTGGGAGGGAGGAAATCTTGTTGAAAATAACACCCATAATTCTGATAATCTTGGAAATCCTGCTTGAAAGGATAGTCACAAGCTTGATTAATCCATGTCTGAAGAGGGCTACCATATGTATATGATGGCTCATCTTCATCCCATTATCATGATCGTTTCTTCCTAAAGACTGAGAAGACATGAGAGATCCCAAGAATACCCCATGATTTCCCCGAGAAGAAAAATTGAGGTAAGGGACAAGGTTAGGTATAGAAAAACATTGCCTCTTCATCTGCAAATCCTCATAAAAATACCCAAGATGGAAATACTTTCTCTATGTAGAGTGAGCCTTTGATTCCTCTGGGATGGCCATGTCCTGGTGTTCATCTAAAATTGAGGATGAAGTTGGTTGAAAGTCCTCATAGAAAAAGTCTACATCCCCAAAAGGATCTGCATCACAACTGCCAAGGGATGACTGAAAATCACCCTGAAAATGCTGCAACAGGTCATCCTAGAATGGACGGAAAAAATATGTAACCATATCATCATTAGGATTCCAAACATATTAATCATATATGCGTGAAGATCAATATGCTTAAGATGAAAACTCAACCCCTTTTGCTTGAGATCTACCCTCAATGTCGTAAATGGGGTCTCTATAAAAAATGAAACGACCAAAATCCCATGTGCGTCTCCCAATCTGTATGAAAGTGTCTATATGCTCATCAACCGTATCCAAGGTTTCTTTCATAATACCATCAATGTGACTAAAAATGCTCATCTCTTTGTCTTCGTGTGCAGGAAGGACAGAGGCTAGGGCAGCTTCACCTAGATCTTCATATTATCATAATTGCCTCTTGCTACTATATATTATGATAATTTCCTCTTGCTATTATATGTTATCATTAATTGTTTTTTCATTCACCCCGGGGTTGCTTCTCCATGTCTAATTGTTGTAGCTAATCATTTTCATGGTTTTCTAAGTTTATATTACAAATTATGAGCTTTTCAAGATTGTTTGGGAATGCATGGAAGTCAATTTTCTCCTCGGGATAATATGCATTTCCCCCTGGATCCCAAACAACTCTCCTTTAATAAAAAAATTATATCTATTGTTGATGCATGCTTCTGACACTTCAATAAGAACTTGGAATATATTTTACAACTTTCTTGGAAGTGATGTTTATTCAAGAGATACCTTAGTCATTAGGAAAACTAATTTCATCCCTAGGGCCGGTGCACATTTTCTTTTTGTATCAGGTCAACTCATCACTTATCTTAAATTAGTTTGAAGCATTGTTGTTACCACCAAGCACCAAAGTCAAGAACAAAGAAGTCTTTGAAGAGCAGTGATGTTTTTGCTCATGGTGAATACAATAAGGCATCGATCACATCCTTAGTAACCACGAAACATCACTCACTTTTAATTTTCGACACCTTTCTTCAATTTCTATATTGAATTTGTTGATGGGATGGTTAATCATGCATTTATATTCTCCTTGTAATCTAAAGCTCAAGGAAACCAGTGAGAATTCAAGGATTCAATTGAAAATCTAATTTGAGATTGTCAAACAATATTTACAAGGTTTGTTTTGGCTTACTCTTGCAAGCTAGGTAAGAAAATTTCATTTTGTGTTATTTTACAAGAGTTGTATTTAACCATTGTGGGTGTTATAGTTGTTTGATGAAGTTCTTGTCATGCATATAATGGAAAAGGGAAAGAAGTTGCCACCTTCAAATCCAAATGCATGGTTCATGACTACATTGTTTACACTAGATATTTCTCCAAAGCCATGTATTCAACATTACCATAGGTATAGAGATGTTATTCCCCCACTTGAGGTCACAAAGATAACGAAGGCTTATCAAAAAACAATTGTGGACAAAAAAAATATTTATGAGGATTATATAGTCAAGGTGTTTCATATTCATAAAGCAATGGCCACAGAGGAGTTGTTTCCATGAGGTGATGCTATGTGGAGTTTGATTTGGAATGCCAATGTCCCATTGCGTACCTTAAAATATGAATAAGGTGATATTATTAGTCATTTCAATTCAATTCTACAAACATCCACAAGATTTATAAGTTTATGGTTCCCCCAATTCTACACACCCTCGACTTCTTGAAGCCCCAACATAGGCCGAAGTTTCACACACTTATCTTTTGTCAATAACTTCATAAAGATATAAACAATCTAATCATATGTGCTGCAATAAACAAGAGATACAACTTTCCCCTGTCACAATTGTCTCAAATAATGAGTATGAAGATCCATACGATTTATTTGACTATGAGATACAAGGTTTTCAATCACTTATATTTCTCTTTGATTATCAAAATACACTACAATCTACTCCTTGATAGGAATCCAATCTCAACCACTAGGTTGTGAATCCACACCGGATTAATGTTATCATTAACTACATCTATATATTCAACTTTTGTCTCCAATAAGGATATAACCTTTCATTTCTTACAAGACCACACTATCAGTATAGATCCAACATGAGACACATAACTCAAAGTTAACTTCCCATCTTCTTTGTCTCTAGCCTAATCCAAGTTGGTATAATCAACCAACTCACTCAGATTCACACTAAAATAATTTATACCAAGCTGATAGGTACCCTTGATATAATGAACAATCCTCTTTCTAGCCTTCAAGTGGGTTTATTTTGGATCTCACGTGAACTTGGAGAGTAGACTAACCATAAATGATATATTAGGTCGATTGTGCATCAAATAAATAAGTCTATCAACAAGTTACCTATAGATAGTAGTATCAAATTTAAGAGAGTTCCACTCTTTAGTAAGCTTTAGTCTCGACTAACATGGTGTAGCAGAAAACTAACAATCTTCCATATTGAACCTCTATTATAGATCTAAATCATATTTAGGTTGAGAGATACAGATATTGTCATCCATTTGCAAAACTTGGACGCCTAGAAAGAAAAGTAATAAACCGACATTAGTCATTTCAAATGCATTTGTTAGTTATTTCTTTAAACCCAAAATTATGTTAGAACTATCTCTAGTAATGACTAAATCATCAACATAAAGTGTGTCTATCGAGGTATCATCATTCACATGTAAAATAAATATTGTGATATGATTAACAATGCTTAAAACCAAAATTAAGAAATAACCTATTGACTTTCTCATACCATGCTCTAGGGGCTTGTTCCAAAACATACAAGGATTTCTTTAGTTGACACACAAACTACCATCCTTATCAAAGTTTGGGGGTTGCTCCATATAAATATCCTTAGTGAGATCACCATATAATAAACAATTCTTGACATCCATCTAGTGTACCTTCCATCAATTTATCTTTTCAACATGAGAAAAGATCTCATTGTAATCAATACCTTCATGATGAGAAAAACCAGTTTCTACCAATTGATCCTTATGCCCCTCAATAAAACCTTTAGATATGAATGTATTCTTGGAGGCCCATCTATGTTTCACCTCATTCTTTTATCATGGTTGGGGAACCAAGTTTCGAGTTTGATTCTTCAACAAATAATTGTACTCTTGTGCCATAACATTTTCCCATTCAAGTCGACCATGCACATTTTCACTAATGTATCACATATTTAGCATACATGCCGTTAAAGGAATATTACCACACTATTTTTGTCCTCTAGCATTCCTTGAGACATTTACATTACCTGCATCAACACCAACAACTTTAGTTGCCATGGTCATCCACCGGGGAAGGATAATTTCCATTGTAAAAGGAGTTCCTTGATACAGGTGGATATCAGTGGCCACCCACCTCTTCCATTGACTCATCACAATTCTCCATCTTGGTCGTTTTTTTCATGATTTTTGGGACCTAAACTTTTGGGGGCATTTTGAGGCCCTAAAGAATGTTTTTTTGGCCATTTGAGGCCCTAGGCCAAGAATGGCATAAACAGACCCTGTCAATATTTGTACTTCTTGAGTAGATATTTCCAATGAGCTAATAAATGCCCCAAAAGGAGATTTATGCAAAATTTTCACCCCTGAGAAGTTGACACATCAACTAACCACTTCGGGGCCCATAAACCTTTTGGTGCATCATCTCCCAAGGTTAGGGTTTTGAACCTTTAGGGTTTTTGATTTATGTTGAAACACCATTCTTGTGACCCATTGTATTATGTTTTTACAAATGAGCGTAGTCAACATCTCTTTCTCTTTAGAGATAAGCTACCACCATTATAAATAGTTTGTGCTCTACAATATTCTACTATTTTATTCATTAATAGAAGTTGGGTTTCACTGTATTTATGTATTTTATGCTATAGTTTTGTTTGTATCTCATTTCATTCTCAATATAATCCAGATCAATGGTATCAAAGCACTCTACTCTTTGTTATTTCTCAATGCATGTCCCCGACAAGGTCAAGGTATAGAGAGTTGGGTCTCGAGTTAGTTTCACTTGGGGATGATCACTCTCATCGGCGCAAGCAACCTCCCATAGCAGAAGAAAAGAGAGATGATGGAGTAGCATATCCTTTCAAAATGTTTCTTTAGGAATCCCCCATTCAACATTAGAATGAGATTATGGACAAGTTCACCCAAATCCTTCGATGTCTACCAATGACAAATGAGGCACCTTCAACAAGCAACCATTTTGGAGGTGAAACACCCTTCAAGGTACAAGTTAACTTTGATATCCCCTTATTTGAAGGCCAGATAGATGAAAATGCTTTGGAGAAATGGCCGAATATATTAGAAGGGTATTACTTGGTTCACAAATTTTACGACACTGAAAAGATCACATTCACTCTCCTTAAATCCCTCCCCCATGTCAAATATTGGTGGGAATGTGACTAGGAGAGACATAACAAAGATGAGTTTATGGAATTATGGACAAGACCCACTTGGGTGACTATTGTTAATTCCCTCAAGGAGGAGTTCTACCCTGTCCGAAACTATGATGACCAATACATGAGATGGACATCTCTCTGTCAAGAAAGATACCAAACGACACTAAAGTACACTAATGTCTTCCATACATTATGCTCAGAGTTTGGTATTAGAGACTCTGAGTGACACCTGGTTCTAAAGCATCACAATGGACTACATAGGTACATCCAAACAAAGATGGATTTATTGGACATCTCTTCACTGGGAGCTGCTTACCGACATGCTATCAAAATCGAGCAAAAATTTAAGTAGTGGAATAAGCGAGAGTTTGAGTATGCAAATACACAACAATGGAAGCATGGTAAAGGTGACCCTAAATCACAAACCAAGTGACAAACCAAGGACTTCCAAACTCAAGACATCCAATCCAAGCCTTAGGAAAAGAAAGGTAATGTGAAGACGAAGAAGGACACTGGAAAATGGTGTGAGTTCCACAAAATCCCTTGGCACAACAGTAATGAATGTTGCTCAAAACAATCATTGTTAGTCGAGCTTTAAAAAAGAGTCGAACCCCGACTTGGACTTTGATTCGAAGCAGGATAAGGGAAAGCAAGTCATCAATGCAGAACATAGTGCTACCATTACAATTGCAAAGATCCAACCAGATGAGTTGGAGGAGCTTGAGGAAGGGGATTGCTGCTTCCATTCATAGATGTGGCTGAAGGGAACCCCACTGTATTTCATTGTTCACAGCAGGAGCCAAAAGAACATGATATTGATTGAGGTTATCAAGAGATTGAAGTTGCCAATGATGCCACACCCCCAAACATACACCATTGGTTAGATGATCCAAGGACAAGACCTTCGTTTCAACCAATAGTGGTACCTATCCTACAACATCAAACCCTTCAAAGATGTGGTACTGTGTGATGTTGTCCCACTCTAAGTTTGTGATGTTCTTTCAGGACAACCTTATATGTGGAAACGTTATGTTGTTTATGAATCCCAACCCGTAGTGTCATTATCACTCTAAGGGTCATCCCTACAAGGTACCTGAGATAGTTTTGACTACTGCAATTTCATTGATCTTGACAAAATATCGTCGAAAATTATTCTCACAAATTGCGAAGTTTGTCCTCTTCATGGTTTCATTAGAAGGGGAACGAAAGGGAAACCAACCACGAATTCAAAACGAGGTCTCTCTACATAGCAGAAATAGGTGGAAAATCTTGTAGAGGAATACAAAGACCTCTTTGTTTCACTTGTAGGGGTGTCTCTGCACTATTAGGTCAAACATCCCATTGATTTGATACATGGTGCTCCCTTGCCAAATGGTCAAATATATAAACACTCCCTTTTGGAGGATAAGGAAATAAAGCATCAAATTCATGAGCTCATCTGCAAGGGCCACATTCAACCAAGCTCCTCACCTTTTGGGAGCCCAATTGTGTTGGTGCAAAAGGATGGAATGTGTTAACTTTGTATTGATTATGGATCCTTGATCAAAATCATTGTCAAGAACCAATACCCTATCCCCCAGATTGACGATCTTTTTAATCAATTCAAGGGTGCCAAGTTATTCAACAAGATCGATATGAAGTCGACCTATCACTAGGTTCCAATAGAATCAACTGATGTATGGAAGATAACCTTCAAATCTAAAGAAGGCCCGTTTGAGTGGTTGGTCATGCCTTTTGGCTTGACCAATGCTCCAATGAAATTCATGAGGATGATGGATGATATATTGTGGTTGGTCATAAACTCTTTTGTGGCGGTATATTTGGATGACATCCTAATCTTCAATCGAACCTAGGCAAAGGACTTACAACACATTTATCAAGTTCCAAGCACCCTACAACAACACATGTTATACAACAACCTAGATAAATGCTCATTCAACATGTAGAGAATCCAATACTTAGGATAAATAAAGGATGCACATGGGGTGCATGTGGACCTAGCCAAGATCCAAGTTATTTGTGATTGGTTAACCTTGACGACTCTGATAGAGATCTGTAGCTTCTTGGGCCTCGCTAACTTCTACCGGAGGTTCATGTTGTATTTCTCTCAGATAGCTTGGACCTTAAGTCAAGTGACCAAGGGGGGAACTAAAGCCAAGTTTGCATGGTCTTAATCATAACATAAAGCATTCTAGGATCCGAAACACCACCTATGTTATGCACCAATCCTCACATTGCCAGATCTACAACAATCATTTAAGATCGAGAGATATGCCTCTAACTATGTTATTAGTGTCATCCTCACTCAGAAGGGACGTCTGGTTTCCTATCATAGTGAAGCAAGGTTTAAAAATGTTCACACATTGATTAGGTGTCAAGAGTCTCGGTTTAATAATTGGGACAAATCTCAAAATCAAGACTCGATCACACATCAATTTGAAGAAAGAGGTCTTGATTTGAGTGAACAGGGAAAGGGCCATGAGAATAGGCGAAGATAGGTCCCAAGTTTGAAATTGGGGACGATCACCAAATTGATCCAAAGGATTTGGAAAAAGATTAAAGTTCAAAATAAAAAGTTCTGACCTTAGGGGGACTGTTCCAAGGGTTCGAGCAAGAGTTCAACTAGATTTCAGACAAGAGATCGAACAACTAGGTTGATGTAAAGGGGACCCCAATTCGGTAATCAAGGATGATTGTGAAATTGGGGCATAAAAGAAGCCAAATTGGTGAAGGAAGGATCGATTTGGAAATCAGGGTTTATTGCCAAATCAGGTTCAAAAGGATTTCAGAGGGACCCCTTCACTAGCTCAAAGAGTTAGAACAGATGCTTTGATTGCTCAAAAATTCGAATAGAGGGGAGGTTCAACAGAAATAAAGAGGCAATAGGAAGGCCTGATTTGGAAATTGGGGAGTGAATTTCAAAAGGCAAAGAAAAGAAGGGGCTCAATTTGAGGATCGAGTCTTATCTAAAATTCCGGAGACAAGCTTAAAAAGGTGAGAAAGAAAGAGAATGATTTCGAACTTGAGTTTAAAATAAGAACTCAATATCAATGAGAAAAACTTCGAAAGGAAAGCTCAAAGCCATAAAAACTCAAGATTCAGAAGAAAACTTAAGAAAAAAGGCTCAAACCCAAACTAAAAAAAAACTCACTCATAAATGAATAACCAAGGGTCTCGATTTAGAAATTGGGTTGATTTTCGGATCGGGGAAGAACTTAAAAAGATGAGGATATGTAAGGTATTAGATCTATTATAATAGCAGAAAACAAAAATATTGTAGAGAATAACAGCGGAACAACACAATATATGAAGCCACAACACCAAAATAATACCTTTATTGATAGGAAGCAATGTTCACTTGCCTCTTCGAGGGGACAACCTCTAGCAGAGAAACACTCTATTACAATAATTCTCAAGACAAAGACTTCTCATGCCTATTACTCTGATTTATACTAATTCTATCTTCTAAAGAACCTTCTAGCAAAATATCTTTCTAGAAGCGAAAGCTTCTATTAGGTCTTCTTACATTGACTTGTTCACATTTATTAAATAGACCTTATAAAATAATGTTAGCCTTTATTACTTGGAAAATGTATTATTCTACCTACATGAGGGGTTAGGGAGGTTAGGTACCTAACATGCCCTCCCCCTTGAAAAACAACCTTGTCCTTAAGGTTTGAGATGAAAAAATTGTTACATAATGGTGGCGGGATCCCAGGTGGCATCTTCTAGAATTTTATCTTTCCACTCCTCTAACACTTCCCGAGTGGTGTGCTGACAAAGATGACATTCACACTGGTCCAAGACTGCTTGGGGATGTAACCAAATGGAACCTTCTTCATCCAACTCAGGGAGACGGGTTTGAGTTTGGCACTTAGTTCCAATCACCTTATTTAATCACGAGACATGAAAAACAAGATGGAGCTTAGAATCATTGGGAAAAGCTAACTAGTAGGCGACGGGCCCCACATGCTTGAGAATTGCATAAGGACCATAAAATTTGGGAGCAAGCTTCTAAAAATGTTTAACTTTGAGTGAAGTATGATTATAAGGTTGTAGATGAAGAAACACCTGGTTCCCTTCAACAAATTGACGTTCAGAACGACCTTGATCGACTTGCTACTTCATGCGATTTTGAGCCATCACCAAATTTTCTTTGAGGGTATGGAGAATGGCCTCACATACTGTAATATTTTTTTCAACCTCCTGAACCTTAGAGACACTTGGCATGTGTGAGAGAACTGACGATGGTTTTTTTCTATATACTGCTTCAAAAGTAGTCATGCGAGTAGTTGTATGGTAAGATGCGGTGTACCACCATTTGGCTAGTGGTAACCACTGAGCCCACTAATGTTGGCGTTCAGATGCAAAACACCTTAAATATGTTTCCAAACACTTGTTGACAATTCCAGTTTAGCCATCAATATAGGGATGATAGGCAACAATGAGATGTAATTGGGTTCCCTGTAGCTTAAAACATTCTTGCCAAAAATTGATGGTGAAAATGGCATCATTGTCAGAGACAATAGAATGTGGCATGCCATGAAGTTTGAAGATATTATCCATGAAAACTTGAGCCAGTGTGGATGCGGTGAAGGGATGTTGCAAAGCACATAAATGAGCACATTTGGAAAGACGATCAACGACCACCATGATGACTGTCTTGTTGTCGTATTTAGGTAGGTCCACAATGAAATCCATAGAAATATCCCTCCAAATAGAAGGGGGGATTGGAGGGGGTTGGAGTGTGTCAGGGGGTTTCACTATTTCTCCCTTGTTACATTGATATACATCACATTTAGCCACAAAGGTGCAGACGTCCTATTTCATACCATCCTAGAAAAAAGAACGTTTGACCCTTTCATAGGTTTTGGTAAACCCTGAATGCCCAATTCTGGGTGAAGCATCAAGCTCAGAAAGCAACGTAGATTTAAGTTGTGTATGTTTGCTTAAATATAGATGGCCTTTGTATCGAAGCTCATTATTGTGCCAATAGTACCCTAGAGAAGTTGGAGAATTTGCTTGCAATTGTTGGATTAGGCGAGAGATTTTGAGATCTTGCAACCATTCCTAGACAACAACTTGGAGCCAATTAGGTACAATGAAGGAGAGGGAAAAGAGGGACCCTTTTGTTAGCATCAGAAGTCACTCCTGGATTGCTTGTAGGAGCAGAGCCCAACACCCATCAGTTTTATGTTACGATTTGTTTAATGGGGTGATCGGATGGGTAAAAACTCAAGAAAATATAGCTTTAACTCAGGAAATCGGGCCTGGTATGTAGAAAGCAAGGGAGGTCTTGATCCAACTTCCGTCAGTAAGAGGATTAAAGGTGGTAGATGGAAGACTTGTGAGAAGGGTGAACAAGATTGCCTTGGGCGATAGGCCTTCAGAAGCTTGAGGATGAAAAACTTAGAAGCCAAGATCCTCTTGGTCCAGATCTTCAAGGAGCTGAAGAGTGACTCGACTGGATCCTCCAATTCCAAGTCGTTCAGTGCTACGAAAATAACAGGAACCAATTAGAAACAATGTAACTGTTACAATGATCCAACCTACATCATCCTATAACAGCTACAACTCGACTGGATCCTCCAATTCCGAGCTATTCTAACACAATATACAAGAGATGGAAAAGGGGCTGACATCCATAAAGTAAGAAGTCTCAAATGCCTTGTACATTAACCAGAGCGACCAACGCTTCATCAAAACTTTACAATCGGGAGCCTTGCTCAACCATCGATCCTTTACAAAATGGCGAAAACGCCTACATATACTCAGAAACAACCACAACAACAAAAACAAGACACTGCATTAAAAACATTGCGTCTGCATGTCTTCTGACAGTCTGCGCATGTAGACTCTGGCTAATCGTGCACCCAAGACTTGGTGTCCCCTCGACCAAATTCAGACAACTATTCTTTGTCAGACGCCACCTTAACTGCGCATGGCTCCTGCAAGGGAAGTAGCTGAGCCATTAAGAGCCGAGCTAGCGTGTGCAGACCTCCTTGGCGAATCGAGGACTCGAGGGGCTTCCATGAAAAGAACCAGTACAGAGGACCTTCTCGGGTAGACTTTCCGCCAGAACATCCATGCTTTGCAATTAATGAGTGAGGCGAGGTTTCAACCACCCTCTCTCTTCTTCATTCATACCTAGCAGGTACTGGGATTTAGATCACGTCAAATCAGCGTCTGGAGGACACAGTGCCCCCCCTCTGAAACTTAATTCAACACTTTTGGCCTCCCTTTTGTACAGCCCTTTCTACTTTCTCGAGTGAACACGGGCCGTGACCCTACGCCTACCTTCAAAGGTGCTTTCAGTGTTTTAGGGTCCGTCTTGTCAAATGATAAACATTAGCGCCCCTCCTTTAGGCCTGCTCCTCTGTGACCGGGCGCCAAAACCATGGGCCTAATTCTGGGCGCTTTCGTCGTTTCGGGATTCGAGGTTTCGAGAAGTGAAATGACGAGGAGTGCTTACCCCTTGAACTCCCGAATGCCGAATTGACACGGATGTGTGCTGCGCGTCCTTCAGATGAACGACCTAGATAGTATTCGTTATTATAAAGGGGGTTGTCCCCATTTACAGGCTTGCTTGATGTGACCTGGTGCTAAGACCGTGGGCTCGGCTCCAAAGGTGCTTTCGGCGTTTCGCCGATTGACGATTTCAGCTGTAAAGAATGGGAGGCTCCTTGTCTCCTGAAACACCGATCCTCGATACGCCGATTGGCCGCCACCTGTCCCGATTTGATCGGACGACCCAGACTTGTTCTAAACTATGGGCACTACGCTTTGTGCTAAATCTCGGGCAACTTGACAGTTACGAAAACCCGATGATCGTCGATCTGCTTCGTTAATTGATCCTTGTCGTTGAAATCAGACTGCTCCCTCGCTTGATTTTTATCTTGAAATGGGGCTTTACGTGCAACTTGCAGACCCAAATACTCTTGTGCCTAGGACAAGAAATGTAGCTAACATCAAGCTCCATGGGGGATAGAGTCATCCCTGTGATGCTCTAAGAACTCATTCCACAGCTTCAGTGCCTTGCTGTTGGGCTGTGGAGTCAGGCTTAAAACATCCCGCTGCTGAAAATACAGGCCGAAAAATAAAAGAAACAAAATAAAGATACATGCTCGAAGGAGATTATTTATATACAATCCTAAACTAATAAAATACTTTTCATGGGGCTAGGTGAAAGCAGACTTCCACCATAGCCAATCAAGTAACTTCCTGAAGGGAAGCTCTTTCCTTCTGTCGATGATCACCAGCAGATAGTGTAACCGTGACAACAAAACGACTATACACTTCAACTTCTCCTCACAGGCTGAAGTTGATATGAAATAAAGTGGCTCCAAGGCATAAAGGACATGCCACTCCATGTATTCGCCGATAGGGTCATATAATGAGTGGCGAATTTTGGAAAATTGGTGACAGGCAGCCTTTTCTACTACAGAGTTGCTCACATGTGGTTGAATATCTTTGATAAGCACAGGTGAGTGGACAACTAACGTAGGCTCACTGATCTCAGGTGGTAGTTGCTCGCTGACTGGCTCTGGAATGAAAGATGTGCTCAGCTGTTCCTCTGGTTCCTTTTCGTCTTCTTGGCTCTCCCCCGGGTCAGATTCGTATTCATCATAAATAGGGACCATGGGGTGGTTCTTCTTGCTGACTGGCTCTTCAATATCTTTATAGTGATCAAATGTAGGATAAGCTTGCTGCTCATCATCACTATAATATACATCAAAAAGGGGTTGTCCTTCATTGATATGATCCTCCTCTAGAGCAATGATCCCATCAAAAATTTCCATTTCAGGGACAGTGGGACCTGCTGCTTCTGGTTGCTCATACATAATCCTTTTCTCTTTAATCCCAGGCAAAAATATATCATGAGAAACCCCCTGGGGGAAAAGATAAGAATCCTCTTCCATAACTAACCCTTCTTTTAAAAAGAGAGGGTCTTCGTCATCATGATCAGAGCTGCTAGGAACATCTGCTTCAACCCGATATCCAGGTGAGTCATTTACCATGGACCACATTTGCTCTATAAACTCACAATTTCCACAAGAGGCATGTTGATCGTTATGGATATCTAAAAGAATAGAGGCATCTGATATAATGTCAGATGCTTCCGTTCTAGGGCTAACACAATTAATATCATTCAACACCCCTATATTTTCCTGGCAAATGCTTTCCTCCAGAGTAAAATCTTCATCATGGACCTGGTCTTCAGGGCCAGCAGAGGATTCATGAAGCGAAGAAAACTCCTCACAACAGTTTTCATACAAACAATCAGCTGGAAAATAATCTTTAAAAAATGAATTGAAAGCTGTATGAAAACCTGTTAAAGAGCGGATGCTCGCAGCGGGAAGAGATCGACACCACTCAAGAGCATCTCCCTTTAATGAACACCTGAAGAGCTTAATCTAGACATCCTCATGTGTGATATTGTGTCAGTGAATAGCTTCATGGAAGTCCAGTAAATGCTCAGCTGGTTCCTCCCAACTTGTTGCATGAAATTCAGGGAGGAAATCTTCCCATTGGTCTCTATCAGGAAGTGCATTAAGAAAACCAACTATCTGGGAAAAGTCACAGAAAGAAAACCTTTGAGCCATAATTTTCTCCATATCGAACTAGTGGAGTCGCCAATCGATCCTCGAATCATGGATTCGCCAGGTGAAAGATGCACAACTTCAAATATGCCTGGTCCTTGTTCACCATCAAAGTCCAGATCTTAACATTGTCATTACCCTAGGAAGCTTCTCAGGCTGAGAAAGAAGCTGCTGAAACCTTCTCGAGAAAGCTCCTTAGGGTCAGCTTTCAGGTGTGCTAACAATAACTACAACTGAAACAGTGAAGTGCAAACAATGGAGTCGCCACAGTGGAGTCGCCAGGTGCACAGTAGCAATCTTGAAGGGCTCTGATGTCTAATGCACCTTCAGAATCAGAGGCTCAATATCGTTCTGCCCAGGGAAAATCTTCAACTTCGTCCCCGGCAACGACGCCAAAAAAGTTAGCGTCAGAAGTCACTCCTGGATTGCTTGCAGGAGCAGAGCCCAACGCCCATCAGTTTTATGTCACGATTTGTTTAATGGGGTGATCAGATGGGTAAAGACTCAAGAAAATATAGCTTTAACTCAGGAAATCAGGCCTGGTATGTAGAAAGAAAGGGAGGTCTTGATCCAACTTCCATCAGTAAGAGGATTAAAGGTGGTAGATGGAAGACTTGTGAGAAGGGTGAACAAGATTGCCTCAGGCGACAGGCCTTCGGAAGCTTGAAAATGAAAAATTAAGAAGCCAAGATCCTCTTGGTCCAGAGCTTCAAGTAGCTGAAGAGTGACTCGACTGGATCCTCCAATTCCAAGTCGTTCAACGCTACGAAAATAACAGGAACCGATTAGAAACAATGTAATTGTTACAGTGATCCAACCTACATCATACTATAACAACTACAACTCGACTGGATCCTCCAATTCCGAGCTGTTCTAACACAATATACAAGAGATGGAAAAGGGGCTGACATCCATAAAGTAAGAAGTCTCAAATGCCTTGTACATTAACCAGAGCGACCAATGCTTCATCAAAACTTTACAATCGGGAGCCTTGCTCAACCATCGATCCTTTACAAAATGGCGAAAATGCCTACATATACTCAGAAACAACCACAGTAGCAAAAATAAGATGCTGCATTAAAAACATTGCGTCTGCATGTCTTCTGACAGTCTGCGCATGCAGACTCTGGCCGATCGTGCACCCAAGACTTGGTGTCCCCTCGACCAAATTCGGACGACTATTCTTTGTCAGATGCCACCTTAACTGCGCATGGCTCATGCAAGGGAAGTAGCTGAGCCAGCGTGTGAAAACCTCCTTGGCGAATCGAGGACTCGACGTGGCTTCCATGAAAAGAACCAGTACAGAGGACCTTCTCGGGTAGACTTTCCGCCAGAACATCCATGCTTTGCAATTAATGAGTGAGGGGAGGTTTCAACCACCCTCTCTCTTCTTCATTCATACCTAGCAGGTACTGGGATTTAGATCACGTCGAATCAGCGTCTGGAGAACACAGTGCCCCCCCTCTAAAACTCAATTCGGCGCTTTTGGCCTCCCTTTTGTACAACCCTTTCTACTTTCTCGAGTGACCACAGGCCGTGACCCTACGCTTACCTTCAAAGTTGCTTTCGGCGTTTCGGGGTCTGTCTTGTCAAATGATAAACATTAGCGCCCCTCCTTTAGGCTTGCTCCTCTGTGACCGGGCGCCAAAACCATGGGCCTAATTCTGGGTGCTTTCGTCGTTTCGGGATTCGAGGTTTCGAGAAGTGAAATGACGAGGAGCGCTTACCCCTCGAACTCCCGAATGTCGAATTGACATGGATGTGCGCCGCGCGTCCTTCAGATGAACGACCTAGATAGTATTCATTATTATAAAGGGGGCTGTCCCCATTTACAGGCTCGCTTGATGTGACCTGGTGCTAAGACCATGGGCTCGGCTCCAAATGTGCTTTCAGCGTTTCGCCGATCGACGATTTCAGCTGTAAAGAATGGGAGGCTCCTTGTCTCCCGAAACACCGATCCCTGATACGCCGACTAGCTGCCACTTGTCCCGATTGGATCGGATGACCTAGACTTGTCCTGAACTATGGGCGCTACCCTTCGTGCTAAATCCCGGACAACTTGACAGTTTTGAAAACCCGATGACCGTCGATCTGCTTCGTCAATTGATCCTTGCCATTGAAATCAGACTGCTCGCTCGCTTGATTTTTAGCCTGAAATGGGGCTTTACGTGCAACTTGCAGACCCGAATACTCTTGTGCCTAGGACAAGAAATGTAGCTAACACCTTCTTCTTCATATTTTCGGGAAAGAGCATAAATGACCACATTTTATTTTCCCTTCTTGTAAATGATCTCATAATCATATCCAAATAGCTTGGTTACCCATTTTTGTTGCTCTGGGGATGAAATTCTTTGTTCCAAAAAATACTTGAGCCTCTGGTGATCAGTTTTAATATGGAAGCGTTGCCTCAATAGATAAGGATGCTAGAGATCAACGACATGTAGAATAGCCAACATTTCCTTTTCAT
The DNA here is from genome assembly GCA_009831015.1 of Picea engelmannii. Lineage (NCBI taxonomy): Eukaryota > Viridiplantae > Streptophyta > Pinopsida > Pinales > Pinaceae > Picea > Picea engelmannii. Next base: position 302,988 of record ML796553.1, read on the forward strand.
AGATTGATTGGACCAAATGTCTGTCTGAAAGTTGTTTGTTGGTGAAGGCCAAAGGGCGACCATTTTGCATGAGGACTGCCCCAATTCCTTTTCATGGAGCATCACATTCCAAAACAAAAGTCTTGGTGAAGTTGGGAAGTGTTAGGACCAAAGTCATGCACATAGCTTCTTTCAAGGCATGGAAGGATTGATCAGTTGTTGGAGTCCAAGTGAAGGCATTCTTTTTAAGGAGAGTAGTGAGAGGTGTTGCAATTTTTCCACAATTCTTAACAAACTTGCAATATTAACCTGTTAAACCTAGAAAACCATGCAATCTCTTAAGAGTTTAGGGTGAGGCCAATCTTGCATAGCTTCAATTTTCTTAGGATCCACCCGTACATTGTCCTTGCCAACAATATGACCCATGTACTCCACTTTTGAGGCTCTAAAGGAACATTTAGATTGTTTGAGGAAAAGTTGGTGCGAAGAGAGTAGATGGAGAAATTGATCCACATGGGCGAGATGGGATGTCCAAGTTTTACTATAGATGAGAATATCATCAAAGAAAACTAAGACACAATGACAGAGAAAAGGATAGAAGACATAATTCACGAGACTTTGGAAGGTGGAGAGGGAATTAGATAGGCCAAAGGGCATGACCAAGAATTCATAGTGACCCTCATGAGTTCTAAAGGTAGTCTTGGGAATGTCTGCTTCTTTCATATGAATCTGGTGGTATCCAAAACAAAGATCAAGTTTTGTAAAGTATTGAGCACTGATCAATTCATCCAAGAGATCATCAATGACTAGAATGAGCAACTTGTCTTTGATGGTGAGTTTATTGAGGGTGTGAAAGTCAGGACACATGCGTCCAATACCTTCTTTCTCGAGTACCATTACCATAGGAGAAGAATATGAGCTAGTACTAGGACGAATAACACTCGCTTCAAGCAACTCCTACATGATTTTTTCAATTTCATTTTTCTGGGCAAAGGGATGAAGATAAGGGCGAACATTGGGAGGAAGATTGTCGGGGACAAGGGGAATGGAATGATCATGAACACCATGGGAAGGGGGAAGTCCCTGAGGGGTGGAAAAAAAAACTTGGTGTTTAGATATGATAGATTGGAGGTCAAGATGCACCGAGGGTGTCTCAATTGCTTGAATGGAATGGAGTTGGGCAATCATACTTGAATGGAATTTCTTGAGAAGCTTTTCCATTCAATGGAAACTGATGATCTCAGGAGAATCTACTGTGATTCTTGGAATTGATATTGTTGTCCCTCTTGATTGAATTGCATGGTTGATTCCTTAAAATCCATGAGAATGGGGCGCAAAGTGTGTAACCATTCAACACTTAACACAATGTCACAACCGCCCATGTCGATGGAAAACATATGAGATTTCAGGTGGTACTGTCCAATTCGAAGACATACATTTTCACAACTCCCACCACATTTCATGGAACTTCCATTGGCTATCATGATTTGAAAATTGTTGATTGCACAAATATAGCAATTGGTTTCCTAGGCGACGTGACGGTGAAAGAAATTATGGGTGCTTCCACTTTCGACAAGGATGACGACTTTCCTATGCTTAATATAGGCAATGAGTTTGAGGTTTTTGGGAGTAGAGAAACCAATGAGGGCATGCAATGAAATCAATGGTTCAACTTCTAGAGGGTCAACTAGCTCAGTAGTTGCATTGGGAGGAGGTAGCTCTTCAACAGGGGAAACTACAACTTCTTCTTCAACACCATCCTCTGAAATGGCCATAAAAAGTTTTTGTTCCTTACACTTGTGCCCAGGAAAACATTTTTCATCACAATTATAGAAAAGACCCTTGAGTTGACACTCAACCATTTCGACCTGAGTTAATTTCTGGACTTTAGTGGCAGAGGGAGCAGGATTGGTGGGTCGAGGGCGAGGAAGAAAATATGTTTTTTTGTTATGGGAAAAAACAACTTGTTGGGCTTCTTTGGCACTTCCAACCAAGTCCGAGGGTGAGCCATGAGGACCTGGGCTCATATTTCATCCTTTAGGCCACTGATAAAGCATTCCTAGAAGAATGAATCTGTCATGCCCTTCGTTCTGAAGGCCAAATGCTCAAAGGTAATTATAAAGTCTTCCACTATGCCTAATTGTTTCAACTTGGTCAAACGACCTAAATAATGGGTGTTAGTGTCAAAGCGTTCATAGAGTTATGCAACAAATTGGGTCCACGCAACATACCCCTGGCATGCATTTTTACGCCATTACCACCATTGCGAGTGTTTGGGATCCATATAGAGAACAACATAACGAAGTTTGGCCAACTCATCGGTACTACCATACAAAGAGAAACACTGCTCCATTTGAGTGAACCTTCTTATGGGGTTAGAGCCATCAAATTTATTGACCTCAACTCAGGGAAGATAGGGGTCATGATGAAAGGAGTTGGATTGAAAGATCATAGAATGGGAGGAATCAACACCATCTAAGTGGGACGGTTGTTTTGAGGAGGAAGGGCCCTGGGGGTGGTTCAAAAATTGGTTGACAACAAACTAGAGGGTGGCAAATTCACCCATGAATTTGCCATCCATGGCGTTGAATTTTTGTTGGACTTGGGTCTCGAATTTTGCAATGCGGGAATTGGTGGAAGCAATATCAAAATTCACTTGCTGGAGGGACTCCTTGTTATGAGTGATGGAAGCTTGTAGGTCTTGGTTGTGAGTGATTGCCATTTGGATATGAGGGGTGTCAGTAAGGGGAAATGGGTGGGTGAAACCACAAAAAAGAAGGACTTATAAGTGATAGGTACCACTACAATTAGGGCGAAAAGGGGAATACAATGGGAGAGGTGGAAAATAAGGGCGCTAGAAAGGGGTTCGGGTCCATTGAAAATAGAGGCTTAAAAATGAAAAGTATCACTGCGAATAGGGAAAGGAGAAGAATCCAATGGGATAGGTCACGAACAAGGGTGCCGATGGGACCACTATACTCCTCTTTTTTTTTTACTCCTACAGAGTTGTAATCCGATCTGAATAATACCGTAGTGGCGAAATGCCCAAATTCTTAACAGGAAGAAATGTGTAGGAATTTTGCAACTGGAATGCAGGAGGCAAGGTTGCACGACAATAGATATTCTCTATTCTTTTTCTGCTCTGTTTCCATCCCAATGGTTAGGGTGTTTAGGGTTTTTACATACAAGGGTTTTCCCTGTGCTATAGCTCTTTGATATACGTGCGAGGTCAAACAGTAGTACTCCACCCAATATCTCAGGACACCAACTAAGGAGGCTAGACCATACCCTTAGCCATACTATCCGATTAACCAGGTACCAGAGAGTATCTTCCCGAATGTTGTTTTCGGTGTCATTATAACAGTCAGGCGACCAATTGGTTGATCTATGGATGGTTTCAGGATACCTAGGCCAATCCATAAACAAGTGTTGTTTGATGTGCTACCACTTAAAGGGGTACCAACAAGGGTTACAAGGGTGGCCAACAATGTGCGCTTAAGTACATCTTGTAGTTCCCGCAAGTATGCTTCCCCGACAACGGATTTATGCACTGAACGATAGATATCTATAGTTTTAAGACACCAGAATTTGTCTCTACCCTAAAAAAATTTAACCCACAATTCTTGCCAAATAAAATGCTCTAATACCTCTTGTAAGGTACCAGATCTATTATAATAACAAAAAAGAAAAATATTGCAGAGAATAAGTGGAACAACACAATATATGAAACCACAACACCAAAATAATACATTTATTCATAAGAAACAATGTTCATTTGCCTCTTCAAGGGGGCAACATCCAACAGAGCAATACTCTATTACAATAATTCTCAAAGCAAAGACTTCTCATGCCTCCTACTCTTATTTATACTAATCCTATCTTTTAAAGAACCTTCTAGCGGAAGATCTTTCTAGAAGCAGAAGCTTCTATTAAGTCTTCTTACATTGACTTGTTCACATTTATTAAATAGGCCTTATAAACTAACGTCGACCTTTATTACATGAAAAATATATTATTCTACCTACATGAGGGATTAGAGAGGTTAGATCCTTAATAATATAACAAGAGCTCTGATTTGAGGATTAGTCCTGATTTAGAAATCGAGACCAAAAGGGTTCACGCAAATAAAACTAATAAAGAAAAACTCAAAAAAGGAAAGAAACCAAAAGTGAGATGATGAATGTCGTTTAGGGAAGAAAAGAAAGCAAATCACAAAATCAAGTAAGGAGAACCTAAAGGCTTATTTGACTTAACCATCTAAAATAATGATGAGGATACAAGGCAACGAGGAATGAAAGTAAATGTAAATCTAAAAGAAAAAGGCATTTTCAAACAAGTGAAAAAAATACGTAAGTTCACAAAGCTTAAGGGGCTTGCAAGCTACCATCGAACTATGACACATTGGTGTGGGAGACAAGAGCTTTAAAAAGCCCCGGGAAACTCATACAATAGGTTTAGTTTTAAAAGTGTTACTCATTGCATAGTTTGCAAATGTATGTAAGTTTGAAGCGGAGGACGAGTAGAAGGTAATTATTTGCATACTGGATTTGCCCAGAACCGGATGTAAAATAAAACCTTATGGCGCCGCCCGGACTTGAACCGGAGACCTTCAGTGTGTTAGACTGACGTGATAACCAACTACACCACGGCACCAGATGATAAGTATTTTACATAAGGCCTTTCCAGTAGTATAATAGAAAGAATTCTGTGAAAAATGAAAAGAAAGATTTAAGTCTGCCTCTCCAGACTGTACGACATGTTTATGCAATCTCTGTTTATTTTTTGAGAGAGATAAATAGACACAGCAAAGACAAAGAAATTTATATATGAAGACTTCCGAGCTGCGAGGTAAGGATTTCAACCAAGACTGCAAATTCCACTACAGTTCTGCTCTCTGCTGCATACTATCTATAATGGCCGCTTTTAGCTCATTTCTGTTGGCAGTTTTTCTGGTGCATTTATGTTTGGTAATTTATTCACAATTCTTTTATAAACATAGAATGCCATTTCTGTAATTAAAAGCATATATAAAAACATTAAAAACAATTTTTGTTCAAAGAATTTAAAATTAACTCATAAGGAAAAAGAATGCCTATAAATGCCTATATATCTCAATTTATATTGAAATCAGTGTATAGTTATATGCTGTCGCACCATAAAATATATCCTCTTTGATATTAAATATTAAATGCCTTACAGTGCATGATAGATATTTCAATCTATATTATATCTGTTCCAATATTAAATATTGGAAAGTTATATTGGAAAATGGAGATTTTTTTATAGTTCTTTATAAGGTTAATTTTGTAATCCTGGAAAAATTGTGTATGGAGTTTTTGAAATGTTTAATGTTTTTGAGTGAACATTTTACCCATCATAAAAAGTTCTTGATGATGGGTAGAGTGTCCACTGAAAAAGTTTGATGTTTTAAAAACTCCATACGCAGTTTATAATTATAAAATTAGCAAATTATATTGGGATCATGGACATGTATCTCTAATCAAAATCATAATAAAAGAAATTTAAAGTTAAAAGAATTTAACAAATAATAAAAGAGAAATAATATAAGTAATAAGTATGTATATACGGGCATGGTTTTTAAAGATATGCACAAGGAAGAGATCATCAATTTGAGTTACATTTTAGTTTTTAGTGTCCCAAGTTGATTATATTATGGGTCAAAATCTGATGTACTTATCCAATGCATGTGTAAAAAAAATGATTTTAATATTTGGATTAAGAGCAAATTTGTGAAATCTTTGTTATTTATTTATACTTTATCTCAATAAAGGTTGGTGGATCGACATCCCCAAAACATCATTGGCATACAGATGCCATATTAATATTGAATTGTATTGATATTGTCAAATGTGATCATAGTCAAATTTAGTCAAAACAATGTTGACCATGTCACTTAGATGTTGTGTATTGATGTTTCTATAAAACTATTAAAACTCGAGACAAATTACGACAATTATGTCATGTACTTTCGATGTTTTATAAAATATATTTTTTTCCTATAAAAAAAGGTCACTACACGATCACAACCATTTTTTTTCTCTATAGAGTTTAGATTTTGTGACATTATTGAGTATTATGAAATTTGTTGATATGGTTGAGTAAACCAAATTCCAACCAAAAGAAACTAAAAAACATATATACAAAAACTCAAGATAGTTTTGGACAATTATGTCATACTTTCGATGTTTTATAATATACCTTTTTTCCTATAAAAAAAATTGCTATTTTCTCTATAGAGTTTAGATTTTGTGACATATTATTGATTACTACGAAATTTGTTGATATGATTGAGTAAACCAATTTGCAGCTAACACAAAATAGAGAACATATATACAAAAATTGGCAAACAAACAATCTTAAGCCGTTGTTTTCCCTTTATTTATATAAAATACTTAACCATTAAGCCATCAATGAAAATTGACCAAATCAAATATACATCATGGACTTACTCAAGCTAATAAATGCCAAACGACTCCATAAAGATAAAACAACTCCATAAAGACAAAGCGGCTCCACTAAGTGTTGATTCACTCATTTTTTGTTCAACGCCAACCCTCAAGACATATCAATTCCTCCCAAGTTGAGTTGAAAGCATCACCTCTTTCTCACACACGCGAGGGAACTTGGCAAAAAAAAACTTCTATAGTGGACCACTTGGCTTGAGTTAGAAGGTGGTCTCATTGTCCCACCAGATAAGAGAGATTTATGCCATGACACAAAAAATGTGTGTGCATGCCCAACACAATATCTTTAGACAATTGAGACCTGAAATTAAAAATGTTGTAAGTGGGATGAGATAAGGGAACATCCTCTTCTAGTAATGATAGTTCATACAACTTTAGGTTGTTCACATCAATGGTCAAATGTATGCTTAACTATTTGGAGGTTTAATTTAAATGCATTATGGCCAACTTGTTGAATATTTGAAAACAAACCATATCATAGAGGCTAGAA